>VXBN01011703.1:1270355-1341160 GCA_013397395.1 Sinosuthora webbiana
AAACGATCAGTAGAGGAGTTTTTTCCATCTGTTTCTTGTGCCTTGTTATTTTTATATCATTTTCACTGGGGGATAGAAATTAAGTGATACACTTGTACAGACAGAAATTTATTTCTGATGGAGATACTGTAGGTTTTCTGCTTGCTACATCTTAAGTAAATTTACTTCTGTGTGTTTCTTTCCTAACACTTTTTCTTCCAACTCAGACACTTTTTCATTGTGTTCCTGTGTGCTTATAGTCATGCACATTATATGTGTTTATTCTAAAAGCAAAAACTGAGATGGATTAAAAAACTCAAATCAGGTTTAGACCTTCTGTAAGGATTAGTTTTATGGTAATTACATGTGGTGGTGCATTCCCCCCTTTTCCAGGCTGCAGTGTGACCTGAGGAAACATAATTTGCCCAGATTTATCAAACAGCTTGTTTAAGCTTTTTTGGGTTTAGAGTGTCTCAAGAAATAGTTCTCTTTCCTTTTTGTGCATAACTGATTATATGAAGAAACTGGAGAGAATCTTGTGTTTTTTGACAGTGATACATATGTTTTTTTAGCAAAACTTGGTGTTTGGACTGCGTGACTAGCTGCCCAGTTTGACTTCACATACTTTAACACATTCATGTAGCAGTTGAGTTGTTACTCTGCTGAATGATGGTTGATAATGGTGGTTTTTTTTCCCTTTCAGTGATGTGTATGGATGCAAAGATAAACTTTGACAGCAATTCAGCCTATCGTCAGAAGAAGATCTTTGATCTGCAGGATTGGACACAGGAAGACCAAAGAGACAAGGATGCTGCAAAAGCAGATCTCAACTATATAGGGTTGGATGGAAACATAGGCTGCTTAGGTATGCACTATTTAAAGAATTTTAAATGACCTAATGGATTTGTAAACTGCATTCCTAAATGTTATCTTTATTCTCATATAGTCAATGGTGCTGGTTTAGCTATGGCCACAATGGATATAATTAAACTTCACGGCGGAACTCCAGCAAACTTCCTTGATGTTGGTGGTGGTGCTACAGTGCAGCAAGTGACAGAAGCCTTTAAGCTTATTACCTCTGATAAAAAGGTGAGGGAAGAGTTGGCATATCAAGGGTCCTACACAGTGGTAAAACAGGCTGTGATTTGGAAGACAATGCTTAGTGCATGTTCTCCAGAAACATGTTTTTTTTATAAGCACAGACCTAGAAAGAAAGAAGATGGAAATTTTAGCTTAGTCTTGGTGCAGGTGAAGGAGGCCTAATAATCTTACTGAATTTTTTAACATTTTTAAATAATAGGGTTTTTGGCTGTGTACTGAGTAGACAGTTTTGTGTCTTCTGGTTGAAGTTACAGCTGTATTTGAATCTTTCCAGAAATCTTGGAGTCAGAAACACGCACTCTCTGCTGTTTAAACAGAAAGCAGTATTCAGTTGGTTTTCCACATTTTTTTTTCTTTTGGACCAGTTTTGCAGCTGGATCTGTGTTTTGCATAGAGTTGTAGAGATGAATATTTGCTGTGTTGTGCACAAACAAGTTTCTAAGGTACTGATTATATATAATGTAAGATAAAAATAACTTTGTAAGGGGCTTGGAAGGGCTTTAATGTTTCTCCTATTAAAAATTTATCAGAAGTGCTTGAATATTATTAAAATAATAAATGGTTGAAACCAGAGGAAGAGCTTTTCCACAAAAATAATGTGAAGGCTGGCTTGGATGGTCTGCACAGAAATGCTTATCCCAGGTGGAACTTGACAGTTTGGGGCTTTCTAAAAACAAAGAAAATTATTATAAAAGGGGTAACTGTAAAAGGTGGGAATGATTTGTGAGACCTGCTAATGGTATGCTACTTTTGCACCACAATTTTGTGTACCACTCGCTCATCTTTGGAAAGGGCCAGAAACAAGTACTGAGTGATATTCCAGAGGAGCTTGGTCTCTTTCTTATTGGAAACACTTATTATGAAATGCAGGGTCAGTAACACGCTCCAAGAGTGTTACAGAATCATTTAATCATTTAGATTGGAAAAGACCTTTAAAATTGAGTCCAGCCATAAATCTAACACTGCCCAGTCCTGCACTAAACCATGTCTCTAAGCACCACATCTACAAGTCTTAAATACCTTCAGGGTTGGTGACTCAACCACTTCCTTGGCAGCCTGTGCTAATGATTAACAACCCTTCTGGGGAAGAAATTTTTCCCAATATCCAATCTAAAACTCCCCTGGTGCAATTTGAAGCCATTTCCTCTTACTGCTTTTTGCTTGGGAGGAGAGAGAACCCCACCTTGGTACATCATTTCAGGCAGTTGTAGAGAGTGTGATAAGGTACCCCCTGAGCCCCCTTTTCTCCAGACTAAACACCCCCAGCTCCATCCTCATAAGACTTGTTGTTCTTTCTTCACACAAATTGAGGGAACAATGAGGGACACAGTCACAGAGCACCTGAATTGCAGAGAGAAGAGAAGAAACAAGGAAGAATCTGAGGGTTGCTGTTTTGGGAAAAGTTTTTGTAATACAAATTCTCTGCTGATGTAGGGACAGAGGGTGTCCAAACAGACTACTTAAGACAACTTTTGCTTTCTGCTTTCTTTCAGTTGCTCCCTATTTTATCAAAAAACAGTGACAATAGCTGGGATTCCTGGTGCTGAAACTCAAAGAGCAGTGCAGCCCATTGGTGTAATGGACTCTGCTCAGGGTTCAGTTCAGGACTTGTTTGCAACAGCCTTCTGAGGTGCCAGTCTAAGTTGCCCACTAGTTGCAGGAGCAAGAACAATGCCACACAGATGAGTTAATCTAATTGCAAGATAATGGGAACCAAGTTACTCTTTAGGAATCAGTTGCACAGGAATGTTTTGTCTTGCCAGAGTTTGTTTTGTCATCGTCTACCCATTTTGATTCCTGCTTTGTTTCATCTTTCACCTCTGACCATGGTTCTTTTTACCCTTCCTTTCTACCGCTTTAGTTCCCTTAACTACTGGCTTAATCCTCCTGAATAAAATGTATTTCAAGTAGCTTATCTCTAAGCATGCTAGCTTTTAAGTAAACTGTGTAAACAGGGTCTTGTGTATGAGTTTTTAAAATTTCCCGTTTTCAGTATGTGAAGTTACTGGTGTGGGGGTACCTCTGCTGGACTGCTGTTAGCAATGGAAAGATAAATAGTTGACAGATAGTTTCCTGAAGTAACTGCTCTGCTGTATGTGACTCTGTAGAGCTGTACTTTGTTTGCTGATGTTCTGTAGAACAGAAATGTTCTGTCTTCTGCAGAGTCCCTTAATAAAATTAAAGAGCTTGAATTATCCTTAGGCTGAAGGCTATGTACTGCTTTCATCTGATGTGTCTCTGGCAATTTTTAATGTGAATATTGTCATTGATTCTGTAGGTACTGGCTATTCTAGTAAATATTTTTGGTGGCATTATGAGATGTGATGTTATAGCACAAGGCATCGTTATGGCAGTAAAGGATTTGGAGCTAAAAATCCCTATTGTGGTACGGTTGCAAGGTGAGTGTGCTTCATACATATTTGAATATATTTCTCTCTAATTGACAGGTTATACTGAGCTTGTATACTGTGTAGCAAGCTGCCTGTGAGTTGAAGTCACTGGAGAAATAAAGCAAACCTTGAATTTAGATGGTGAGGATTGGCAAGTTAATAAAAAGAGACTTCCTGCTTTTTAACTACTGATGTTGTTTTCTAGATTTATTCACAAACTTTTGGAACAGGCATCCAAATATATGAGACTACTAGGTGGTAGTAGTAGTAGTAGTAGTAATCTCCTAATAAGAGTGGCATTCTGTCTGTTTCTGAAGGTACACGAGTTGATGATGCCAAAGCTTTAATAACGGCTAGTGGCCTCAAAATCCTTGCGTGTGATGACTTGGATGAAGCTGCAAAAATGGTAAGATATCTGGTTATGAATATTCTTTTCAGAACATAGCATCTGTTGCAGAGTACTGAAAAGTGAAAACTCCATTCGATCAGCTACAGGTAGCTTAGGATAAATCCCAGTGCCACTTGCTACCAGTGCCTGAAGCGGATATTTTACGAGTTAGTAAGTGCATAATTTGTCAGGGGAACAGCTATGCAGTCAGAAGCTATTAAACCCCACAAACCAAAACCAGAACAATGATCAGGTCAACCACTCCCCTTGATGAGGGAATGGCTAAGAGCTTAGCTTTATTAATTGGGAGAAAATAGTTAAATTGAGGTGGCTGAAAAATGCAATGTAGCACTTCCTTTTATCAACCACTGTATTTCAGTGTGCATGATTAAAACTATGGTTGATTATCGTGTGGTCTCATAAGAAAATTAGATATTCAGGTGTTCAGATACACTGATTTGTGTGTGTTGCTTGGCTTTGTTTGTGGAAAAGAAAGTTGTACTAGAAATGTGTAGCAAAAAAGTTAGAAGATAGCGGGTGGATTTTGTGTCATGGGGAAACTTATGAATTTTTTTTTTTTCCAAAGAACCACATACTCAGTTATAACATTCCATTCTAAGCAGGAAATAATTCAGAGAGATTTAGAGTCATTATGCAGGAGAAGATTAGGCTCCTTAAGGTATCAAGAGAGGATCCAGAAATGCTTGCAACAAAAACTCAGAGGAGAAATAGCTTCTAGATATATAGAATTTCTTGTGAGTGGCCCCCTCAACACCTCGTAAAATAACAAGGTGGCACATAAAATTTAAAACTTAGCATTTTATCAAGATACTTTGTTATAAATGAGCAGACTTTTTTAGCTATAGTAGATGTTTTCTAGAAGACTTGGTTATGTTCCATTTAAAAGTGATTAAGAAGTACCGAGATAAATAGTAACTCCACTCGTAATCCCCTCTAATAACTTACTGATGATTCCCTGCTATTAATTTTGTTTAAAAAGATTGATCCAGCTCATTCAAGTTAGGATTGTTTTGAAATTAAGCTTTTATTTTCTGTTTTTCAGGTGGTGAAGCTGTCTGAAATAGTAAGCTTAGCAAAACAAGCTCAGGTGGATGTTAAATTTCAGTTGCCAATTTGATCTGGGAAATGTCATGCCAGTGTCTAAGAAGTTCTCTGAAATACTGTGTTCTGTGGGAAATTTTTAATTTTTCTTTTGTGTGGAGGTTTTGATTGACAGGCGCACAAACTGAAGCATCTGGTCTTTAATGTTAACATTCAGAATGGTCAGAATTCTTGTAAAAGGGTGTATTGCTGATATTTAGTCTTTCTTAGCTGTTATTCTCAAGCCTCCAGCTTCTGCTGCACAATGTCACTTGCAATATACTTCTGCGTTGTCCAAGGTAAAGCTTCTGGTTGAAAAAATAATTATTCTGAATAAATTTTGAAGTTACTTTACTTGTAAATTTGTATTAGCCTTGGTTAAAAGTAAATATGACTGGATTATCTAGTTGTCCATGTGGAAGAATGTATTGAAACGGTATTTTATGTTGGAGACATTTTTACTTAGCAGTATAATGGACATGAGCAAACCAATCATTATTTATGAACAGATGCATTTGAACTTGATCAGAAATATTTTTAGAAGTCCTTCATTGAAGTGGCTGGTAACTCTTCTGGACAACGTGTTAAATCACTACAAAATATACTGTAGCACTTAGATTTTCACAATTTCTGGTCCTCACGAAAGAGCATTGTGTAGTTTTATATACAAACAAGCATTTACCAAGCTTCAAGGAGACAGGATAAATAGAGAATTAAAATGTCTATTGTACATCGCTAATAAAATTGTACATTAATAAAGTATCTCCCAAAACTTTTACTCTCTTTCTTTTATATGTTACCATTTTGATAAATTGCATATAGTCAGGGATACAGCTGTAATTTAAGACAGCAAACTAAAACCTTTTTTGAAGTAAAGTTGTAGTGCCGCGTATGTTAATTTTTTTCCTCCCTGAAATGGCGCTGTGTGATTAAAACCACGTGAACTCTTGTTGAAAAGCTTGGACAGATATCATCATGTGATATCTTGCTAAAATATATCTCATCTCTGCACAAATAAATACACAGGAAATTGTTGCTTCTTGGGGAAATACTGCTTCTACTAACAAATAGCCATTAATTTTTGTCACTTTACTTGATTTTCACATTACACTGAACTTGGAACTTGGATGACGATCCATTTACTGTTTAGTTTCCAAATGAGCACTCATTTTGTGTTTGTATTTTGTAGGCTTTTTTGTTTGAAATGTTATTTTCTTGGCTAATGATAGTGTAGTTTTATCTGGAAATAATGAAGCCACCTCTGTGGTGGGTGTTCAGAATGGGAAATCATACAGTTATGAACTAAGGGCTTAAAAGGGTTATATGAAATGTAAGAAAATCAATAGTGTGCTTATGAAGAAGTGGGGTATTAAATGAAAAAAAATTATACTAGCATAGTGTATTTCAGTAATCTTTTTGGCAGTAGTAAAGAAAATCAGCAGAAGTTAAATTCTCTCCAAATTTCAACTGGATTATTTTTGATGCTAGCTGTTCTCTCACAACTGAATACTGTGTGCTGTTGATCCAGCATGCTAAATTGGGCTTGTGGGTGTGCTTGGAATTGCTTTTTTTCAGTAGCCTTGAATTGAATTGCAGAGATGACTAGCTTGAATACATCTGTTAAGCATTGAATAATTTAGAGAACATAATTAAATTTTAGCATGTGTGTTTGCTTCTAGCTTTTTTCTATTTACTTTGAAATCTTTGTGAATTGCTAATGTTAAATGGAAATCATCTTTTCACACAAATCTGTAGTGGAATGGAGGCAAAACTAGATCCTGCTGTTGATACAGGATTTGCTTATACCCTGCTTGAATTGTTAAATGTAGTTGAGCAGGGGAGAGGGAGCCAAGGCCAAGTTATGTCCATCTTTGAGAGGAATGTAAAATACTGACGTTCTCAGTAATGTATTTACAAGTAGCAGACTTGTCAAAGCAGTATTTTGCAATTAGGGCATTTCTAAAGCCCATTGTATTCCTTTAACAACGAATGTGGAATATTTGTAGTCCAAATACTTCCTAATCAGAGAAAGTGTAATTTCCCTTTGGAATTGGTAGTGATGGGCTGCAGATGGTGTTACAGACAGGATGGGAGACATGGGAAGTGTGTGACCAATAATACGGAAGACTGTGACCAGGACAGCGTATGTGGTGTATATAGGTGTGAGGCATGGCCCTTACCAATGATGGGTCTGGAAACATTCTTTTTTATTTCACATAGTGAATAAGCAGCATTAAAGATTGACTCATTGGTGGTAAGTATGTTGAAACTAACTAGGCATATGGAGATTGCTTTAGTTAAGGTATGAGAGTGCTATGGGGTCTTTTAATTACATGTATGTTTTAGACATTCTTCAGGCTGTTTTGCCTAGATCAAAGCATGTTGCAACCAAGAAATGTTAGTTCATTTGGTATTTAGTCTGAAAGCTGATGTATTGGAATGTTTTTAAAGCCTTACAGACAGCCTCCTTACCCATACTGTGTTGCAATGTTAATAATCAAAAGGTGTGTAGAAACGGAGACTTGCTAAATATAGTTTGTAAAGCCAGAAGCAAAATTCCTAACAATGTAATCACAACATGAAAAATGTGTGAACAGCTTCTTACAGATGAGAGCTTCAGAGGAGCAGGAATTTTAATGGCAGTAGTTTATATTAGATGATTTGCTGTCTTTTGATGCAGTTGTTACTGGTGCAGACTTTTGTAACTGTTTTTGAAATATCATGAAAGTGAATATCTTTTCATAAGAGTAATGTAACCACTGCTAGTCTTGAAATTCAGAAATCAGCTGGTCTCATGTTCCACAGCAACCTCAAGTGTTGGATTCAGGGCACTTTGTGGCAAATGTGCTTGAAGACAGCTCTGGTGAAAGTTAAGGGTCAAACTTACTTCCTAAATATTAAGTATTAAATTACTTCCTAAAATATTAAGTGTATTTTTTTTTTTAATGTATTGTCTACTCCACCAATTCTATTTACTGTATTAATCCACTTTCTACTGTGATACTTTGAAATAGTTGACCTTCATGGAAAAACCCAGTAGAATTTTAAGTAGTGGTAGTATAGATACTGTTGGGGGATGTAGTCAAATTTGGTTAAACCAATTCTTATGCTAGATTCCATTGTTGAACAGCTGTGAAGAGAAGTATAAAAAATGGAAGCTCTGGAGGAGTTGGGAATAAAGCTGTGTTTCAAACTGCTAATGGGTCTAATGCAGTTAATGTGGGGGAAGGCCTGTATATAAACACCTTGAAAAAACCTCCCTGCAGCTAGGAGGAAAACTGATTTCATGGAAGCGAAACTGGTAAACTTCAAATAGCTAGCTGGCTTCTTACCATGTGCAGATGAAAGTGTCGCCCTGGCTCTAATGGAGCCTTAATTGAAGCTAAGACTACCCTATTGATAAGTAAATACTTAAATTCAAATGTCAAGCTGATACAGACAAAGGAGAAAGTCAGCGTAGGATGTGCATGAAGCAGCAGCTCACCTTTGAGCTGTGCGAGGGCTGCAGGTATAAGGTGGTGAATTGCCACTATTTTGTAGTGAGGAACCTGTGCCTCAGTCTACCAAGGCTTCCTTCTATATCGTCATATCAGTCTGCCTGGTGAACTTTGCCTAACAGAGGCTATCACTTGCAGGTGGTGTCTTCAACTGCTGTGCCCCAGCTGAGGGAAGCTGCAGCTTAAGAAAATGTCTGTACTGGCCAGTGTTTTGAGAAAGATGTGTTACATGGTTTTCATCTTGTGAGGGCGGATAGGGAAGATGCAAATGGTGTAGCTTGACCTTCTTAGTGAACAGAGGCTGGGGTGGAAGAGGAGGAGACACCAACTGTTCTCCCCAGCAAGTTGCTGGCAGTTAAAGTACCAAACCCCTGAGAAAGGAAGAGTTCATCACTAGATTTAATTTGAAGCCTGGCTGTTCCAGCCTGTCTGGATAGACATTTGGCGGCCTTGGAGCATACTGACTGCAAAACTTCAAATGAATTTTAAATATCACTGAAATTCAGTTACTGCTGTTCGGCATAACAGGGCCTGACTTCAAGGTCAGGTGAAATGCTGATATAGGGAGGGATGCCTCAGAAAGGTGTTAGATATAGATAAGTAGAAATGATGCCTCACAAATATACTCTCCTGTTCAGCAGTGATTTGGGGTTTGGAGTATTGTTAGAGGTTGACATAAATGAGGCAAAACCCACTCAAAACTGGCAGTAGCTACACCCTGGAGTTTCTGTTCTGCAGGTGAGCTTTAGCACATTAGGCACATTTATTTTCATTTCAGGTGAATAGCTGAAACACCCTGCAAACCAAATCACATTTTTAAAAGTCAGTTGGGATCATTAATTTTGTAAGATTAGTATGTCATAATGAAGCAATTCTTAAAATGTAGTGAAAGATTTTTCTTCAAGAATGTGTTAAAGTGCAAGAACCTAGTGAAGGGCCCATGAACATAGTTCTGTTGCTTGGTTTGTGACTTTTTTCCCCTCTTCCATTTACAACTGAGCAACTTACTTTCATGAGCAGGAAATCCTGAGGCAGTTGTGTTTTTTACCATATGGAACAGTGAACAAAGAAGTTGTTCAGCTGTGGTGGCTGATATGAGGCCAGTAAAATTTTTACTCACAAGAATAAAATCTGAAGGACAGAACTTACTGAGAATTGATTTTTGATGGAGGGTTTTTTGGTTTAATCGTTTTTACCTGACTCCAAATTTCATGTGTTAAAATAGAAGCAACTTAACAGCTGTCTAAAAGACAGAGCAAGTGTGCAAGCAATAGATATACAGCAATGGGGATAGTTTTTCCCTGACAAAGAGTTGTGGTCTTATGTGTCTGCAGGGCAGATTATTTCAGGATGGTGTCTTGGGTTTCACAGGCAGTAATTACCTCCTTGGCTCTAGGAAAGCAGAAATTCAAAGTGCAGGAAGAGAGCCTAAGGCATTGTGTGCTGAACTTTCCAACATTTCTGATAATTCAGTTTCCTTAAGGGAAATTCACAGAGTTGAAATTGTTTGTTTGTTTTGGGAATTTTTTTTGTTGTTAAGGTCTTTTTCCCCCCTTACTCTCACTTTCTTCTGGACTTGTGCTCTGGACTTAAATGATATTGTTTGGGCTCCATCTGCACCCAAGTTCAAAAACACTGAGGGGCCTTATCTGTGTTCCTGTTTGCCTGCAGTTTCTCTCCTGCTGTAGCTTCTGCTGCTGCTGATAGAAATCTTCACTAGTCTGTCCTTTTCTTTGCAATGATGGCCAGTTTCTGCAACATTCAAGGGAAATGAGAAGGGATCTGAGTGGATACAGCCTGAATAAAAGACTTCCCTGCAAATAACGTGAAACTACTGTTTGTATTTGTGCTGTTGTTTTTATACTTCATCCAGATTCTGAGAGTGAGAACATGCCAGTAGTTTCATAACTCTGTGTGCATATCTGTGCATATGTGTCTATGCATGTGTATGTACAAACGTGCTGAGATTAATACATAGGAATTTGTGAACAGTTTGCATGCTGTAGCTCTCTGCTCCTACTAACTTTGTTACCCAGTTTAGGGCCTGCTTGCAGCAGGCATGGGTTGGCAGAGCTGTTGGTAGCTTTGAGTGTGCTCAGCACTTGGGAAGTTCAGGCTGTAGCAAGAATGGAGTTCACTGGAAAATAACATCATTCATGAAAGACAAAGCCAGATTTGGGGGTCCTCAGTTCCATGAGTTAGTAGTGAGAGTGCTCGCCTCTTCTTTTTCTACACTTTTGACCTTTCCTGAACTAGGCCACATCAAATCTTTTCAATAAAAGGAGTCACACCAGGTGTGGCTTGTGACCTGAGTGCTTGGCTTGGCTGGATCTACCCAGTGTGGCTGGGCAGGTGGGCAGTATTCATGGTCCTTGCAAAGTTGGTTGATGATGGAAGGCCTAAAGCTGTTTCCTGCCTGGGAAACTCCAGCAGCGATTTTCAGTGTTTACTAGCTGCTTATCCCTTTTCTCTGAACTAATCATGTAATTTGTTCAGGAAAATAGCACATGTGCTTCTGATGTTTTCCTTATATTCCCTTTAATTTACCATGAATGCAAAGGTAAGTAAGCTGCAGGGTTTTCTTTGCAATAGAAGCAAGACAAATAAGAAAAAAAATTAAAAGGAGCTATCTCTATTGGAACATGCAACTGTGGGATACTGAGTAGTGCCCTCATTACTGTCAGAAAACTGATGTACCCTTTGCCCTCCTGGTCTCCCTGGCATGACCTCAGCCTATTATTGTCATGACAGGTCTGTTGCAGTTTGGAGCAGCCCCATGAGCAGTGTCTGTAGATCACACATGATTACCTCTGACACCTGCCACTTCCTTTCCTCCAAGAGAATTGCAGCCATGACCTCTAATCAGACTGGGTCCTTGAAATAAAATCACTTGGAGCAAATCCATTTCAAAGAAAATGGATTTAAAGCAGCTCCTGTTCTTGGTGCTCTTGTAAGGAAACTAATGCCAGTACAGCACAGCTCTCTGTCAGACACAGTGACAGCTTGATACTCTTCTACTTTAAAAAAGAGAACCAAGAAAAACCTCTCTACCCTCAATCCCTCCCATATTACAGTTTTCTGGTGTTAGTTCCTTGCAATTATAGAAGCTCCACTGCATGTTCTCTGTGTTTAAAGCACACTACTCTCCTCCTTTGCTTGTCCTTTTTCTTTGACTTCCCTGCTGCTTTCTGGCAGCTTTCCTCTATGCGTCCTCCGTGTTGCTTTGTCAATTGATTGTTTTCCCCCCACATCTCTCTGTCAAGATTCCGTCTTCCAAGCTGACTGTTGTTCCATGACTGGGCATCAGTCTGCTTGTGGAAGGTGGTGAGAGACGGCCTTTGCAGCACTTATTAAACTGTCTCTATGCTGACTCATGAAATCTTTTGCTTTTGTTCACCCTATTCTTTCTCCTCTCCCACTGGGGAGGGGGCCTGAGTGGCTGTGTGGATGCTGTGTCGCTGTGGAAAGGTCCTGCTTGAAATGTGTTGCTCTGCCCATCCAAAAGACTGTTTATTCAAAGCTCACTTGGAATAGGTATGTTGCAAAGAGCCATTTAAGTTAAAAAAGGCTTCCTTCTAAATATGTACAGCTGTGTCTTAAAGTGAAGGTTCCTAGTTTGGCTTTTTGTGGGTTTTTTGTTTTGTTTTGTTTTTTAAAGTTGTTAGGTTACACAGCAGTTGTTGGTGTGATCCTCAGGTCAAAAGAAAGGTGCCTGTTTCCCACCTAGCTTTTTTTAAGTGGTTAAGCTGCTAGACGCTAGTGCTGTCTATTTGTTTTGAAGTCACAGGCTGTGTTTCACGGAAAATGATTACTACTCCCCTTACCTAAGACTTGGCACAGAGTGGGCCATTGAGATCTGAATTGCTTATTTTTGTAGCAATTGAGCCACACTTGAACATGACCCATCCATCTCAGTGTGTGCTTTTGTGCTAGATGGTGTGGTGTCAGGAGTGTTTCCTCTTTTCTTTTTCGTATGTTTGACCTCACCATCACATATTCATTTCTTTCATATCTTTGTGATTAAGTTGCTTGGGTGTCCTAGTTGCAATCAGAGCTCTGTTTTACTTAACCATAGCACACAGATGGGAATACATAATTCCTGCTCATTTATTTCCAATTCAACTGGAATAAAGGGGGACCAAAAGGTACATATGCCATGGAGTGATGAGAGACAATAATAGGAACACGGTGCCTTTTTCCCAACCCCTTTTGTTTAGCTGTTCCTGCTCTCTTCAGATTTCATTGGAGATGACTTTTCTTCAGTTTTTAACATTCATCTTCACGAGTCAAGGCACCTCCCAGCCACCCTCTGTTTATCAGCCACTTCCTTGTCCTTTCTTAAAAGTAAAGCTAAAGCCAGGTCACTTAGCTTTCTGAAGTGCTGTCTCACCCAGAATCCCGCCTGGCCTCCTTTGCTGGTGGGTAACTGCTTGAAGTAGTTGTGATCTGTATTCTTTTTACAGAAGACATCCTGCTGAAGAGGGAGCAAGGTCATGCCCTGGTTTGTCCTGGCTCTAACTTCAGCTGCATTTGTGAAGAGAGGGTGTTCACATTAAATGTATTGATGGCATAAAGCTGGGGGTGGCACATGTGCATTTGAAGATGAGAGCATAATTCAAAATTAATTTAAAGGGTGAAATATGAGAAACAAAATGAGGCGTTTCAGCTCAACAGTGTAACAAACACCAGGGAACCAGTGGCCAGATGGCAGTTGCAGAAAAGGAGGACAGCTAGACAACTGAGGTGTATTATTGTGGAAAAGGAATGCATTTTAAAGGGATGAGTAAAGAGAAGTATTCCTCTACTCGACTGAGTAGAGTTATGCTCAGTATAACTCTGCTCAGTTATCTTCATTGAGGTAACATAGGCAATTTCCAACTTATCTGGAAAGATGTAGCTCAGTGGGAGAGAGTGAAGAGGAGGCCAACATGAGTGATCTAAGGTCTGGCAAACCTGACCTGGGAGGAGAGGGAGAACACTGGAATTGTTTAGGATAGAGAAGAAGTGTCTGAGAGCGAAGTTTATGAAGGCTGTTAAAAAAGGGTTAAGGAATAGTCTGTCCTCCATATTTGTGGTAGATGGCATGAGGAGCACTGGGCTTAAAGTGTAACCCTCTCAGGTTGTGAGTAGATACTGGGAAGAGCTTTTCCTGGTAAGGATAGCTTGACTGGGACACTGCTGGGTCTTTCCTGCAGACACCTATAGAAACAAGTAGAGGGGAGGTGGATTAGACCTTGCCAAATTTTCTTTAACCCTGTTTTTCTGTGTTTAACTACAGTGAAGAACTGTTTCCTTGCTGGTGCTGATAAGACAACCATCCCTTACCTCCTTTTTTTTTATGGGATGTGCGGAATGTTCTTAGCTGTGGGGGTGGATTTGTCGCCATCCTTCAGATGAGCCTGTAGTTCAGGGCTGAAAGGTTCTGAGCAGCCTCCTCATGAAACTGCATTTATTTTATCCTATACTATCTTTGTTTTCCAGAGTGGGCTGAAGACAGCTTGACCCCCATATTTATGTCTGTGCTTATTATTAAAAGTCAGGGATAGTTTTGCACTGACCCTTCTTAGGGCTACTTTCCTCCAGAGCAGATGCATCTTGGAGAAACCTGGTGAGAGCAGTCCTAAACAGAAAGCCAGAGATCTAAAAAGTAATCAGGGTGGGTGGGCAATGAGAGGTCCTCAACTTGATTTGGTTTAACAGAGCAGATATACATTAGATTTTGCTTCTCCCCTGACACACATCCCTCTTTCTTCAAAAATGATTCTGCTTCCTTGTTTCTAGCAGGCAGAAAAGCTCATTTTCTCCCTCAAATTTTCAGCATCTTTGACAGCAGAAATTAAATTCCTTCAAGTCCACTGAGACTACAGCTCTTAAAAACCCAGTCTGCACTCCCTAATCACAGAGGATTTAAAGGGAGAGAGAACCACTGTGATGTAAAAAGAAAATAATCCAGAAAAAATTGAGGTGAGCGGGCTGGAACTACAGCTGGATGACCCTTGGGTTTAACTGCATCATATTCAGGTTCTATTATCCAAATGTTTTACTGAAGTTTTTTCCTGCTTTCCCAGCTCACCTTGTCCTTCAGTGTGGGAACCTGTGACTGTGTCTGAGGGCACCTGGCTCTCCCTGAAGGCTCTGCCTCTGCCCCAGTTCTCTCTGTCCACGTAGCCCTCTGCACAGAGCAGCTGCTGGGCTCAGGTTTCCCTTGTTCCAGTAGCATGCCTGGAAACAGGGCTGGGGGTGCACAAGGAGCTGGGAGGGGACACAGTCTGGAGAGTTGATCCCAACTGGCCACAGGGGTATCCCATCATACACAGCACATAAAGCTGGGGAAAGGAGATGGGAAGAAGGGACGTTCGGAATCGTGGTGTTTATTTTCCAATGTCACCATTACACATGATGGAGCCCTGCTTTCCTAGGGATGGGTGAACACCTGCCACCCCTTGGAAAGCGGTGAATGGATTCCTTGTTTTGCTTTGCTTGCATGCATGGCTCTTGCTTTAGCTATTAAATTGTCTTGATCTCAGCCCATGAGTTTTCTCACTTTTCCAGTTCTCTCCCTCATCCTGACATGTGGGGTGTGAGTGAGCAGCTCTGTGGTGCTTCGTTGCCAGCTGTGGTGAAAACATGAGAGCTGTGAAGAGAGAGACTCTGACCCCAACACAGGAGTTGAGATGATATGTTGCTGAGTGACTCAAAACACAATGCTGCTCAAATGAATTTTTAATAGGTTTGCAAATATAACTGTTCAAACTGACTAAAGCCAGAAGGAAATTTTGACACTTGCCTCCTTTGCATTCTTTGTCCTGTTCAAACAACTGAAATCCTGAGTGATTTCAAGACTCTGTTTCTGATCACATTCCAGAGTCAGGTTTTTTTCAGCAACTGCCTTTTCTTGGTATGATACCAAGTCTGATCCACAGAGATGTTCACATGTGCATGGTGAGCAAATGGAGTAAATTTGGGAGTGATAATGAAAATAAACCAAAAGCTCCAAGTTCACACAGCAGCAAGGCAGCAATTGAAAAAGCAGAGACATACCTCGTCTCCTTATTTAGAATATCTGAACAGCACAGAGCTGTGCCTGCTCCAGGAAAACTCCCCTACAGGATACTTTAATCTCTGTGGCCCCATACACATCAGTCAAGGAAATAAGCACGGGACCTCTCTCTGGGTCTGAGTTGAGCTGACTGCCTGTGCTCATACTTTTATATTTCTTATTCACCAAAGTCTGCTGCTGACACAAAACTGGGAGGAGCAGTGGATAACTGAGGTGGCTGTGCTGTCATCCAGGAGGATCTCAGTGGGCTGGAGAAATGGGCTGAAAGGAACCTTTGGAAGTTCAGTGATATGAAATGCAAAGTCCCACACCTGTGGAGGAACAGCCCCAATCTCCAGCACACCCTGGGGGCTGAATGACTGGAAATCAGTTCTGCAGAAAAGGCTTTGGGCCTCCTGTTGGGTGACAAACTGGCCATGAACAAGCACTGTGCCCTTGCAACAAAGACTAACAGCCTCCAGGGCTGCAACAGGCAGGGTGTCACCAGAAGGTTCAGGGAGCTGATCCTTCCCCTCTCTTCAGCACTGCTGAGGCAGATCTGGAGTGCTGGGTGTAGTGCTGGCTCTCCAGTACAGGAGATACATGGACATACTGGAGCCAGGACAGTGCAGGGCCACAAAGATGATAAAGAAACTGGAACATCTCTGATTTAAGAAGAGGTTTGGAGAGCTGGCACATCATCTTGGAGAAGAGAAGGCTCAAGGGGTCTTATCCATATGGATAAATGCCTGATTGGAGGAATAAAGAAGACAGAGTCAGGCTGGTCTAATTAGTGCTTAGGTAAAGAACAAGAGACAATGGATACAAATTCTATTTAAAACACAGCAAATTCTGTTTAAACAGAAGACTTTTTTGCTGTGAGAGTGGTCAAACACTGTCACAGGTTGCCAAGAGGGGTTCAGTCTTGGAGGTATTAAAAACCTGCCAGGATACACACTGAGCAACCTGTGAAGTTGTTGGGTGAAAGGAATCTTTGTGTAAAAGAGTTATTGGCACCCTGGTAAATTGATCTTGAAATTAATTTTCCAGTAAGACAAATGGCTTTTAAAAATTATTATTTTTTGTTAGTATTTGTTATTTGTCGTATCTATTTTAGCAGTATTTCTTACTGAACCAAGAATGTTTAGCCCAAAGTGTGGGATTTGCACACCACTTACGTCTGTAATGTCACTTTCACAAAATGAAAGCTTGCAAAATGAGATGCAGAAAAATTACTTGCAGTGAAAAAAAAAATTAAAATATTACCCTAGCGGTTTGTTTTGGGGTGTTTTTTTGCCTACTTTGGGGCCAACCCACCTTCTTCAAAAATCCAGGTTTTTGGATGAGCATTTTCCCAATTTTTATTGCATGTAAACAGGAGAGAGAGAAAGGCTGCAGCTTGGATGGTAATTGCTCTCCTGGGCTATGTTTTGGATTCATATTCTGTCTGATGCAGTATAAGAAGCAGTTTGAATTGCAGAACAGAGAGAAGGATTCCCAAGGAAAGTGTCAGCTCTAGTTTTCCATCAGATGAGGGACTGAATGGAGCACTTGAGGGAGCTATTCACCTTCCTGTGGAAGTGGTGAGGTGAAGGAATACCCACCAGCTTCATGAAAGAGGAACTAAATGAAAATTATAAAAGAAGTAGCAGTCATTAGTTTTAGGGAAAGCCACTGCTATTATAGCCTTACAAACAGAATGGCTTGAAATACATAAAGCAAAGCACTGCTATGGGTAGATCTCCTCTGGAAGGAACCTGCTTACACTGGATTTAGTATTAAAGTGTCCCTTAATGACAAGGGTCAGTTAAAGTTACTGAGTTAAAACATATTCATTACAGATTTTCAAAGTTTGCTTTCAAGTTGTGAGGGCTGTTTGCACAGAGAAGCTGTATGCATATAGCTCTGTACCTGCAAGGTGCCATACTAGGATGAGCAAGAGACAAAAAGCTAATTTCAGCAGCAGGAGGCCAGTGCCTGGTTCTGTTGATAATCAGCAGGTAAATTTGAGCTTGATCAAGGGGAGCAGAAACCTTGTTTTGGGGTTTTCCAGAAGGCCCCTGTTCTCAATCTGTGCTTAAGAGGAGCCTGCCTCTATTGATATGAGAGACTGTCAGCATTAGACTTAGCGCTTCTCTTTGATTTTAGCAGCCACCAGTGCCTGGCAGCTTATTTGTTAAGCATCTTTAACAGGGAGACCCTCTGCTCTTCTATAGTTTTACCGTGAACTCCACCCATTTACTGGAGACATCTCTGGTACTTACTGGGAATAGGCAATGCCAAATACCTGGAGCAGGGGTAACCCTGCAGGTCATCTGGCCAGGTGGAGATGTAATGTGGTGCCCTTGGATGTCTGGGAGAGACCTCAGGAGCTTTGCATGAACACTTTCAAAATGTCAATCCCTCTGCTAGTAGAAAATGAAATTCCCTAAAAGTGAAGCCAGGTTATGGTTAAAGCAAATAAAATAGTTAGTTAATGGATTTAACCTAGAAAAATCTGTTATATGGGTTTATAAAAATACATTTAAAACAGGAGAAAACTAAATTTTGCTGATTTATTCCAAAACCATGTTTCCTCTTTGCTCTGTACTTGGCCACACTTGCTTGTCAAGCTCACACTTCACATGCCAAGACAGATTACATAGGCTAGTATTCAAACTCCTTCTCAAGGTCTTTGTGGGATCCCCTTTAGATTTTAATCTTTCCCAGGCCCCTCTTTCACCCCACTCCTGAAGGATATCTAAGCATGGGGAAAGTCATGCCTCGTCCATATGGGAAATGCTCACACTGCTGCGGCAGATCTCTTAAGTTCTTGATGAGATCACAAACAAATCATTAATCCACCGAGACCTGAAAGGTTCTTCTGTCCCTGAGAAGGCGAAGTAGAAATAGCAAAATTAAACTTTTTTTAAGCTCTTCACCTAGTATTTCCTGTTTCTGCACAAGCTATAAGCTATATGTGATACGAGGAATTTGTATGAGAGGTTTTTCACTATTTTCTGGCTGAGAGCAGGCATGTTGATTATCCCCTTGCTCATGGAAGTAGCAACCAAGCCATGTCTGTCTCAGAGGGATATGTCCCATGACAGAGAGGGACAGGGAGATGACTATGGTAGCTTTTCTCCTTCCAGTAAAACTCCAGTTCTGCGAGGACCTGGAAGAGAGAGACCCATCAACTGGCTGAAAATGGGGACCAGGCATTTTTGATGTGATGCTGGAAGGATGAAGGCTGGGAATCAAAACCTAGCAAGACAGATGTACATGAGAATGCTGGAATTGTGCTCCACTGGCTTGGAAAACCAGGGCAAAAGGGTTGATTCTTCAAAAACCCAAATGTACTGTTTTCTAGGCAAAAGTAATTTCTTGGCTGTCAGTGACAGCTCCTTTTTAGGAGGAACCTGTTTTGTAACTGTGAATGCAAAGAGCTGCTTGGCAGCCAGCCAGCAGCACAGCTACTTAATTTACCAATGAAAACTTTGAAGAAATAGGAGAAGTTTGCTAGAAAGCAGGCCTGCAATACAGCAGGCTGTGTTTCTCCTTGCAACAGAAAATCCGAGAAAGATTTGAAGGATCACATAAATATATTTTGTGTACTCAGATTTACTGAACCATATAAAATTTAGTGGCTAGAATAGAGTACACAGAGTAAGTCTGCATTTACCTTGGGCCCTGAGGGTCCTCTTCTGAATGCCAGCTCTTGGACCACCTTGGGTGTCCTTGGATTTAAGGCAGTCAGCCTCTTGCTCTTTATGTGAGGGTAGACTGGCTCTAGCCTGACATAGGTGGGGCCCTACCAAACAAACATATAGATAAAAAGTAATTTTTTTGTTGTTCCTTCCTGGGATGCATCTCAGTGCCTAGAGAACAAGTGAAAAAATCTTCCCCACAACAGACCTTTAGTGCCTGGATGTACATACCCAAAGACACCAGTGTGAGCTACAGGAGGACAATTTCAGCCCTGTGAGTAAATCCTCTGGGGAATGAAACCTGTCTGATCACAGCATTGCCGAGAGCTCAGTGCTGCTTCAGCAGGACACTCACATCCAAGCAACTGGGAAGAAACAATTTCATTAATGATAGTTCCTGCTGCTAGAGCATGCTTCCTTTTGGAGAGTCTCCTCATAAAAAAGGCTCACCATGCTGCCTGCTGATACCTGTCATCTTTATAGGGTTCATGATGAGTTGGCCACCGAACTGGGGTCAGAAATGTAAATTTTCCTTGGAACATGAATAGTCATATGACTCCAAAAACATACATTTCAATTGGCAACCCTTCTTAAGCATAGGCTCACAAGGCACTCCATACCCTCCTAGTCTACCTCAGCTTGCTGCAGCTGGCATAAGAAATAAATTCTGTGGTGTGCATCTCCCTGCCTTCCGAATATTAGCCTTGCATTTTGCTTAATTACTGGTGATTTTGGAAGACCCAGGCACCAAAGTTTGTGCTCCACTTTCCTGCATATTTGCCCATGCCTCACACGCCAGCAACTCCAGCTGTCCTCTTTTCACTCTCACCAATACTCAGTGTTTTCTCTAAAACTTCTGAAAAGCCCTTTGGCATTTCCAGCTTGAGATTCTGCAGCAGAAGGAAAATTAAAATTTAGGGCAGCATTAAGTTAATTAAACTTACCATCAAATTAATAACACAAGAAATACTGTGCAGACTACATTATTCATTGTCATGTTTTATTCAGTAAAAACTCAATTTTTAATGCTTTTAGTATTACTGGAGGATTTTTACACTGCTCTGCTAGAGTTACATGGCACACAGGGTTTCTCAGGTTTTGTATATAAAGTCAATGCAATTTTCACTCAAGTCTTAAAAGATCCCAAATCAGTAAAAGAAATGACAAGTCCCACATCTCTGGTTTCTTGAAAGGAAATAGTCAAATATGGAGGATTAAATTCCTGTATATTTAAATTAATTAATTTTAATTCATTACCTTTCCTCTTGTTTTCTTGCTCCTCCATCAGTTTTGTCCATCAGCAAAGTTTCAGTTCAACTCTTAAAGGTTTTTCTAAAGGTTTTGGTGCTGAAGCCTCATTGTTCCAGCGTGGCACATCCCAGCATTATCTGCACAGCTCTGCTCCTGACCACACTGCAGGAGGTCATTATTTATGAATAATGCAGTGAAGCACTACATGAGATATGAGGTTGGCACTGAGAGGCTGTGTGCTCCTTCAGGTTTTTTTTTTCACTTAAGTGCAGCCAAGCAAGAGCTAAATAACATGGTTCAAAGAGTCCTTCCATTCCAAGGGGACTGTGGATCACAGTCTGAAAGAACTAGCGCAAAATGAAATTATGGGCACAATAACCTAATGCATGCCTTGAAAAGAGGCAGTGGGAATGTAACTTCCCTTGGAGAAAGGAAGGAAATTAATGAAAACTGAAACCATGGCGCAGAGACAACATTATTAAGAAGGAAGACATGAGGAAGCATCATCAGGAAATGTGCAGCTGTTGCTGTGACACAGCACAAGGGAAAAAGGGAGCTCATATAAGCATATTAGAAATTCTCTTGCTTAATTTCTGTGTTTATTAGAGGTTATTCTTGATATGAAGTTTACTGTTGATACAAAGATTATTGTTGATTCTTCCCTCTTCTACCTCCTTTGGCCACCTGCCCTGTTTTTATTTGGCAAAGTCTTAGCATTTACAATATTATTTTCCTGATAGCTGGAAATAATGTTTAAAATGTTCATTTTTCAAAAAAATGCAGCAAGAACCTACTCACCCAGAAGAGCTCAGGGTATTCTTCTAGACCAGCTTCTTTATTTCCTTTAAAGCAGTTTTTTATATTTCTCAGCCACTTCATGAATTTTTATATTCTATTCTGGGGTCTCTCTAGCATGAAGGTTGGTAGACCTTGCCAACATGCTTCAAGCCAGAAGACTTTAGAGCATCTTTAGCATCAAAAATAAAAAATCTCTTCCCGTGGCTCTCTGCAGAAAGGTGTGAAAAGCAGACTTTCATGGTGTGATATTCAAGTGCTGCAGTGCCCAGAACAGAACTGATGTCTCCAGCAGGGGAATTCACGAGGCTGAGTGGCAGTGAAGGAAGGAGAGCTGGGTGCTTCAAAGTGGGATTAGCATCCTTCACCAGTCTGAGTGGGGAAATGAGATAGAACTGAAGCTATTCCTGAAATAACTCTCTACCTGCTACTGCGGTATTTATACCTGGTATTTGATTTGCATAAACTGGGGTCTTCTCTTCTGCTCTTTAGAAAAGAGGGTGTGAGAAAAGATTATATTATTAAAGTAAACTTGAGTTCTTGGTCAGGAAACAAGAGACATGTTTTGTGCATCCTCTTCAATCTGTAAAGGCTTGGACCTATATTGCCCCTTTCTAATTTTTGCTAAAACTTTCAGACAAAAATAACTGCATAAAGCATCCACTCGCAGCTCTGTTTACTCCATTGAAAAGCTGGCTCCAAAGGCTGCACTTTGATACAGTTGCAGCTATAAAGAGATTTCAAGAGATGGAAACTTGTGACAGCAGGAGACGGAAGCTGCCTTCAGGAGATGTACTGTGTTATCCAAGAGCAGACCTTCTTCAACATCTACATCCATTAGGATATTTAACCCCAAACCTGACAGTTCTTAGTTCTAAGGGGGTAGAACAGGATGACTAAACCTCAAAATATGATACAGGGTGCACTGCTGGAATGAGGGCTTGGCTCAGGAGCTGCTGTGGGCCTGAGCAGGAGCTGTTGCCTTGACTGACTGTAAGCTGGATACATCCACAGAAGGAAGATGCTGCTGACAGCTGCTTGGAAGCATTGATTCTGACACAGGTGCCTGGTGGGGTCAGGAAGAAGGCCACATTTGCATCTCCTGTGGCCTTTGCTGGTTGCTCAAGGCTCCCCTGAACATCCTGTAGCAAGAATATTTGACTGAAAAGCAGCAACCTGGCTGTGGGCACTACAGGAAATACGTGCTACGTCATGCAGTCATACCGTGGTCTGATTTTCACAGGCAGAAAATTTAACATTGGAAGGTGAGTGTAGTTAATGACTCACTTCTCTAGTGAAGATGGCTTATCAGCATCCTCTGCTTGACCATCAAAGTTTGCATGAATGTTGCAGCAGCCTTCTTGTTAGAGAGTAGAAATGAGCCAAGGCACAGACTTCTTATTTATCACAGCATGAGAAGGGTCCTGGTTTATTCCTCTTATAGCTTAGCCATCTTGACTACAACTATTCACTGACTCTGGCTGCAGCAAGCTCCTACTATAAGTTTCCCCTGCAGCCTCTGACTGCTGTTTATGTCCCGCTAAACTTTGACTGCAGGTATTAGTTTGCAGACTCTGAATGCAGGCTTTTACCTGGCTAGACTGTGGCTGCAGGTTCCAACAACAGGCTCTGACTGCTGACCCAGACTGACCTCACAGCAGTGATGCTTCCTTTCTCCTTCTCTCTCTCAGATCCATCTTCTTAATGATTCCCGCATTCATGATCCTCACCAGCCAAGCCCCTTCCTTTTATCACACTTATCTTTATTGGCTATAGCTCTGACTCATCAAGGGCGAGGCTGAAGCAGGTAATTAACACAGCTGTTACTTATCAGGGGCAAGGTCACCTGTATTCCCTTCTCCTACACATGAAGATCGAGGTTTGCATGACCATACCTTCATAACAGAGACATAAGACACAGTTGCAGTTGAAAAGGATTATAAACTTAAGTTTAGTTTACAGCATGCTGTGTGGGCTCACTGACCCATTAATCAGAGTCACATTTTTGATTTACTGGCCATGTAGTACGACTTGATTTACAGCATGCAGCTTTGGATACCAACCATGCCAAAGAACACAATCAGAGTGGAGTAGTTAGGAAAATCACTTGACTAGGAAGTGGGTCTTCTTTTTTTTGATGAAGAGCCATGGTGAGTGGCTCATTGAAGGAAGCAAGCACTCCCAGCTCCTTTGTGTTCATTTTTTTGAGGGAGGGTGGGGGAGATAAGCACCTTCCTCATCTAGTCAGGATATGAGTTTTTGCAACAACAGCTGCTTTACCTTTTTCATTGTTGCCTGAGTAGCATCCTCATCCTCGGGAGAAAATTCCAAATGAAGACAGCTCATGGCCATGCATTATACAATTCCCTGCTTTCACATTAGGACTTTAAAGCAGCAGTGGAAATCCAAGGCTGACAGTTCAAAGTAACTCTCCTGTGTCTCATTGCAAACACTCAAGGAGAGGCATTGCCATGTGCTTGAGTGGGCCATTGGACTGAATAATTAATTGGATGCTTTTGGATGCAAAGTTCATACAATGGCAGTTGAGGATGCTATTCAGTAGTTAATTCTGTGAATAATAAGGCATCACTGAAAGCATTCCAAAGTCTACATAATAACTTTGGATTTGGGCTTAGAGAGAGACTTGCAGCAATAATACATGTCAGCGCTCTTTTGGGGAGGCTGGCAGTGGAGGAGCGCCAACTGATCAGCTTTGGTTTTGTTTTTGCACTGTTTATCCTGTGTGTTTGGGTTGCCAGGCTGAAGTTCAAGAATAAATCAGCAAGCTATAATGGACATATTTTCATTATGGTACAAGGAGCCTGAAGTGTCCTTCACTCATGTATTATTCACACAAATGGATGAACAAAGAAGCCATCTACTACAGCACACAAATCCCAGGATATCTGCACAACTTAAAAACACACCAAGGTCCAGGCAAAGCCTCCACTCTCCTGCAGTTGCAAAGGCAAGAGTAAAATTTTGGGTTATTGCAGAAGTGCGATCGCCTGTCATTTTTCTTTTAAGGCGCTGGTAGATCTGGATACAGAGGTGCCAAATGTCTGTTTGCTGAGAGGCCTTTGAAGTGTCTTCTGGATGGACATTGGGATCCTTTCCACCTCTAAATAGGGAACATAATCTCACGGTGAGAACTGAGCAGCAGCCACTAAAAGACTGAAGATGTTTATGTTTGTCTGCCACAGAAAAAAATTACAGCTGGTATGCTAAAACCAGCTGCATGCATAACAGTGGTAGAGACTAATGCTCTGTGAGAGACCCAGGTAGAATTATTCCAAGTTATTCCCATATTCTCCAAATATTAGGAGAAGTGTTTTCCCATTTTCATTTTATCTGTGCATTAAGGGTTTAATTCTACCAGGGAACTCTATATTTGCATTCACTGAAAGTCAGCAGGGAATGGTTTATACATACTTTCTAAGATTTCTCATATAAAACCTTAAAGACAAAATCTCTGCAATACTTTCTGAAAAGCCCATAAGGTTGGGATTATAGACTGCATTTTGTGAGAAGTGTTGGCTGGTGTACAACTGGCAAAACAGAGTGCTTCCTTGGAGAGCTGTATCCTGGCCCTGCCTCTGCCATAGATGCAACATGTGAATGTTTTCCAGTCAAGTTTTTCCTGTTCTTATGCTCCTTATTTTCTAGATAGCCGAACTGTGGGCCAGAGCCAGCATGCTACGAGCCAAAACTTTGGTCAGGGGGCAAGGTTTTTTCAGGCTGTGCATGTAAATTGCTATTTAATACCAACTGCTCAAAGGTATGATTTTGGGTCTCTCAATGTGAGGACTTGAAACTGGCAAATGTGTCTTGGTGTCATGTCTTGTGGCTTTTCCTCCCACCTTTGAAATGGGAAAATGTTCCCTTGACACAAAGGGGCTTTGTGTGAACAAATGAAGGTGATGATGACGGATCCATACAAATATCTTGGTGGCCACAGCACAAATATCGTGTCAGGGGCTGACCTCTGCACAACAGGAAGAGATCAACATGTTGATTTGCTGTTCATAAGCTGAGCACCTTCCAGTGTGTGTGGTGAGGGAGGTGAGCGTCCTAAGGTGGGAAAAAAAAAATCATAAAATTTTGTGATTAAATACTAACACGACAAAGGCAAACAGGAGGGGTAAAATGCATCCTGCACATTCCTCTGTTATTTGCTGCCTCTTTCCCAGGATACTGCTGTGTGTTCCTTAGCTGTTCTCCCTTAGGGCAGCAACATGTGCTTGAGGAAGTGAAGTGTATCCTGAAGTTAGTTTATGGGTTTATTTACTTAGTGTTGACTTCATCTGGGTTCTTATGGCTACAAGCAGACTGGCACATGGCTGCATATTTGTCCTGTGGGTTTTTTTAGACTATCTACATCTGAAGTCTTTTTCCCCTAAAACTGTTCAGAAGGCTTTGTTTGGTGGGTTTTGTTTATTTGTTTGTTTCTTTATTTTTAATAAAAACACTTTATATGTCTTCACCTTGGTGAATTTTGCTACTCTTTAATTTTCCCAGTCATCCTGATGGCACAAGACTACTTTCTTCTGGATTATTGTTTTCTTTGTATTTTAAGCAAGACTCTTGATTCTCCAAATAAGGATATTAAATGGGGAAGAAACTCATGGTTTCCATCTGTTGTAAACTTCTCAGTGAAGTTGCTGTGCTATAAAGCTGCACTATGCCACAATTTGCTCTGAAACACTGCTGAAGATAGGAGAAGGAAATGAACTCTTTTACAGAGTGTCTTTAGCAAAAGTTGAAAAAAAGGACATTGTTGCAGGTATAAAGATTTGTCCCTCAATTGGGATGGAGTAGAAGGGTCCACAAGGCCCTATGCCTTGCCCTTACAGACTGCTGTCATTTTAAAATGATGCTCCACAGTACTTGCTGACATAGTTTGACTAGTTTAGAAATTACAAGTTTTCTTTCTACTTTTAGTGCTTTTTCAAATGTTACTAGAGTATTCAGAATTGTGAATACTACTACTACTAACAAAGGAACACTTTAAGAATACGTTTCAATTTGTTCTAGAAAAGAAACAAGCTGGCTCTAAGCAATCATGTTCCATAGATAAGGGAAAGGATGAGACTTTTAGTCATCCTTGACATCCTCAGCAGATCAGGACATGTCATTACCTGTCAGGCACACACTGGAATCCCAGGTGCCATTCCGAAATCAACATCTTTTCAGAAAGATGCTGGAAAAAGATATCAGAAGAGTCTCTTCATGGGGTGTCCACTTCACTAGTAACAGGTGAACTCTGCTGCCAGACCAGTTCAAGGGCAGACTGGACTGTCTAGGCAACCCACACTTAAACTGGACTTTCCTAACATAACTCTAATAATAACCCAGGCAATCAAGGCAGCTAAGAAAATACAAGACTTAAAGTTTTTTCCAACTTTCTCTCTGTTGCCTGTGGTGACAAAGCGTGTAGGTTGATGCATTCATCACTGCTTCCAAGTGTGCATCCAAATGAGTTTGATGGCCTAAACTAGTATTCCTCAAATGTTTTGCAAGTGTAACATGCTTTCCCCTGCAGCTGTATTCTTGAGATAACCCTTTAGTGTACACCTTTAACTTTTAGTTGTTGGCAGTTGCTCAGTTCCTCGAGCTGGGATTGCGAAGAGAATTACGAAAAAAAAAAGAAAAAGACAAATCCAACATGCATATATTCTCATCTCAGTTTTTCTTAAATTTTTTCTAATCTTCTCTCCTGCCCTTTTAACATATTTTTGTGAAGGCTTACGAATTGCAAATCAGTTCCTCACTTTGCAGACACATGGCACCTGCATTGCTCGGTGGGCCCCAGCCTTGGTGTTTGTTTTCATTCTTCCTGAAACCTGCTCGTGTGTCCTCTCTGCATTCCCTGGCATAGCAGAGCATAAAGCATCTGTCTCTTACAGGCACAGGAACAAAGATGGATTTACTAAAATAAGAGAAGTAATTATAATTTTGACTTTTTTTGAAAGCTATTCTAGCTCCAATAGAATATTTCCAGAAAATAATACAACAGTTTTTCTCAGGCCACCTCTGGCCTATGTGAGCAAGACCAGCTAGATTGTTGTCCTGGTTTGGGATCAGCCAGAGTTCATTTTCTTTTTAAGACCTGCTGCAGTTCTCTGATTTTGATTCACTCTGAGAATAATGTTAATAACACACTGATGTTTTGGCTGTTTCTAAGGAGTGCTTATCCCAAGTCAAGGACTTTTCAGTGTGTCATTCTCTGCCAGTGAGGAACTGCAAAAGAAACTGGGAGGGAACATGGCCAGGACAGGTGACGCGGCGTGACAGAAGGGATATTCCACACCACAGAACATCATGTCCAGTATACAAACTGGCAGAGTTTCCTGAAGGGTTTTGATCACTGTTTGGGGCCAGGCTCAGTTTGGGGCATTGGTCAGTGGGTGGTGAGCAATTGTACTGTGCATTACTTGTTTTGCTTCTGTTACTCTCTCTTTTTCTCCTCATCATTACAATTATTTTTATAATTATTATATTTTGTTTCAGTTATTAAATTGTTCTCATCACAACCCACAGGGTTTACCATTTCTTTCACATTCTCCTCTCCATCAGAGGGAAGGGTATGGAGGGTATCATGGCTGCTTGGTACGTAATTGCCAGACAGGATTAAATCACAACAATTGTTTTCAGTTTTTTCCTTTTAGCAGCTTTCCCAACAACAGTATTCACAGAGGTGTTCATCTTTCTCCAGATTACCTGGAACCAAATCAGAAGCTACTTTGTTGTTTAGGAATCATTATTTTAGTTTCCACCTCACTTAAAACATATATTTGCTCTCAGTGGATCAAACTTTAACAAGTACAACAGAGCTTGAAGTAGAAGAGCAGCGTGAAAGTAAACTCATGCCAGTTTTGTGGAATCATCTTTTTTTTGTTGTTCAGGAAAATGATTTGTGTTCAAATAAAGGCAGCTTTATTATTTTCTCTCTTATAAGCTAGTTGTAGCTGAAATGCAGCTCCCTCTTTGGCGAGGTCAGCCCTGCAGTGCCAAATGAAGACAAAGCACCTGCCTTCACTAGGAAACCTAGAGGTGTGTGTTATAGTTTAACACTAACCAGTGTTAGAGTTGGAAGCATTAGGGCAGTCTTGAGGTCTAGGGCAGTCTTTCTTCTGTCTCTCCCTTGACCCACTTGCCACTCAGGAGACTCATGCTGCAAGTTGACCTAACCCTTGGAAATGTGTCCCGAGTGATGAAAGCTTCAGGTCCTTTCCCATAGCTTGGCTTAATTAGCCTCATCCATTTCCCTCCAGTTCTTCATTTGCATTGGCAAACCCTGTGCCTAGCAAGAGTTGTTGTTCTGAGGTGATGTGAGGTGAATTTCCTTGGTTTTGTGTCTGGTGTGCATGAGAGTTGAGCAGAGATATCACTAGGAACTATGCACAGGATCATGAATGATGCAGGCTGGAAGGGACTTCTGGAGTTCTTCAGGGCAATCTACTTCTCAAAGGAAGGTCAACACTTTCATATTAGGCACAATTTAGCTTGTTCTTGATTTTCTCCCCTCTGATTATTTTTCAAAAGTCATTTTTTGTTAAGGTTAAGACTGGTTATCTCCCCTGCATAAGTGTGGACAAGCACATGGGACAGCAGCAACTGCCATTCAGCAGCTATTTCCATTGTGTGAGTTAGGCTTTCTATCTGGCAGCCACTGGAGAGGCTGACTTCTAAGGCAAAATCAGAGTTGTAAGAAATATCTGAAGTTGGCCACAAAGAGCTGAGATAGCCATGATAACTACATGCTCTTGAAAGTTTTGCACCTCTCAACAGTAAAACTCCTGTCCTCTGAGTCACTAGAGGAAAAATGCTGCAGGCTGTGTCAGGTCTCCTGTTTGTTTTACTTCCATACAGAGTATTCAGAAGGTGGAAGGTAAATGGAGGGAAAACTGTGTCTTACTGGTAAAGGTATAGATGGTACCTGTCTCAAGAACTTCTGATCTGATTCTGGATCCCTAATGCTTTACAAACAACACGTCAGAAGTGGAGGATTCTTGTACATCTGGTGAGGAGAAGCAGCTTTGGTTATACATAATCATCAGCAGTGCCCAGTAAAAAAAGCAGTTTTGAAGCATCATGTGGTTTATAGCAAGGAACCTATTTCTTATCATAACTCTTAGACATTTATGTAATGAGGTCATGTCCAAATATATGACCCTAACAATTCTGCAAATATCTGACAAAATCCTTTGCACAATTCTATAGTCCATTCAGTAGGAAACATTCCTGTTTTGATTAACTTAAGAGACAAGCACTGTTATATCTGGGACCCTTGTGCTAGTCTGTATTAGGGATTTTTCATTATAGGTAGTAGATAATTTTAAAAATAGATATTCTAAGCAAAAGAAAAGGGTTATCTCTCTCCCTCTTTCCTGTAACTTTTTCAGAGAGCACAATTACATCCCTAACTATGCAATTCCTTGCACCGAATCTTCGCCGAGAGGGTTGTTTCCTAAAAATGTTCATTTTAGAACAAAAAAAGAATGCAAGAAACTCCATGTCAGACAATTCCACACTTTTTGATCAATCAGCTTTGAAAAAGAAAACCTCCCAACACTCAATTTACCCTTTTCTCACCACATCTGCTGAGGTTCAAAGATTCAAGTGATTAAAACGAAGATGCTTAATCTTTTTTCTTTTTCACTCAGAGATGGATCCATTTCAAGTGCTCATGGTATCTTGGGTTTTCAGTGGCATTGATCCCCCACACAATTATACCTGAGGACAAACACAATGACTTTGTGAGGAGGTGAATAAATTCTCTCTGAAACTGAGTGCAGCTGTTGGTGCTGATTTTCAGCCTCTGGGTTGACCTTGCTGTGCAGAATAGATTTTCTGGATTTGCATTTAGCTTATGTCCTGTCATGATGGCTAGGTCCTTTCTGCTTCTGAAAAAATGTCTGGTCAAAACAACACTCTTGCAGGAAAGCCATGGTGGTTTTACAGCAGTTTTTTTTAAACTGAGGTGCTTTGGCCAAAGCCACACAGGTATGAGCTCCCACTGTGATCCCAGGTAGGCACAATCTCTTCTAACTCCAGTGACTTACTGCATCTGCATGCATGTAGTATTCTACCAAGAGATTTTAGAAAGTGACACTTCAGGATGCATACATAAATACTAATTCATCTTTTTTTACATCTGTGCTTTGTATCTGGTTTTGTGCTAGTTGAGGGCCATGTTTTGCTGCCATTTTACCTGGGCACCGTACAGCAGCTCAAATATCCCTTGTTCTGCCATCTTTGGCCATTTGAGAACTCTCTTCATTTTCTGCTTGTCACACAACAACCTCGTATATAACCACAACAGCCCTTCAGCAGTTTTCTGTGAGGAACTCTGAAGGTCTTTTTACAGGTACCTAACCTTGCCTGCTTTGGAATATCCCCAGTGTCACTGCACACATGTGCATCCTCCCTGGCTTGCTGCCTGAAGAACAGGCCACAAGCCCTCTTCTCTCAGGCGCTCCCTAAGAAGTCCCTCCAGCAGGTGCCTTCCCTGAGAAAACTCCAGGCTGTCCCTGCCTAGTCAGGGCTCCACAAAATATCCTACATGGACATTGCTCTCAGTTGTTCTCCTTCATTTGAAGCTTCATGTGCAATGCTATTGAGGTCTTATGTTGTTTTTCATCACTGATGTTTTGCGGTGTACTTGAGAGAATAAGGGTAAAGAATAGCTGAAGGGTCTTGCTGTCAGACCAGTTAGTCCTGGAGTCAGGGAGATGAGAGCAGTGCTGGGGAGATGAGGTGGATTTCTTGCTCACCAATCTGAAAAACCAGAAGTTCAGGGAAAGTGGAGATAACCAAAAGCAGGAAGGACGAGGGGCAGCCCTGGCCAACTTGCTGGCTAGGTGCATCATACACACATATAGTGTCTTTATACAATAAAGTCATGAGAGAAAAGGCATTGCTTGATCTTCTCCTCTCTTTTCTCAATAGCATATGGCTAGCCCTATTGAGAACAAATGTGTGTGTGTGTGTATATATATATATATATAAAATTGATCAGGAGGAAACTTCCCACGCAAATTCACGATACTGCAATGGCTGGAGAAAGACATGGAGTGTTTCAGAGCTCAACTGCTTTGCTGGAAAGTGACTTTCTTTGTTAGCTGGTTTAATAAGACTGACAAACAGCAAGATATTATGCAACTTCCATTCTGATAAATGCATGGGAAAAATGTCAGTGGTTGATGTGTTATGGAAAATGTATGAATCTTCTTTAAAAGCCTTGAGCTGCCAGTTTTTTTCACATATAGCTTTCAAGAACAGATTTGATTAAGTTTTCCAAAAAGATCAAATCACTATATTAGTTTCTTTTCCATGATCTTTACTGAAGTCCCCCTACTAAGGAATAAACACAAATAATCAAACTGCTTTTTGAAAGGCATGAATGACAAGGGCCAAATGAATGACGTTGGACTACAAAAATAAATGCAAAGTATGAAAAGATGCAATTTATCAAGACATTGTAACCAGACTCCTTGGATAGACTCTCTTCAGCTTTCATTCTGAGGAGTTTTATTCTAACCAGTGACACTAATTTTTCTACATTTAATGTATGGCATTTTTTGTCCTTCCCTTTCTCCCCCTGAGAACAGAAGAGCCAGAAAGCACATTTATTTTCTATTTAAAGTTTTTTCATGTTCCTCCTGGTGGGAATCTGTTAAAAGTGAACTGAAGGTTTCTGTAAAAATTCAGGTTCAGGACTTCATCACTTGCTTTGTGTAGATGTCTTTGTAGGATTCCTGGCTCCATTACACAAGGTTCTATGTAAAACAGTTTTATTAGTTTACAGCCNGCAGTCTGGCTTTTGGGCACCTTGTACACATATTACCTTAGTTGCAATTATATTCCTCTATAGGAGCCTTCTTCTCCTCTTCTTATGGATAATTTCTAGATGATTAACAATATTTCATGCTACATAGGGCAAGGAAGGCAGGAACAGCCTTTTTGGGCAGGCCGCTTGTGCTGAGACACTCTGCTCTCTGCTGAATGGAGATGGTAGCAAAGTGCTCTTGTAAAGTGATTGGGGAAGCCCCAAAGGTCAAATAATATTTTAATTTGAGGATTTCCAGAGGAATATTACCTCTGCCTGGTGTCAGTGATAAGACAGACATGTGCAGATGAAATCCTCTTCCTCTGAAGACCTTTGAGGACACCTGTCTCTCATACATGCCTTCTCTGTGCTCTGGGCAGGGAACTCTGTTCCCTGTTTCGGGGGGTTGGTTCAAGCACCTTCAATTCAGATGTGAAATGGTTCATCCCACTGCTTTTGTATTGCTGTATTTTAAAGCCAAGGGCTGTAGGAATGAAGGAGCTGAGTCATATCCTGGCAATTTGAACTCTGCTTCTACCTGGCAGGTTGTCTCGTTATTCTGGAGCAGGTCAGATCCTCCTGTAAGATTTTATATGGCACCAGTCATTACGCAATCCTGCAATTGAAGGCTCACAAAGCCTTCAAGAAAAGCCTCCCAGAAAGCACGGGGATATTTCAAATCCTGTGGGGGATTTCGGCTCACATCAAATAAAAAATATTCAACTATTTAAACAAGCTGATAGTTTCTCAATTAAGTATGTGACCAATCTTTGTAAACCGTGTATTCTACAACTCTGTGCTTTGATTTAATTTCTGTGCCTCATTAAGGATTTCAGACTTCACTTCTAATAAAAGTTGTTTGTTATTCTTTGAAATTATGTAAGAAAATATTAAGCTCTTGATGAGGAATTAGGAAAGAAAATAAACCATTTTCCTGTTTTCCTAGTTTGAATAGATATTTAATTAAACTGACATGCCTTGGGCAAAACCTAATTAATACATCATCTCTATGTAACTAAAATTAATGGAAGACTTATGACTGCTGAGCTGCAGGAGGGACTGAAAATTTCTGTTCTGTCTTCTTACTCATTTTTCATCTGGCCCTCCATCATTATTTTCTCATTGGAAGAGAGAAGCTTTTTTGCTGACATTAATTTTTAATGTGTACTGAAAGATGATTCCCTGCTAGCTCCACCAACCTCAAATGAATGATCATTTCCATGATGACTTTTAGCCTCAGCAAATGCTATGGTAAGGCTTTGCAGTGGAGGCAGCAAGGACCCAGTTCAGCCAATCCTTCCTCACACTAACAGATTTCCTTGCTGAAGGCACATCCGTGGGTGTGCTGCATCCGTGTGGGACGTGCTGCCTCCTGTCCTCTGCTTTCTGCTGGATTCTGCCACCTTGGATTAGGGAGTTTCCTGAGGAACGTAGGGCACAAAGCTGGTGGGAACTGCAGGGTCTCTTGGTGATTTCATGGGCATTGCCAGGAGAAGTTTTGTGCCCTCTTCCTGTGATGGGCTTGTTACGAGCTGAGAGGGCAGAGAAGAGTGTTGATCCATCTGGCAAACACAGTGGCTCTCTTTTTGGGAGACAAGTGAAGATGTTTGTCTTTCCCCCACAAAGCACCAGCCCTCGTCCCTTCTCTCCATTGCACTGCAAGCAGTAGCACCTGGATAGTAATTAATGTGGCACAAGGTCACACCACTCTGTGGGAGGTGATGCAGGACCTATTAACACAAACACACAGTGGTGCTGTGGATGGACCCTTTTTCCTGTGGGATAGACCTAGCCTAGAGTTCTTCTTCATTTCAGACCTTCTTGAAAGCCACAATTTTGAGAGCTTCACCACCAACATGCCTGTCTCTATCTTCTCCATCCTCTTCCTATTCCTTCTAACTCCTGTCCATTTTTACCATTGACATGACCAGCCTTTCTGCCTTTCTTCTCTTGTTTCTCTGTGGTGTGGGCTCATCATTGTTTACAATGTGAGAGCACTTTCCAGTCTCAGCTCCTTTGGTGTGATCTGCCTGCTGCCAGGATGCCCTGTATGTATCAAAACCCACTTATTGAAATGAGAAATGTTGTTTTCCATGGCACTGCTGCATTGTCACTCAGATGCTTTGTTTTGCTTTCAGCTTCTTGAAGTGGTCTGTAAATTCCTCAGGCTGAAGATCTTTCCCATCTGATTTAGTTTTATAGGTCACAGAGAAACAGGGGCTGATGGTATTGACACAAGCCCAAGGCCTGCCAGAATGATAGTACCCTCACAGAGTGGCCAGGTGTTGGTGACAAATAGTGGAGCTGGATTCATCGTATGGTGGTACTCTGTATGGATCCTGCATAAATGCATGCCTGTAATGCCATGGCAGGATGTCTCGGAGCGTGATGGTATGAATATGAAGATGAGAAAAGTGATACATGAATGAGAGAAAGATGTAGAGACTGACTCATCCTGTACTGTGGAGGGCTCATGCTTGAGAGTGGATAGGACAATGGTCCCTGCTGCTGTACATGAGGAGGGCTGTTGGCTTCAGCATGATGGCAGGAATGTGCAAAAAAAATCCTAGGAGTCTTGTCCCCTATCTTGGACCTGACAGGATGACAGAAAAATTGAATTTCTCTGGATTTCTTTTGATACTGTTTGTGTAGCTTCCTCATTCTTTTGAAAAGGACTGTTGTGGAGATCAGCTCTGGAATTTCTGTGCATTAGGGGCAATGGCTATGCAGAAAATTTTCTCTCATCCTGCTACTCTACCTGTGACTGCTATTTCTTCTCCATGGAAGGCTTTATGAAGGGGGACTATGTGCACATTTCTCTAGTGCACATTTCCACAAACTGTTCCAAAACCACTGTTAAGGAAAAGGTGCACCATACCAGGCTGAGACCCTCAGCTTTCAGGGCAAAAGGAAAAAGGAGGAGAGGAGAGAGGCATGTCTGAGAACATGAGAAATTGGAGAGGCATCTGGTGACAGAAATAAAGGAGTGTCAGAAAGAAGGGGAAGAGGGTGAGGGAAGGAAGAACAACTTAGAATAAAAAACAAAATCAGAAAGTGGGGATGTAAGAAATAAAGATAAACAGCTTATTGTAGGTTTTCTTATTATCACATTTCTATTTCATGCTGACAAAAATTCTTGGTGAATTTGTTAGATGATTTCCAGACAGTAGCTCCTAATCTGTTGCAGGAGTTTTTATGAAACCTTGTTCTATTTCTGCTCCTTTAGGGACTGCAGTTCACTTCAGTGGAGGTCTGAATTGCCCTCTACAGAACCTCATGCCTTTCCATTAGCCTTCTAATTGAGAAGACTTAGGCTTGCTGGAATGAATTTGCACCTTGCACTCTCACTAAAATAAGGAAAATAAAATTGAGGTTGGTAAATCCTGTGACTTACGATATAGGATGTTTTGCAACATGGAATCCAGTTCAGCTGCAACATTTGGTGCTGGAATGAAGCATCAGGTTGGGTGTTTCAGGCAGTTTTATTCACTGGATACTGTAAAGTATTATTGCATTCTCCTCCAGAAAGTCATGTAATTTGCAATTAAATTTAGCTTTGCTGCCCTGTAGGGCGACTGGCTCACATTGTGCCATGTGGGACTTTGGAAAGTTTATTAATTTCATATTTCCTTCATGGCTCCCACAACAGTCAAAGTAGGGCACTTTTGTGCTCTGGCTTCTGTGGCATGCCAACTTTTTTTGGGTGAAACTTTATATATGTGTAACATTTCTTAGTTCCTGGATCCCAGAATGGGTGTGAAACATTCAGCATATGGAGAAACAGAATTATTAACACAGCAAAAGTGAGAGAGAGACTTGTTATTCTTCGAAGGTTGTGGGTTAGGGTAATGGGTAAAGGGAATACTGATCAGCTCCGGGGTTGGGTTTCTGGCGTCCAGAAGGCTACAGACATAAGGATGGGGTTGCAGGCCTGACAATTGTCTTTGCTGCTATTCTCATCCTTCTAGGATCACAGATGTGCTATCCTAACTAAGAGGAGCTTCACACCCATGGTAACACATAGATCTGGCCCCAGGAAGTGCTAATGCAGAGCCTAACTCTTTCTTCCTACAGCTGTGACCAGGCAGCAAACTAGAACTGGTCTGAGAGAGCCAGTGGCAGCAAGATGGAGAAGAGATGGTGAGACAACCTGTGAAAAGTGAGTGGGAGCATGTGGAGGGCTGGAGCAAGGAGAGGAAGAAAACTCTGTCTTCAGCATCCCATGGAGGAAGGATTTTCCTAGCCCTGTATGCAGACAGACAAGGTAGGAATTTGACTTTCCACAAACAGAGCTGTATGGCACTGTACTGCAGGACTGAGCTCCTTGTGGGTATGCCTTTGTGAGTCTGCCTTCAACACAGCCCTCGGGTTTATTTATCAGCCTTTGGCAGGAGAAGCAGGACACTGAATAAGACCTTTTTGCTGAAGATAATATCCAAGTTGCTTTTATCAACACTTTTAACTGTATTTCCAATACAGCAGCAAACCTCTCTCCCTGTCCTACATCACAGCATGAGCACATATTTCTCAGTTTGCAGCAGCTTGAACTGTGCTCTTATATACAGCTGGCAATAAATAGCCAGGAAGAACAGAACATTCAGATGGGGAAACATTCAGCTACTTAATGACCAGTTAGGACCAGATTTGGCTGGCCAGGTCTATGTAAGGGTCAGGCAGCTGCATTCTACCAGTTTTCTCAGTCTCCTCCATAGTCCAAGACAGGGATGAGCAATTTCAGTGAGAAGACCTCCCACCTGTCTTGGGATATGAGATGAGAACCTGCTGTCTAGATAAATGTGGATGACTGAACCCCTACTTTCTAGATGGATAAAAATGACATGGTTTAGTGGTGGAGTTGCTGGCAGTGTTAGGTTAACTTGATAATCTTAAATTTTCCAACCCAATTTATGCTGTGATTCTATGAATCCTGCTGGCTGCAGTGTGATGGAAATCTTTCCAATGTCTTAGTCCTTCAAGGTGCTGCCAGATCACTGGAACAATGGTCTGGACAAAGGGACTGGAACAAGTGGTCCATTAGATTCAAATGCATAAGCACGAATTCCCCAGTGAAATGAAAAAAAGGTGAGCTTGTCTAAGTTTTGATGATCTTGTCCCCTGTTTCCCAGCTTTGTCTGTATTGCAGAGACAGCCATGGTGCTAGGACTGAATTCTGTAAAATCAACTGCTTCCCAGTTGCAGATATCTAGGTGATCACCAAGCTGTGGCCTTCAGTACTATCAGAGAGATGAGCACTTGGATAACAGCTTGTTGTTACACATCCACACAAAAAGGAAGCTTTCAAGATCCTTTTGGAATGTGAGTCATCCAGTGCCTTTTCTGTTCCGGCTGTCATCACTCACAGTTTAATGGAGTACCACAGGCTTTGCTATGAAGAGGAATGGGCACCAGTGCTTCTTTGTGCTTATAGATGTGCCAAGATGGGCCCTTCCTTCCTCTCCCACCTGACTTCCAGCTTCTCTGGAAAATCAGTGATATGAAAGTAAAAAAGGTCATTTGTAAAGGCATGAGACAAACACAACTGAAGGCAATTCAAGCAGTTTTTAACACATTTGGTTTACATTCTACCCCCATCCATTCATAACCAGTGCAAGCTCAGCCTGAACTCAGGTGGGAAAGGTATTGCCTGGCACCAGTGGCCTAAAATACTAGGAAAAAAAAGCCAGCTATCCCAAACAGACAGTGCTAGAGGTGGGGTGCTGTAACAGCACTGTCCCTCTGTTTATGATACTATTCCATAGACAACCTAATCTTATTTGTTTATGGAAAAGATACCACTGGTCAGGCAGGCTTCAGCCTTTTCCTAACCCTGGGTCTGAGCTACATGTGGAAATGACTATGGCAGGTAACCGGTTATTTTGGAAGCATTTCTGCTACACCATTCTAGACTAATATTCTGGAGGAAAAAAATTACAGTGTGACTTGATCAGGAAATAGTTACTTAGCAGAATTATTATGTTCTGTACCCACACACAGGAATTCCATCCCTTGTTTTGAGAGACATCGTGTTCAAGGCTGAGCCACAACAGAGTGGGCTGTGTTTCTATGGGCTGAAATGTCAGGAAAGGGATCTTATTCTGCTTTTGCAATGTTGAGAAGAAGGAGAGAACTGATACAATGCCTTCTTACTTTCAAACATAAGCTTGGCAATACTGCTACACAAATACTTACTCCTAGGATTGGCCACCTCTGGGGGTGGTGGTGTCATACCTTTCCAGAGAAACTTGCACCGACATAACACCTGGCTAAAAGTCACACATCTGAGCACCTGGCATTTTTCTCTTCACCTGCACAATGTGATTCTCAGACTATTTCCCAGATGGGGAGCTGTGTATGGGTGGAAACAACAATGTGGCTGTACACAGTCACCAAGCATGGGCCGTGTTCTCCATGGTTATTTGCAGCCTGATGTTTGGTTTTCATTGCTGATATTTTAGGTTTTTTTTTTCAAATGAAAAACACCTTTTGATGATGACCCTTTGTTCCTCAAATTGTGTCTGTATTTCTGCAGAGCTCCCACTAGCTAAATACTTTCCTGGCTAAGTGTAGTGAATGTCAGTAATTACTTTTATTTAACTTACCACAGTTCTCAGGATTAATATTAATAAAACACTGACTGTCAGCAAAGAAGCTTAAATAAAGGATAGGTACTTCAAGTTCAACCTGCTATATTGATTAGATAGCTCCGTTTATTTCTTCCTGCTCACTGAAATAGTTTGAAGCTGTTGCATAGCATAGGCAACTAATACCAGTTGTACTTGAGATGAAGTGTTTTCAACTCAAATGCTACTGAGAATAAATTCAAGTATTGTTATCTAGACATCACAGAAGTGACTAAAATCTAGACTGTAAGCCCTAAAGTAATACAGACAGCTGCTGAACACGGAGCAAAGGAGGGCTGACTCTAATGAAGCACATTAGGCTATTGTTCAGCCTCACTGCATGCCACCATGGGCTGGAGTGAGACAGCTGGAAGCAAGAAGAAAATGCAAGTGAGAGGACTGCTAAAATCATCAGAAGTGAGAAGCAAGCACTGATGCCCAGGTAGACATGGCAGAGCCTCTCAGTAGATGAAAGAAAAGCATTCTGCAAAGCTATTCAGAGCTTGTGAGGGAAAATGAGAAGGACAGCAGAGAAGATGACTCAGCAATATGCAGTGTCAGAAACAGCACAAGGATCTGACCTCCCCTGAAGTGACACTTTTTTGTTGGCACAAACAGATTCTACATGGTTGTTTGTCCTACTGTATAGTCAGCAGTAACTGTAAATGCGTTTTTACCACCTTAGCCATTTCTGTCTCAGTGTTTGGGAAGCAACTGAGGTTGTTGCTCTGCTTCTCTGGCCTATTTTGACCTTCAACCTTCTATTAAGAGCATTTATCTACTTTGCAAATTTCAGTGGCATTCACATTCAAAAGACATCTAGTGCACACCTTGCAAGATTTATATTGTATATGTTTCCTCTTATGTCAAGTCATCAACTCACAAATGAAGTAGCTTAGGTAAAAGTATGCAGGTACAAGGCATGACATTACTCAGAGTAACTGTTGAAATGTCCCTTGCTCTGTGGTGTAGTTTTAACTGACTGCTAAAAACCTGGCATGAATATATTTGCTGACATTTCTGTGAAAGACCATTCTGTGGACTAGGACCTAAATAGCATTTTATTTCAAGTTTACTCACCCAACAAATAGCATGAATTGCTCTGCCCTGCCAAGGGTTCATCTTTGAGCACTTCATTTCATAAACAATCCTAATCCCATCCCATCTGTTTTGCCTTCTCCTAAGCTCTTTGGAGGTACTAAAACTGTAGGTTATTCCCTGGGGACTTGAAAGGGGAAAGCAGAAGCACCATGGCATTATGGCATATATGCCACACTGAAACCACATAGGATAGTGGTTCCTCCAGGAGGAGTAGAGGAGTGAAGGAATTTAATACAACTGGATACCCAGTACTTTGTGTTTTCATCCAAAGTTTATAATTACTTTTATGTTGTGAACAGTTGAATTTGTCTATAAGCATGTAAATATGTGTGTGGGAAAATTTTTTAGACTGAGAAAGGTGATTTTTTTTTGTTTGTTTGTTTGTTTGGGTTTTTTTTTTCCCCCAAAAGGTTTACATCCTTACAGAAGAGGAAAATTTGGTTTTGAGAGAACAGAACATAATGTATGTTGTACTTTAAAACCTCTCACAGCCCTATGGCCTCTCCAAGGGTACAACAAGAGCTCACTGTCTTTGGACAACCTGTCTTTATGTCTTAGTGCTGCGGAAGTGCAGAGCCTGTGGGTGGTGCTGGGGATGACACCCTGAAGAATGAGGGGAAAGGTTTTGGTTCTCCTGCCATGATTTCACCCTGGCTGGCAGCTAAGCACCACGCTGCCACACACTCACACCTCCCCCAGTGCCTGGGGGAGAGAATCAGAAGAGTAAAAGCCTGGAAACCTGTGGGTTGAAATGAAGGCAGTTTAACAAGGTAAAGCAAAATTCACAGGTGCAAGCAAAGCAAAACAGGGAATTTGTTCACCAATTCCCATGGGCAGGCAGGTGTTCTGCCATTTCTAGGAAAGCAGAGCTCCATCATGTGTAACAGTGACTCAGGAAAATAAAATCCCATCAATCCAAACATCCTCTCCCTTTCTCCTTTTTCCCCCAGCTTCCCCTATATGGTGACTATGATGATACCCCTTTGTGTGGCTGGGGTCAGCTGTTCCAGCAGTGTCTTCTCCCAGCTCCCTGTGCACCCTCAGCCCTCTCACTGTTGGGGTGGGGTGAGAGCAGAAAGGGCCCTGACCCTGTGTCAGCCTTGCTCAGCTGTAACAAACACATCCCTGTGCTATCAGCTCTCTGATGGTCACAAATTCAAAACCCAACCCCATACCAGTTACTAGTAAGAAAATTAACTCTACCCCAGCCAAAAGCAGCACACACTGAAGTCATTAATTATGATCAGTCTATATCAATGCACTGATCTGATTTTGTATCACAAAATCATTGCAAGCCTCCTAATCAGGAAAAATTCTGAACTGTCAGGTAGGAGCAGGTGTGAAGGCTGCATCTCAGGCAGAGGTTGTTTGATGGCACAAATGGTGATGGTTGCTGTCAGTCTGCTCTCCCCTCTTCCTTGTACCTACAGCAGGAAAGCAATTTACTTGGCTTGCTTCCCATCTGATATTTCTGCAGAGTTGGATGATAAGAAAAGCAGCAGAATTGTATTTGAACCTTATTGCTTTTGAAATCCTGGGTTCCTCTGCTATCATCCACAGCCAAGGGCATAACTGAGGCAGGGAGGGGAGACAGTCTGATGAACTTTCCCTTTCTTACATTGGGGGTTTCCACAACAGTACTTTTCATTTAAGCTTTCAAATGTGGGTTTGAAAGAGCGCTGGCACATCAGAAAAGAAACAGCATGCACAATAGACTTCAAAAACTGCCAGTCCACGCTTTCAAGGGTCCAAGGAATTTTCAGAATTGTAGAAGTGCTCAGTGTAGGAACCATCAGGTGCACACTCTTTCTAACATGTACAGTCCATCAGCTCTCTCCCTTCCAGCTACTGCTGGTGCTTTTTGCAACCGAATGACAGATGATGTCTGTCCACGGGGGACATACAAGATGTGTCACATTTCTCACAGTGCTGCCTGCCTACATTACAAAACACCTCTCTTTTTGCCTTAGGACAGCTGTGCCAAAGCATGCTGGGCATTGCACTGTCTAAGGTTTTAGAGTAGGGACAAATGTGGAGAGACAGGGAAGACAAAGATGAGGAAACAGTATTAGTTTAACAGGAGAGCCTGAGCCTGTGAACAGAGTGCAAAGGACCAGCTGGCAGGATGGTTCTTTCTACCATAAACCATGCAGCCCAGCCAAGAGTTATTAAAAAGGATTGAGACCAGACATGAGGGACACATATCATCTTGTTTCCCATCTCATTATAGGCTGTGACATCTGTATTGTTATTTTATTGTGAACAATTTGAGAGGAAAGTGCTTTGCTTCATCAGAAAGTTTATGTCTGAGCTTGGTCTCAAATTTTTCATGAAGACCAAAAAGCATAAAAGGAAAGCACCATGGATGAAATGTAATTGTGCTATTACAAAAAGAATTTAAACCAGAGGCTAACTGGGTTGGAAAATATTTCGTAACAGTCCCACTTTGGACATTGCATGCTATCTTTCTTGACACAAGTTTAGCACAAATACTTACAAGTTGCTGCAGCTGTTCAATTTTGTCTTCTTCCCAGGTCTTCTTAATGCAGACCTGCTTAGAATGAGCACCTCTCTTCACATAATTGATCCAACAAAAAGACATATCTGAAATAGAGTGCTGTCACTGGTTTCAGCAAGACCAGCACTAACCCAAAGCTCTGACATGGCCAGTCCATAGGCAGGACGAAGCCATGCTCTATACCATGTCTCTCTGTTCATCCATCCTTATTGCATTACTGAGCAGGTACGTGTTCTAGTTTGCCTTTAAGTGCTGTTGAACTGTTTCCTTGTTTTCCAAAATACATGCTTTGCTACAATGATCAAACTAGAAATGAACCTTCGCCTAATTATCCTGTTACAATTTGCTTTCTCCTATATTCTTGTGGATGGAGGGCTGGACACGAGCCAGCAATGTGTCCTTGCAGCCCAGTCAGCCAACTTCTTCCCGGGCTGCATCAAAGGTAGTGTGGCCAGGAGGTTGAGGGAGGTGATTTCTGCCCCTCTGCTCTGCTCCGGTGAGACCCCACCTGGAGTGCTGCATCCAGCTCTGCCTCATGCTCAGCATGGAGACTGGAGTAAATCTGGCTGCTGCCCAGGAACTGGTTGGGCATCAGTCAGCAAGTGGTGAGCAACTGCATTGTGCATCACTTGTTTTGTACACTCTATTTATTTTATAATAATTTATATTTAAATTATTTTTAGAATTAGCCCTTCCTTCTCTGTATTAAACTGTCTTTTTCTTAACCAATGAATTTCAATTTTTCTTCTTCCCAGTTCTGGGCACATCCCCCTGAGGTGGAGATTGATTGAGTGTGCAGCTGTGTGGCATTTAGCTGCCTGGTGGGTTAAACCGTGACACTTCCTGATGTTTCTAATGGCAGAGTTCTAACAAACAGAACTGCAGAATACCTCAGGTTGGAAGTGACTTTGGGAAGAATTAAGTCCATTTTCCTGCTCAAAAGGAGGGCTAGTTTCAAAGCCAGATTAGAGAAAACATTCCAGTTACATTAAAAATAACACATTGCAGGTTTGAGTTAGCCAGCAGTGAATGTAATTCTTAGTGGATGTTGTGTTCATGAATTTTCAAGGGGAAAAAGGAGGAGAAAGCACTTTTGAAAGCAGTAGTTGTAATGTCCTCTTTCTTCATTTGAATTTATTGTCCTATGCCTGAAAAAACACCTGGCTTTGCCTTACCTCCTTACTGGAGGCAGCCTGGACTTGAATAGTAGTGGGAAGATCAGGATGAATGAGATAAACAGCCTGAAAGAGGGTATAGGTGACTTGTTTCTTTTTTGGCAAAAGGAAAACAATGGAAAAGAGCCTGGAGGTTGGGTAGGTATTAAGAAGCCCATCTCAATGTAATGACATAATTTCACTCATATGTGAGTAGAGCTGCCTCCTCCCCTCTCCTATAAAAGTGTTCAGAAGTCTTAAGTAATCTTACAGAGGGGGGAAAGCAACAGAAATAATACAACCATTTTTATTCTTTGTGTGTAGCTAGGATGTCTCTTTTAAAATCCTTGATATTTTTCTGCTATGACAGGCTCCTTCTTCAAAATTTATTTCAAGGTAAGCACCCTCTTTAAGGAGAAATGTGTTTCACCAGCTCTGTTAGCAGATAAAGTGTTATAATGATGTATAGCTTTATAAATGGGATATAATTTGACGTAGAAAGCAGTCAAGTACGATTACAAGCACACTGGGGTAGCCAACTGGACTGACTTTTACAAACTCATCTGTATGTGGAGGAGGCTGAGGTTTCTTTTGCTGCAGTATAGACCACAGTGTGGAGAGTCATGAGTTCTAGGGGCTTTGTCTGAGCTCAGATCACAGCTGATGTGAGAGGAGCAATTCTAATTAGTTGCTGCAAAAATTGCAGCTTGCAACAAAGCACCAAAGAAAATGTAATCTGCACAAGCAGAAACAAATTATCAAGCTTTTAATTTTGAACTTTATTGATCTTTACTTTTCTTTTTAATGCTCTGAATGTTTAATGCATTTACTTCTTAACTTCTTAACATTCAGGAAAATATTAATCTTCCTTTTTACAGAATAATACTTCAGCTACAATAAAATGCAGTGTCTCTTCATGCCATTGAAAAGGATAAATTTCTTCTTCTATTTCTGAATTTTATACATATAATTAACTTTAAAAAGCATATCCTCTTTTTAAAAGATATTTTCAAATCACACTTAGAAAAACATCCATCAGCATTTTCTATGCCTTTCAGTGTACAAGCTTTGTTTCTTAAATGTACATCCAGCAGGCACTTCCATGCTCCTTGTTCAAGTAGAGTAGTCATCAGCCTTTGGAGATCAGTTTGTGCTTTACAGTTCATCAGTCACCTGCCAGAGCCCAGATAATCTATCACTATGATGGCAGCAGTTAACACAGCTGTGGCAAGATTTTAAGTGTGGGTTGAACTTCAGGTATCTTCCTGAGCACTAGTGAGTTCAGCTCCTGGTTAGGTATGTGGCTGAATCAATACTTCAGCATGTGAGTTCATGTGCTTTCCTGAGCTGAAGTCTCCGGCAGGCTCAGTGTGAAGCGAAGAGAGATCCTTTAATATATATACATAATTTTGGAAATCTCTGTGTATTCATAGCTAGCATATGTCATTGTGTTTACATTATCATGGCTTGTGTTTGAAGATGCCCACATCTCCCAATGGGAGCACACCTGAATATCAAAACTCCAAAACTCTGGCTGATTCATCAGTGTAGATCTGAACACAAATTCATTCCTGGCATTTTCAGTTTACCTGATTATTTTCTAGGAAAGAAAATTATTTTTATTTTTAATTGGAATAATTAGGATAGTTAAGTGATACAGTAAGCAATTAATATGGGTTCATTATATGTTCTAAAGAAGAAATGAAGTACTTTTATATGCTTCAGGAAAACGATAAAAGCAGGAAATTTTCTAAGCCCTTTCTTGGTTTTAATTATTTCTGAAACCTGATTACAGGAACACAAAAAGGATGTTAAAAGAAGAAGCAGCAAACAGTTGGACTGGTATGTGAGTTGCAAAAGCACTTGCCTTTCACTTTGCTGACAGGCATTGGAGCTAAATTTTAGCAAGAACCTGGTCATTTTCTGAACAATTTGTATCAATTCACAGCTGCTGCTCCATTTTGGTTTTACGTGCAGCAACTACACGGGTGAATAGTTTTAATGTCTTCTTGGAATGACTGCCTCTCACTTCACTGAACCAAGGGATATAATTACACACTTTATAACTAGCTACTAGCAAGTGAAAATTGCAGTAAACATTTGAATATTTTAAGTGATGTCGTGAAAAATTTGGCCAATTCCAGGTCCAATTGCTACACTTAGTACCTAGGAGACTGTAACTTTATCCAAGGTAAACAAGAAAGCTGATGGGGGTGCTGATTGTTATTTTTGATTTGCCCTTTGGTTACAAAATTCCAGAGAGAAAATTTCCAGGTGAAAACATTTCCAAAGTAGGTCACCTCTCCAGCTATAGCTACACTAACATTCACTGCACTATAACATGCCAAGCATCACTCAAAATTACCATTATATATTATGACTCCAGTTTAAATTCCCAGGATGAATCCACTGAAGAATATTTCCCAATTCTTTTTTTTTTTTTCTTATGAATTTTAGAACACCACTAAAGCCAAGAGCTTATCTTCTTGGATTTTGTTATCATGAATGTTGTTCATGCTCTGTAGTGAGTCTGTGTGTGGCAACTACTAATCAAATCCTATTGCGTACCAAAACAATGTCAACTGCATCTGAAATTTGCACACCTCAAGGGCTTTACATTTCTTTGTCTTAAATGTCTAATTACTTTAATAAGGAAAGTGTTCAGGGGAGTGCTAATGCAGTAAAGCAATTTTCTATCTCTGTAATTTTCCCAGCCTGCTTTTTGACAATGTGTTGTTTCAAGTGCCTTGCAAGATAAACAACATTCCACAGTAAAATACTGCTGGGTACTAGAGAGGGCTTTTGAGCTGGGAGTGCAAGATCTGTGAAGTGCCACAGTTTCAATAAAGGGCCTCCTTGTCTATACCAGCTTTTTATTGATTAATTATATTTACACTACTGTAGGCACTGTCTGCATGCTTTATGGATTTCTTTTGACCCAGCTAAGCTTTCTCTATTTAATTGTAAATACGAGTTTTAATCACTTCTCATCATATCTTGGTTGAAATGGCTGATATTAGTGGTGGGGAATGACAGATGGATATTAACTACGCCATGAGTATTTCTATCTGCTATTTATCTTTGTTAAAAACAAGCAGGACTTTGTATGTCCACACCTTGGTGCAAGCGGTGTTGCTAAGCTACAGCTGTGCTGGCTGGCACACGTGGGCAGCATCCTTCAGCTGTGAGGATCAATAGGACCTGAGTTGCCAGCACATATGACCATCACCTTCATGTACATGGCTCAGGTAACTTAACACCTGTGGCTCAGAATGACAGAAAATGAATAGAAATATAAGATGGAAAATCCCCAAATTAGCTACTGCTACTTTCAAAGCAATAGGCTCTGTGCATTGCCCTGTTCTGTGTCCCCAAAGATAAAGTGCTTAGTGCACAGTAACTGTGCATGGTTAGTGAATAGTCCCCCTGCCAGCACTGGGACAAGCTGAGCAAACTGCAGGGGAAGGAAGATGCCTCTTCACCCCAGCACTGAACCTGCCAAGCACAAAATTCTCTGAAGATCTCAGACACCCCAAGTGTGACCTGGGCAAAAGTTTTATGCCCGAATCTGAACCCATGTGTCCTTCATGCCTGGAATGAAGAAGCCTTTTGCCTTGATGGTGTCTGTGGACACTGCTGAGGCTTCCCAGTGACCCCTGAGCCCATGTGATGGAGCCGTGTGTGGTACTGGCTGGCACCCAGGCCAGCCATGACCTGGCATAGAGCTGCTCATCCTTAGTGGGAAAACAAGAGAAATCTCTTTCCTGCCCAGCTGACAAGCCTCTGTCCTGGAGCTATAAGTACAAAAACCACTCCCCAAAACCAGAAAAGGTGTTGTACAGACCTACTCTAGTTGAATACATAATTAAAGTACAAATATGTAATATACAATAAAATATATAATACGCAATAAAATACATAATAACAGTACTTCAGGGCTAGAAACCTTGCTTTGGTGACTGTAACCCCACATGGGCACTGACACAGGTTGCTTAGAGAAGCTGTGAATGCCCCACCCCTAGAAGTGTTGAAGTACAGATTGGGTGGATCTCTGAGCAACCTGGTCTAGTGAAGATGTCCCTGTCCACAGCAGGAGGAACTAGATTGTCCTTAGTGTCCCTTCCAACCCAAATCATTCCACAATTCTTTGATTTTATGGTTTTTGGAGCAGTGTTGTTACCAGTTGAAGGATGAGCTAAGCTTGGAGTAGCATAATATGATCCTTATGAAACAGGAGCAGAAGGGCTGCTGCTTGGGATTACCATACAATCATCAAATTATTTAGGTTGGAAAAGACATCCAAGGTCATCTGTCTAATCATTAACCCAACATAGCCAAGTCCACCACTAATCCAGGTCTGTAAGTGCCACATCTACATGTCTTTTAAATACCTCCAGGAATGATGACTCAACTTCCCCGGTCAACCTGTTCTAATGCCTGACCACCCTTCCTGAAGAAATTTTCCTAATATCCAATCTAAACCTTCTCTGACCGTTTCCTTTTCTCCTGTTGCTTGTTACTTGGGAGACCAATCCCCACCTGGCTCTAGCCACTGCTACAACTTTCAGGCACTTGTAGACAGTGATTTGATCTCCTCTGAGCTTCCTTTTCTCCAGGCTAAACACCCCCAGCTTCCTCAGCTGCTCCTCACCACACTTGTGCTCTAGACCCTTCCCCAGCTCCATCTCCCTTCTCTGGACACACTCCAGCACCTCTGTGTCCTTGTAGTGAGAGGCCCAGGACTGAATACAGGATTCAAGATGTGGTCTCACCAGGATCAAGTACAGGAGGACAATCCCTGCCCAGGTCCTGCTGGCCACACTATTGCTGATACAGGCCAGGATGCCATTTGCCTTCTTAGATTAGGTGCCTCTTCCTTTTTTTTTCATACTAAGGGGAATGAGGGCAGCTTGCTCTGAGCATGCAACTTTAGCTGATGGTTTGCACCTGGTCACTTAGTGCTGTTTAAGTTATACTATTTAACCTATGCCTGACAATACCTTGAAATAGGAGGTTTAAACATGTAACTTTGGCTCTCAGTGGATGCTTTGAATATTTGATAAACTGCCTAGGTTTCTTTGCAACTCTTTAGACATGATCTTTCAGCTTCAGCAGTTGTTTTGGAAAGGGATCAGAGGATAAAGCCCCAGGATATGCCGCAATAACAACACCATTTTTTCTCTGTTTCAAAGGATGGATTTGTCAGTGAGAGAGAAGACACTGCTGTGATTAAGCTGGTAAGATTTGGCTTAAGACCTTGGACTCTGCTTCAGTTCTGTTGGAAGCTTTATCTGTAACATCAAGAACATTAAATTTTTGTGCCCCGGTCCTCTATTTATATAAATTTATATGAGATGCCCTCTAACTACTGATTCTCATCTATCCAAACGTTCTCTAGTGCTTGTACCTCAGTGTGTTTCATAGGGGTCTTCCCTCTTGGCAGGAACTTTTAAACATCCCACAACAGAGGAACAGTAAAACAGAAGCAAACCATGAACAGTCTGCAAAGGGAGGTTACAAAGTAGAAGTTCACATTCTACCAAGGGTGGTGAACAAAGGCGTACAATATATCATAAAAACCTCTCTATTTCTGTTTTCTGACTATCTCTGTCTCATCCTGACATCCCTGTGGGTAATTTCTTACTCCTAAGAACCACCTGGTTGATAAAAAAAGAAATTAGCTGGCAAGATTGCCTGCATTTGTCTTTTTGAAAGGAGTTGCTGAATAGCTCCACATCTGAGTACACAGTCCAGATTAAGCACAAATCTGGCTACATTGGGAAAAAGATAAAATAGGTAAAATTCTTTACCTCAGAATTGCCCTTTTTCTCTGAGACCTTATGAACAAAACTTGTGACTGTGTCTGCTTCAGGTAACTTTTTGCAGCCTTAACCAGCCAGCTCACATCCCAGTGGTGGCAGCACAGAGGACTTGTGGGGACTCGGAGAAACCATGTGGGGATACTGGCTGTCACAAGCGCCCTGCTCCCAGAGACTGTGCTGCTGTTTGAACCTGGGCTGCCTGGGTTTGTTTGGTAAGGTGGCTGCTTTTGTAAGACTTTCATTTCATCCTTCATTTTTCATCAGTAAAATGTCTCAGTGACAGCTGCAAGGAGCTCTCTTGGCTTTGCTGGTGGCCAAAGCTCTGTACGTGGCTCCCCTCTGTGCCCATGGGACACACCCCAACTGGCCAAGCCTCCCAAGGGTATCCGTAAGTTCCATTTGAACAACTGTGTTTAGGAAAGTGTAAGATGAAGACCCATCCTCCCTGGACCTTTTGTACCAGCCTCACAGAGCTCCCTTTGAAAGGCACTATTATCAGAGCAAGACTCTCTCCACTAATGAACATTCCAGGTAAGGAGCTAAATAACAGACTGGAGAGTAAACACTAGACTGAACATGTCTATTTGGTTTTTATGAGTTTTAACCCTGTGGATTTCCACCATTTTCTAGCTGCTGAATGAAGTAACAATGATCAGTGCAGGACTAAGGTATTCTCCTCACAACAGCCTACCAGTAAACTCAGTTGATTATTTATAGTACTGCTGGAAAAAAAAATTGCTGTCCTTAATGTGCTTTTTTTTTTTTCTCTTGGCAGTTAGCAGAAAGAAAAGAACAAGAGCACTCAGAATTGTTTGTAAATTTAAAAAACCCCATAAAACAAACCAACCCAAACCCTAAAAATCTTCAAATACAAGTTGAAGTAAATAAAGCAGACGTAGATTTCAAACCACAACAAAAAATAATCAAAATATTTCTTCTAACAGGAGATATTTTGAAGGCCCATTTTGCATAAATTCAGAATTATACATTGAAGTAAAAGTTGCGTTATGTGAAGGAGCTCATTTTACAGGTTTGGCAAAACAGGCTGACTGAACTCAGCCTCATCTGGCCCCTTTCTAAATGTACCCATTGTGAAGGGAATGTCTTTTGAGTGGAGCATTAGTATCTCCAAACTGTTCCTCTCCTCTAAATTTCTTTAAGAAAGATGATTGTAGGAATACTGAAAACTTTATTTTCTGTCTTTCTTTTCCCTAAAACCTGCAGCCCAAATACTTCTTCAGTGTACTGCAGTGTCTTTAAAAGTCAGGCATCAGCTTGAATCATAAAATTATAGAATCACAGAATGATTTAGGTTGGAAGAGTCCTTTAAAGTAATTTAGTTTTAACTCCCCTGCCACGGGCAGGCACATCTTCTACTAGAACAGGTTGCAAGAGCCCCATCCAACCTTGTCCAAGATGGATGCAAAGAGCTAATTTTGACTTTAAGTCATATTTTATTCCAAATGGTTCTGAAAGTCTTTGTGTGAGCAAGTAGAGAGGGATACCATGCTGCAGCAATCCCTGGACAGAGCACTAAGTGAGTAAATCTTGCATGTACCTGTTCTGTCCTGGACTGCTGCTTGTTTGGGTTTTTATATCTCTCTAAAGACCTTTTCTGCTTGGCTGATTACCTGATTAACCAAATTATCGCTTTTCCCTCTCAGTTTGGAGGAATAAGCTGTATTTCCCTTGAAAGATGAATTCTCGGCAAACTGGTGCTTTAGATCCAGCAGAGAAGATAATCTCATGTGCAGTGATTAGCTCTTCAAGTGAATTACATAGTTAGTTCCATTAGGAAGCTGTCTTTACTGGCTACTTCTCTTAGCTGCTCCTGCTTACATGATACACTTGGAAAGCCACGGGTTTAGATTAGATGATTTGTCTTCGTTTATGGCTATGCTGCTGTTAATTATGTTAATGGTAATGGAATCTTACATTTCTTGGTTTTCAGATACAACAACCATTTTCTTGCCTCTGATATTCTTGCTTCATGTTTTTCTCCCCTGTTTGCATCTCATTTTTTGGGTTTTTTTGCCAACATAATGACATGCCACTGAAATCAGAGCCAGGACTCATTAGCTCAAGTAATTACCACCTTCCTCTGTCCTGGGGCGGGTAGAGCATCACTCTTTTCCTACTGTCAGCCAAGCTTTTCATTAGTGCAGCCACCCACAGTGCTAAAAAATCCTCTTGGAGCAGTGGGCTGTTCCTATGCCCACCTAGAGTATAGGGATGGTCTTATCTCAGCCAGTGGATCTCCTCCCTCTCCTCTCCCTGAATCACAGATATAACAGCCAATGCAATCTGCCAATGTTCATTTGAAAATCTCCCTCGTTATGATTACTTATGACTTCTTTCCACATCCAATCAGAAAAATATTTTCTCTCAAATACCACTCAAATTTCTGTCCTTTGTTTCTCTTTCTCCACAGTTTTCACTACACTTCTCCTCATTGTAACCTTCTAATTGCCTCCTTCTTTCTCTCTGCTTTATGGGTATCCCTGCTTGCACTAAATCATTAACTGTGCTTGCCTCATGTTTGCATCCCATCTCTTGTAAGGATCAAAAATAAAATGAACAAGAAACTCCACATCCAGTGTCCCAGAGAATACATGTTTGTGGCACCAATGTCTTTTGGACTAAAATATGTTCTGGGGAAGGCAGATGTGGGGCCTTGTTCCCTTATCATGCTGTAGATTTACTGAAAATCATATCAGGATTGTGATGTCCCATTATTTATCTGTGCTTTGCTCATGCTACTAATGTTTATTTTATTTTGATTGAAGTTTACTTAACGCCCTTTTGTTAAAAAGGTGTTTTTACTACTCAGTTCTGACAAAGGAATAACATTTGTCTTATTTGCTGTTGAAACATGGCATAGCTAGGATTGTCTTTAGCATTAGCAACAGATAGCTAATTCTTCCTTCTCTTTAAGACCACCAGTTAAAGGAAGGCAGTTATTTTTGGGCACTGACAATATTCCTTTCTCTTTGGCTGCTGGGGTTAAACGTCAGAATTTGGTTTTGATTTCTGTCTGCTGTGTGTCATTGCTCTTCTCCCACCACTGCTAGCTTTTCTCCTGACATTACAGCTGCATGTCAACAAAGAGCTTGATCTGTTTCTTGAAACCTTAGTGAAACATGCAAATGACTCTGCAATAATCTGCAGATGCCATGATGTTTCAAGACCCAATCTGAATTTCTTCACTGACAGAAGAGTTGCCCTGTATGGTTTGTCATTGTACTGGATCAAGGGTAAGGCTTTCTAGGGCTAATTGGTACTGCAGAACAGCTTCTGATGTTTTCTGTTAGGAAAGTGACATTTGAAGACTTATGCCATTAACTAGAAGATAAAATGGAGATAAATGACCTATTTCTAAAGAAATTAGATTCAGTTTTGGCATTTACATATATTTCTGTCATAAAAGCAAATTCATTTAGATAAAAATAAAGCAATTTGTCAAAGATAATGGCACCATTTCAGATTGGAGTGCAATAAAGAGAGGCTGCTTGTGGCAAAGCATCTATGTCATGAGCTTGGCTAGCCCTGCTTACCTGTATTCCTGGAGAGGAGAGGTCAGACCCTGAAGGGAAATAAATAGGCTTGTTTCCACAGATGTAAATTGATCTGTGGACTGGGTTTGGTTTGTTTTAGTTTGTTTTTCCCCCACATACACTGGCCTAGGTGTAGATCTTTACTACAGGATTTTCAGAGGCAGAATTTGATAATTTTTGTCCCCGTCTGGATAAGAGGCATTTTGAACCTTAGAGTGGATTCTGCCTCTTAAACCAGCTAATCCTGGAGAGAAGGTGTGTGTTTGTACCCTTCCCTTTGCCTCCCCTCCTCAGACTCCACCCAAGTGGGATTCGATGTCTATCAACTACTCCTACAAGCATTGGCCACCACTGTCACATGCTTTGTGACAGAAGAGTTTTAGAAGTTCAAATAATCTACAGGATGGCACAAGAAATGCAGAATCTGAATATGAAGTTTCTTGCAGTTCCTTGAATCTTGGAGGGGCAGCTTTGTTTCATGTGCTGAAATAGACATGGTGGTTTCCAATCTGGGAGCTTCAAAAAATATGTTGGAATAGTATGGACCTTAGTCTGGAGCTAACCCATGCTTAAAGCTGTTACTGCAGGTGAAATTACCCTAGAGAGACATCTGATCTGCCATGGCCCTCATCCACCTAATCTTATGCCTAACTTTAGGCCAATTAATAACTTTCCTTAATCAGGTTTCTTCTTTGAAGCTAATAGAGCTATTCATATCTCCAGGTTAGGCATACACATTCAGATATCTTTCTTAATTAGAGTCTGTGATTCCTTATATCAGCCAAGATCTAGTGAAAAGATTTAATTAACAATGAAGTCAAAGTTGCATATTTCCAATTCCTTTTATTATCTCACCAGGGAGCATTTGTACCGTTAATTAATGAAATTATTATCTCAAATCAGCTTTCACAGTGCTTAAGAATTTTACAAGTATCACAGTGTAAGTATAACAAAAGGAAGAGACCAACTCTGTTAATATAGTTAAACCTTCAGAATTTATAGATTAGATCATAGAGAATTTAATTTAACATTCTCTAAAGAGTTTCACAGGTCTTTTTCTGCAAGATATTTTCTCTCTTATCCATCTATTTTAGAGCTAGGGTTTTGCACTTTGCTAGCTAGTTCATTTTTATCCTTAAGGGCACGCTGTATTTTTAAATTTCTGAATCCTCTTTACACTTTAACTTCCAAAAATAGCAAAAAAACCTCTTCTGGAGAAGTATGTTCTTTATTCTGAATTGTCAGAATGAGTAAATAATACATCCTGGTGTTATGTCTGCAGGTGTATAAACCCCTGAACTGGAGAAACAGACACATTTTTAACATAGTGGAAGAGGGAACAGACTGTTTAATCTCCTGGTTTTCCTTTTCAGGCCTTGAAAACTTACATGCCTCTGCATATTCAGGGACAGATACTGTGATATGCAGCCAGTCCTGTGCAAAGCTGAAAATGTTACCTAATATTTGGTCTCAACAAGCTGATATGGAGCATTCTGGTAGTCATCACTTGTATCTGGAAGTCTTGATTTCTGATCAAGTCCCTTTCTCTGCCTGTGAAATTACAAATGGGTGAAGCAAACCCTGCTCCCAGCATCACTTCCCATAAAAAAGAATCTATTGTAGTTTAAAGCCCTTGACTTACAAATTTTTGCAACTCTGAAGTGCATTTGTAGTGTAGATGTACTACACAAAAATCACAGAACAAGAAGAAAACCCTACCTTCAACTTATTGGGAGTGAGAAAAGGCTAGTACATCACATGTCAGATGCTTGATTATCTATAAGGGAAAAAAATCCCAGACAGTATTGGCTGGCTGAATCTTTCCAGAACAGGACTAATTTTTGCTATACTGCTGAATTGGCTGATGATGGAATGGCCAATATTCAATGTGGTATTGCTGTCAGTGGCACGGCAATAAAGCAAGGCAATAAGGAACAGGGCCAGCACTCAGCTGAGCAAATTTGTAAAGCTAATTCTACAGCTTTACAGTTGCTGAGAAAACATGTGCTTTGATGTGCTAAATTAGCATGTAAACTCAAAGCCAAAGGTTTAAAACACTCAGCATTGCAAAATAGTGTTACGGTATTTAGCACATGGAAATGACCTTCAAAGGAATAACAAGAGCATGATTGGAACTGAACAGAACTTTTTGTGAGCAGAAAATGTACCTAGTGATGGCATTTTTCCCTGCCTTGTGTCACACAGGCAAATCCAATGATGGCAGATGACCGTGTTATCCCAGGATAAGATGGAAGATCCGGGGTGCTGCCAGGCACAGCGCTGTAGCTGGGGAAGGCTGCCATGTGTGCCCGTGTCCCTGGGCAAGAGCTCCGCACTTTGTGTGTGCTGGGCAGGCTGCTCTGCCAGGATATTGCCTGTGCAACTAGCTGGTTATTTAGATCTAGCCTGGAAGTGGGTTTTGTGAGCTGCAGACTTCCCCTGAAGGAGTTCTGGGCATACCTGGAGGAGTGGAAAAAAGTGTGTGCACGGACACCAAAGTGGATTGTCAGCTTATCGCTGTGTTCTTGACTTGCGTAAAGGGTTTTTAATGGCCGGTTTGTGTTGAAACAGTTCAGCAAACTTACTGTCGATACTTTCTGATAACATGGTTCTCATGAGCCTCAGTTCAGCCAGGCATTTCAAGACACACTGAAATATAAATCTTTTAGAAAGGCACCGGTACATTGATGAAGTCAGCAGCAGTAAACATGTACTTAATGCTTAAATAACCAAATCCTGTGACATGGTGCTGCATATTGTTAGATATCTACATCTGCGACATGCCCAGACATGGATATGCAATGCTTCCTTAGATGCCCTTAAGCACCCAAGAGACATGGCAAAAAAACCTACAGAAGGCTGTCATCCCCCAGCAGCCAGAGGCCCAGGGGTGTATGCTCGAAATGCATGTGTGATTTCTCACCTCCTTGCACAATCACACTGGTGTAAACTTAAATGAATTGTAAAGTGGGTTGAAAGTGGCTTGTAAAGTGAGAAATATACTTATGAGGGTATGTTTTTGTTGCCAGTTCTTAAGATACTTTTTAGATATATTTGTCAGTGTAGATCTCAATATGTTTCTAAGCAACCATCTTATAGCCCCCTAAAACCTTCCCCACCTTCCTTTGTGGTGCTATAGTGCCATCCTATAAGCTACTAGGGGTATCCCTTACCATTTTCTGGCAATGTTAGTCTCTTTTATAATAAAAGAAAATGTCTGCACCTGCCTATTGTGCCAAGAAGCCTGTAAAAGGCTCAGGAAACTTAAGAGAGGAAACAGCATTATTAATTGATTTGACAAAGACAGCTCTTACAAAGGGAAAAAAGGCTTCTGTATTTCTGAAGTATCTTATAAGGACTTTTAATTCTGCTTTATTTCGGGAGAGAAGTGGTGGAGGGAGATGGTCGTGTTATTGGTGAATAGAGGCATTCACACAAGTTAATAAACACTGAAGGTCTTCAGTGACTGCTTTTAATCAGTAGTGATTAAAGTCAAGAGAGAGACAGTGTGACAACATGAATGGCTGTTCAAGCTTTCCTAAGGTTCAAGGTTTCTAGAATTTACAGTGTTTTAAGCACCTCCAGGTCAATGACGTACAAATGGACAATGCTTGCAAGATTGTGTAACATGCTCGTTATCAAAGCAAGGGAAGAGGACCAAGACTCATCACTCAATTGCAGCAAAAGTCAGCTTTGAAAGGCTTTGCCCTTGTGCTGGAAACACTGTGTGCTGGCTGCTTTCTTCAAGAATTGTAGAATAGTTTGGATTGGAAAGGGTCTCAGAAGATCATCTTGTCTGGGAAAACCAAGATCATCTAGTCTAGAGAAGTGATGATTCCACCTTGCTCTTTGTTTGGTAGAGCCCCTGCTGTTGACAGCAGATGTACTGTGAACAGCTTGGGCAAGCCACTTGACTGGAAAGTCTGAACTTCTGAACCCAGTGCTGGTGATTCACCATCATTTGCAGCCACAACCATAACTGGAGTAGAAATAAAAAAACCCAGTGCTCAGCGAAGGTTGTTTAAACAGTCATTGGAATATCAAATAAATACGGTGAAATATTTTCTTGCTAAAATGTTATTTGCAGTAATTGCATATTTTATCTTTAACAACTAGTTGTGTTTGTTACCTGTCTGATTTTTTATTCAGACTTAAACTGTAGCAGCTTATTTTAAACTGCATTTATTATTTTTCCTATGCAGGTTGCATAAATGAGTATCAATAGGAGCAGTATGGAAATGAATCAATTTGTAATTACAATAACATTAAATATATTTTGCTACTGTCTGAATGGAAAACATTTCACATGAAAAATTAATTCCACCCACTTGAAAGAGGAAATCAAAGTTGTGCTTTAGTCTCTGTTCTTTAAAAATAACTGATAGTCAGCTTTTTTCTTTTTTTTTTTTAATATATTTTGGAAATGAAAGTCAGTGTTCTTTCTTTAAAATAGAATTATTTAAAGAAACAACAATAAAGTCTGTGTTGGAAAAATTTAACAGCAGACTTCCGGAAAATTTAGCTTGAACTGCAAAGCACTGGTAAATAAATTTAGTTGGTGAATGAACCTGAAAAGAATTTCTGAAAAAAACAAAGAGCAAACAAAGTACCCATAGGTATTTTGTGCTGTTGTCCAAGCCTTGTCTACAAATCTGGACTTTGTGTCATGCAAACACAGGATATTCTACTCCTGTGTGTGTTACAAACCCATCCCTGTGTAGTTTTTTTAAGAGCTCTTCTCTTCATTGGTGGCTGAGAACCCTGTCCTCTTCAGAGGAAGCAAAAGATGTTTGAAGATGGAATCTAGTTCAGAGAACAAAGGATTTTAATTATAGCATAAATTGAAATTAAATAACTTTAATTTAAGAATGAAAATATCTTTAGAAATTAGTTGTTCTAGGTGTGGGAAGATGGAGTCTGACTCAGCACAAATGAAAGACAGCTGATTTATTTTTACTCAGATTCCGAACTCAGAAAACAAAGATCTTTTGAGGGCCAGCTCTCAAAGTCTGTTTTTGTTGTCACAAAATTGCAGGTGGAGGGTGACACAATAGGCATGTCAGAAATGAGAAGCTACCCTTCAGCTGAGGACATCGAAACTTTAGAGCTCATGAATGTCTTTTTAATGTATTTTCACTTATATGCTATTTGAAGCATTCCCACTGAAGAGTAGAGGACAACCAGATTGTCCTTTTTTTGCAGGAGTTTGCAAATTGCTGGAATTTATTTTTAAATAAAACTGTCAGTTTCCCACAAAAATAGCCAAGAAATATTTGGAAATTTTCTTGTATGTTTCAGTTTAGTGGTAACACTAAAATGCTTTGAGTAACTTTTGCTTTTTAATACTATGACATTGCAAAACCAGACATCATTTCAGGCTGAAAATTCAAACCTGGTGGTTCGAAAAGTATTGAAAAAACTTGATTGGCAGAATGTCCTGAGAGGACTGACTTTCTTTCTTTTTCTCTTTTTTTGCCAAATGAAATTTCACTGCAAGTGATATCTGCCTACATAAAGGTTCTGGTTTGTCAAAACATTTTTTTTCCATGTAAAACCTTTGTAGAAAAATGTTTGACTGGTACCAGTCCTCAAGACTTTTCCATCAGCAAAACTTTAGGCGCTTACATCTCATATAACCACTGCATAATGCATGATTTAAAGAAGATCAGATTTTACAGCTTTTTAAGACTGACAGAATGAACTGCAGAGGTAATAGGCTTGGCCTGAAAATTCTAGTTCTATTAACATACCCTGTGCCAGTAATGCCCTTCCTTTGCTGTTTCAGATGCATCCTGGCCAGACAGAAGGCATGGCTCTATTGCTAAAATTTCTCAGCTTACAGTACAGGCTATTTCAAAAATGAGTCTATGTAACTTCATTTGTGCCCACATGAATTTACATGGAAAGTTACATTTGGGGAATTTTTTTCTGCCTTAGCTGTGTTTTGACAGCTATGTACCACAGATTCATCTGCAGCAGTCTGTGTCCAGATTACTGCTGAAAGCAGCATGCCCTTGTTCCGTGTGTATGGAACCCAGGATAAGTTACTGGAAAACAATAGCAATGGAAGAAAAGAGGGTACTTACACAAATGCCCATTTGGGGTGAAGTTCTCGAATATATTCTTGTCCTTGCCCAAATATTGATCCCTACTCCCTGGTTTGTTGTTGGCCTCCCTTGGGTGAAGTACATGGAGGGAAGAACAGAAAAGCTGTAACACAAACTGTGTTCCAAGTGGTGAGGTTTGTAAAAGGCATCAAGAAAAGGCTGCATGACTCCAGATGGAAAGAGACAAGCAGAGCAGGTTACGTGGAGCAAGTTGATGCACTCAGTTCCTCTGTGGGGTCCAGAGAACAGGTGAAGGACATTGCACAGATCACTAAGAAGGAGAAAAAGGAGGATCTAGTGAATCACAAAATCACTTAAATTGGAAACGACCTCTAAGATCTAAGAGGTCTATTAAGCTGGCACAGTCCACCACAAAACCATGATCCTAAGAACCACATAGCCATTTAAAGGCCCATACAGACACTAATTTGGTGATATGTGCCAGCTAATATGAATTAGTCAAGAACAAGTCATGTTAAGACATTTATATGGCTGATTAAGGGGAATTAACAGGTCTGATGTGTCTTGAGCATGACTTTTGGCACTGTCTTCCATAAGCAAGTTAGGGAATGATCTAGATGAAATAATGATGAGTGGGGTGAATAATTGCATTCAATTCGCTCCAAAAACTGTTAAGAATAATTCCATTTTAAATTAGCACTGTATTTTAAGTGGAGTCTTGCGGAGGTCTGTTTGTTTTACTCGGTATAGACATTAATGTCTCGGAAGATGGAATCTGATGAATGCTTATAATCCTCGTAGAATAAACAAATTTGATAAGAATTGGAAGTACTTTGATGGGCCAGATTTTAGTTTAAAATATTCTAGATATTTTGAGGAAGTGATCCAAAATCAACAAGAGGGAGTTCAACCAAGGCAAGACCAAAGAACTGTGGTTAAGAAAGAAAAAAGTAAAAGACAGATATCAAATGAGAAATATCTGCCAGTGCAGCTGTGCTGTGAAAAAGCATTTGAGAGTTGGACTGGAGTACAAGCTGGATCCTTTCTGGAAATGTATTACAAAAGTGTAATGTGCAAAGCACATGGAAATAAATGTATGTCTCTTCCCTGTGCTGGTGAGACCTCAATTGGAGTACTGGTACCAATCTGTAAAGTAGAATGAGAATGCATAGGAAACATACAGAATATAGCAGTGAGAATGCTAAAACCTTTGGGTTGTATAAGAAAGCCCAGAACAAATTAACCTTTTTCTAGAAAAGAAGGTCAATGAGCAGAAATTACAACCTTTTCCCGCATTTAAACTGATACAACCTAGAGTGGCAATCATTATTCTCTGTAACTGGGTTGTAGGGTAGCAATTAACCAGCTTAACCAGCAAAAATGACATGGAGATGTGGACCAGGAAAGGTCACTTTGGGAATTTGTTGGATAACTGTTTTAGGACAGTATTACAGGTGGTTCAGGCCAGTGCCTATTAGAGAGGTTTTCCTGGTGGTTACTTATTGCTATGAGGGAGCAGAGGAAGGCATTGAGCAAATCGACTTAGAGTATCACACAGCCCTGAATTTGTTGATTAACATTACCTCTTGGGGATTCTTTCTTCAGAAGCAGATTTGCAAAGATATGTTAACTGCCTTCTTATTACACACAGACTGATGGACTGAGCAGGAGAAGGTGCCTGCAGGTGAAGGCCTTGGTACACAATGTCTCAAAAACACCTGCTGCTTGGGTGCACAGACATCGGTGTGCACTGTTCTTGTCTGCCTGTCTCTAAATGGGTATAGTCTCTATGAGATCAACTGCTTTGACTATGCAAATTCTACATTTTAACTGGGACAGAAAGTAATCTTTGCAAATATCCCCAGCTAAAGATAATCTGGAATGGAATAAAAATCTCTATCAGCAAACTGGCATTGTCAGTTGCTAGCTGGAGAAACACATTCTTTGTCTGGTATATTCTTAATTCCTGTGCTGAACGGCTTAATCTTCTCCCTTTTGAAAATGTAGAACAATTTTAATTTCCTTTGGCAATACGTGGGGATGCCCTAGATACCTAATAAGCAGGTTTAAGAAGTAATAATTCAGAGCTAATAGTGACAGAGAGTGGGTTTCCAAATTGTCAAGGCCTGAGGCTAGTATTTGATGACAAAAACTTACCTGAAGCTGAATTCCTTCATTGCGTGAAGCCTGATGCAATGGTCTTCTCTTCTGCCTGGGAGTAGGACAAACTCTTGCTCAAAATCATGCCAGAAATTTGGCTCATTAACCTTGGGATCAAGCCAATGTTCAGTACTCTGGGGTATAACTGTCTTACACATTGGTTCAGTGATGCCTTGTGAATGCTGTTGTCAGGCAGCAGAGAAAATCAATCTTGAAGCAGAAGAATTGCAAGTTCATAAATCAGAGATGGCCTAATAATACAATCTGCAAGGAAAAGTTAATAAAAGTGAGTTCCTTTTCTTTGAGGGTGACTGTGAATTGCCATAAAATCTGTTAGCATGTGTCCTGGATTTATGAACAGAGAATATGAACTTGTCCTGCTCCAGGACACCATAGTTCATTTGAGAGCAGGAGGAGATTTAGCCAGATAAATCAATGGGTAGGTCCTCTGATCCTTGTCATTGTACAGGTCTTTGTGTACTATGGTTGCAATCCTACGATCTGTTGCTGAAAACTTTTGTGTCCTTTTCTGCTGTACAGGATGAGGACAGAGCAGCTGAATGTTGGCTTTGTATGTTTCAATCAACAGGACATTCTTAAAGGAAAAGTTTGTGTAAATTTTATGTGTGAAGGTCTCATAAAATAAAGTAACTTTCATGGCTAGACCTTTATTTTTCACATTGGCTGTAGGTCTCTCTCCAGACCAATAAACCAAGATCAGTTTAATATTCAGTGGTTGAAGTAGAAATACTCCTTTTGTCATCAGGGAGACTTTGAATTGAATCCTTGACAGGGTATTTTTTAAGTATAGAAAATTATCACTTGGTTATTTACACTCTACTGTATTGTAAATCAATTTGATGGACAAGCTGCTGTGTGAATATGTATTACAGAAATATTGACTACAAGTGAGGTCAGAGGCTACTGCAAAACAAAGCAAAACCTGAAGGCATACTGGGAAAAAAGATTGCTTCTTGCTTTAATGGAAAATTTTATGGGTTTCTGTTGAACAGTGGCAGTTATGTGCTATTTCTGACATTTTGAACAGGTAAGGAATACATTTGTAACTGAACTTTGGTAAATTCTTTGTTTAAACTGTCAAAATTGCCATCAGATCAAAATATTTTTCCAAGAAGTAACTTAAAAATTGTCTATACTGTCTGTACTCCTTGATACTTTGCAGACAAACCTTTTTAGTGCACAATTGCCTTTAGATTGTAAATACACACAACTTTACAATAACACACGTTCTGCTGAATGGAAAATCCAGTGATCTCATAGGAAGCCATATAATCTTTGCAGCAGGCTCTTTGAGACTGTCTTACAGTTCCTGCTTGCACTTCCACTAAGGGCAAGGACATTTTTTTAGATTAGAAGAGTCCACCCAAGAAAACTCTTCTGCATGTGCAGAAGCACATCCGCACTCAGGAGAGTGCTGACATGTACCTTGAGTTAAGTAGATGTCTTGGCAATACCTACATCACTGGGACATGAGGTTAAGCTTGATGTTAGGGAAGTGACATAAGAATATTTTCAATATACATGTTTTGATGTGGGACTTATGGAATTACTTCAGGATTTGATTTCATGTGAAGTCTGCCATTTTGGGAGAGCTGAGAAGAGCCTCTCCTCTTCTTGAACATATTTACAAACACAGAGGGCCAGGCCCATCTCACTTAGCTTAATGTACCTTACTGAGGAAGAATGCAGGAGGCTGGTCTTTCTGGTGGCATCCAGTCAAAGTTGACTCTGCCTTCAGAGGGTCTAATTTCACCAATCTGGGTGGTGGAATCTCACACTTTGTAGCTGAAGTCAAATGAAGTCTTGTGAACTGATCAACCCCAGCTGGTGTAAAGGATAGAACAACATGGCACATCCTCTCAAATCTTGATTTTAAATCTAGAAAATCAACTGCAGCCTGACAGCCCACCTGTGTTCTCTTGGGTCTGAGACATGAAGAAGAAATAGCAAAAATGTCCTGGGAGGAGGATAACCATCATATAGTGTGCTCAACAACAAAGCCTGGCAGTTAAAACCAGAGATTCATTATAGCTTTTGAAAATCTCATGCTTCTCAAACCAAGCTCACAACTTCATAGGAAACGGCTCATCAATCCAACTTCCTCAAGGCTGGTGATTACTAGTTGATTGTTTTTCTATGCCAGTGACCTAATTAGAAGCTTTTAGCAGCAGGACAGAAGATGGCCCTGAATACGATGAGCCCGCAATGCTTCTAGGCTAGGTTATGTTTGCATGGTCCCTTGCACGTTGCTCAGCCAACATGCCCATAAGCGATGTTGCTGTGTTTGCATGGTGCTAAGGCAAGTTTGAAAGGCACAGCCTCTCGGTAGGTTCCTCTGGTCTCTTGGTGCCTGCTAAAAGTAGGTGTGTGGCTTCTAGACAGGCTGGATTGCAAGCAGTTCTGCTGATTTTGGCTGGGGTAGAGTTAACTTTCTTCACAGGGGCTGCTGTGGGGCTGTGTTTTGGATTTATGCTGAACACAGGGTTGATAATAGAGAGATGTTTTTGTTATCGCTGGGCAGGGATTACACAGAGCCAAGGCCTTTTCTGCTTTTTGTACTGACACACTGATGAAGAAGTTAGGGGTGCATGGGAGGTTGGGAGGAGACACAGCCAGGATGGGTGACCCAAACTGACCAAGTGTTCCAGACCATGTGACGTCATGCACAGTATAAAGAGTGGGGAAAGAAGGAGGAAGGGGGGAACATTTGGAGTGATGGAATTTGTCTTTCCAAGTCACCATTACATGTAATGTGACCCTGCTGTCCTGGAGATGGCTGAACACCTGCATGCCCATGGGGCACAGTGACTTAATTCCTTGTTTTGCTTCGCTCGTGCTTGTGGCCTTTGCTTTCCCTGTTAAATTGGCTTTCTCCCAGCCCATGAGTTTTCCAGCTTTTATGCTTCTGATTCTCTCCCTGATCCTGCTGGTGAGGGAGTGAGTGGGTGGCTGTGTGGGGCTTGGTTGCTGGATGGGGTTAAACCGTGACCACAGCATTCATATGACTGTGGGCATAGCCTACAAGACCATAACAACTGAAAAGTGCACAGTGTTGGATCCTGCTGCTCTGTGCTAGGGCTGGACAAGTCAACAGCTGTAGTTTTATGGTGTGATGTGGAGTATGAAAGGATGAAAGCTCCTTTTAACTATCTTCCCACTGTAAATCCACATGTGTGGATTTACTCTGCACAATAATGGCTGGACTGTCACAAAGTCCTAAAGAGACTTAATGAGGATCTCTCAGCATCTGGTTTGTTTCTTTTTTTTGATAAAGCATCCTGAACTTCTAAAATATTTTGTATCCTGCTAAAAACAGAAATCTGACATCTCTTGCAGTATGAGAACATTGAGAACAAAGCATTTACAAAATGGTTAAGGAAATAAGGAAGGTATTAAGAGTAGAGGAAAGAAGAAACAACTGCATGAGAACTGACAGGAGTTTCTCATTCCTAATAACTGTATAAACCCCCAGTCCACGTGAAAATTACTGGGCAGGTGACAAACAGATTTGTCCTGACAAGCTTCAAAGTTGATGGTTGGTGTTTGAGCCCTGCTGGAGAGACCTGCTGAGTGGAAAGATTGAAGCTGCAGTCATTAGAAGAAATTGAACAGATTTAGATAAAACAAACAGGTGCTAGTGAACATTGCAACATTTTATTTTGGTTTGCATACTGATGCTTTGAGATGTCTACTACTGAGTCACAAATTAGAATAATTTTCCTAGCTAAACTTTCTCAGTTTTGTTGTTTAGGCTGTTTTATTTACAGCACAACAGATACTGATACTGTTGTCTGAGCTATGATGATTGGGGCACTAGGGAAAACATTCTGTAAATGATTTTTTCTCTTTTCCCCATCTCAGTTGAAATACTAGGAATTTCCAATAACCTTTAGCAAATTCTTACACAGCATGTATTTCTTTGTATGGTCGTAAAGCCTGCTTTTCCATTTGCAGCTTTTCAGCACTCTTTGCCTCATCTTTGAAACATCTGTTAAGGCAACTTTGAAATATATCCTTCAAAATATATTTGGAATATCTTTAACTTCCAATTTTGCCTCCATTCTCTTTTATATATGTTTAAAAAACCAATAATTCCCCTACTCTTCCAGCTTGCTGATTGATTTGTTTTTCTTCAGACACTGTCTGAAGGTTGTATAATGAAGCTAAAATGAATTCAACTTCCATCAGTCTCCCTTCCCTTTGGAATCCTACAGCTATTGTATTCACTCCTCAAGCATCTGAATCTAAAATGGAAAGAGGTTTCCAAACAGCAATTCATCTAAATGTGTCCTAGTCCATAATTTCTGTGTTTGTGCCCGTCTCTGCCTCATACAGTTTACACAAGGGACAACTAGGTAATGTATCTGGAAGCAGAGGAGTGATATTTTCTTCATAAAAATATACATTGTACTCAGTATCTTTTGTACTTTGTGTAATAGCTAAAATGGTAAAATAATGACAATACAAGTTATTTCTTCTTATTATAAAAGCAATAAAAGTAATAATTATGGATTATTTTGCAGAGTTTTGTGGATATACAGCATGTGTAAATTATTATAAACACTGCTTTTGCTGTTGTTTTGCATACAGATAACAAGTTATCAGTTTTGGTAGCATCCTTTTTATGTTAAAAAAGTACTTGTAGAATACTATAAGCATTCTGAAATGCATATGGGAAAAGTTCATTGCCTCCCAATTTTTGACTATGAATCTACAGATCGAGGCAAAAAGCAGAGTTTTGAAATGTAATTGAAAAGGTATGATGGTGAAAAGTCACCTTTTAGTGATCCATTCTTACTGTGGAAAAAAGGAAATCTATCCCAGCCAAAACCAGGGCAATTCTTTTCTCTATCTTCTAATTTCAGAAATAAATCTGTAAGTCTGAAGACTTGCTATTCAATGAGCAGTTCATCTACCCAACAAGTGACACAGTTTCCTAGTAGAGATTTTTATTGTTCAGAAGTAGGTCTTCAGCAGCCACCAAACCTATCTGGCCTTTCTCTGCCAACACTAAGCCTTGAAGCCTGGTGTAGCTCCCAGTGGAAGGGAAAAGGACAGGATAAAGCTATCAGGCCAGTCATGGGCCTTGCAAATAAAGACCTTTAAAGTGGTTTAGCTTATTAGGCAGACAGTGGAGAATATAAAGTGCATCTTTAATTAATTACTTTGATATCATTTGCTGAGCAGGAGTGTGTGTCTATGTCATATGTATTTCAGCAAGATCCATATCAAGCATCTGTTGAAAGTCTTCCAGTGTTTTAATCTGATGACAGTTTGCTTAGTCCCTGCCTATTATTAATTCTCTTGTTTATTAAAAGTGTCATAGTGTATTCTGTGTTGTTCTGGGCACTTTGGGAGCTTTTAAGGGAGCAGAATGATTACCCCATATCCAATAATACTTCCTCTGTTTAGGAAAGCAAAAGCGTCTTTGATGTTTGCGATTTGGATTTGATCTCTTCATGAGCTGGGGTGGATCTGGGTGTCTGTGGTTTTACTTGTGCGCTTCCTTTGCTCAGCCAATGAGCCACATGTGGTAAGACACAGTAAACTAAGAGCAAGAGATGGAGCTTGGGGTATTCATCTTTGTCAGGCTTCATCATCAGTCCCTTGCCCAGTAGCTGCCCACCTGTGTTGGGTATGAACAAAGATAGCCTTGAGCTCCATGGTGTGTCCCCAAATCCCTCTCTGCTTAGGGGATATGAATCATCTACTTGCTATCTTTTGGGAATACTTGGAAGGGAAGAGCAGGATCAGCCCAATGAAATCTGGTCTTCTTCCAGGCAGTTCAGTCACCTTATCAGACTGAGCTGCAGGCTGCTGCAAGCTCTCGTGGTGTTCACCAGGGCAATTCAAGTTTAGCTGAGACCTGGAAAGGACTTTGTTCAAAGCAGTTCCATTGTACTGAAAAGAATTTCTGCCAGAATGTACACCTAATGTTCATCACAACTTTACTTCTGTTTTCTCCAAAATATTCTGTCTGGCTTCTACCTCCACTTTTTCCACAAGAAGAAGTCACAGAAGAATCTCCCTGATAATCTGTGACCAAACACATCAATCCAGCTGTCAGCAACTCTCACCAATATGACAGAATGGAAAGAAGAGCATGAAGTCGAAGCAGCATAGCCAAAATAAGTGTTAATCTAAAGGATGTGAGTGGTGTGTCCCCACATTACAGAAACATTTTTACATCACTTGCCATCTGAAGCAAAGAAGTTTTTTGTGTTGGTTTTTTTGGGTTTGTGTTTTTTTTTTTCCTAGAAGTCAGCAGCTATTTTACAAAAGAGCATGGTCATGGTGTAATTTCTTGTATCCATTTTAGGTCTATGAAGTGTCCAAAAGGCTTTCTGCACTGAACCCTTTTTAATGTATTTTATAGTAAATAGGATGAAGAGGTTCCAAATTTGGATACCTGGCTCAGTCAGGTCTGAAGACTGTCCAGCAGAATATCAGTAGCCAGGGAAATGGACTAAAGGGAAGCTTGCAAGTCTTCTGGAAAAGCTTTCAGAGACCAGACTAGAAGACTGGAGGTTTGCAGTCTTTCAAAGGACTAACAAAAGCCTATTCAAGCTTTTGTTCTTAGCATGTTGATAATGTGCAGTGAGAAAGTGTGTTGGGACATGTCGGAATATGACATTCAAAGATGTTTTGTGTGAACTAGGATGTGTGGTGTGATTGCTAACACCTAGAGACCTGACAGGAGGTAATAACCCACAGGAAAACGTCTGAGGGTTGTACACAAAGGCTTCTCTCCAAGCAGCTTATTAGAGAACAGGGAAACTGTCTTTGGGCCTTTTGGATTCAGGCAGCTGGGTGTTAATGGGGCTTTTTTGTCATCAGTTTGTGGTGACCCACTGTGACATACTCATTGTTCTTGAGATCCCGTAGGAACAGATGACCACATAAGACAGATCCTGTTTTGAAGGGGCACTTTGACTGAAAACATTGGAGTGAGCTGTGGTGGTGGGAGAGGCCATCTGGAAGAGTCAATATGAATATTCATCCTTGGATGGAGGAGGACCTGGTAGTGATCCCAGCAGAACAAGTAGTGGCCTCTGAAAGATATAGGCATGGAAAGAGAAAGCAGGTGGTGGAGAGATGCTCAGCAGCAGGGTATCTTTCCTTAGTTTTGTAATATTGATAAACTGCTGAAGTTGGTTCCCAGAAGAGTCCACAGCATGGTGCTGATAAAGATTTGGCATACACAGATCTGCTACACACTGGGAATCCCCAGGACCTCTAGGAACTCCAATATTACTACTCCATCTGTGAATTTAAAAACACAGACATAGAGAAAATAAATGATAACAGCTTTACGACTGGAAACAAGCCACATCTCTGATTGGTCTCATCAGGTAGTTATGTCTCTGTTTCAAAGACACCAGTAAATCAACACTAAGGCGAGTCTGTAAATTCCAAGGCTTCTGCTATTTTCTTTTTACTTTTGCTCTTAACCTTTGTTAGACTTTGCCAAGCACAAGCCTGACAGAAGAGTTCCACTGGAGCATTGCTATGCAGAAAATAAGGGAGAAAGTTGAGGTAACTGCAAATATCATAGAATATTTTGGTTTGGAAGGGGCATTAAAGATCATCAGATTCTAAACCCCTGCCGTAAATAGGGATACCTTCCGCTAGACCTGGTTGTTCAAAGCCCCACTGAGGTGATCACCCTTGCCTTGAACACTGGCAGGGATATGTTATCCACAACTTCTCTGCCAACCTTTGCCAGGGCCTCACCATTCTCTGAGTAAAGAACTTCCTAACATCCAATGTAAATGTCTCCTCTTTTAGTTTAAGACCATTCTCACTTGCCCTCCATGTCACTACATGCCCTCCAACTCTCTTTGTAGTCCCCTTTAGGTACTGAAAAGCTGTTTTAAGATATCCCCACCATCATTTCTTCTCCAGACTGAACAACCCAATCTCCCTCAGCCCCTCATCATACAAGAGGTGGGCCAGCACTCTGGTGGCCCTGTGGTGGTTTGGCCCTGGCTGGACACTGGGTACCTGTGGGTTTAACTCCACACTCTGAGGGTCCAGCCTTTCAGAAAAATGGCTACAATAATTAGCGAGACTGCTCCTCGAGGATGTTTTGTAAATAAAAAGGGTTAATAATGAAAAAATAACAAAGTAGCAAAATGTTGCAGAATAGAAATAGTAAGCCAAGCACAGGCGCCTGAGAAAACCTCAGACACCTTGCTAAGACATCTCAAAAAGCCTTTTCTTTCTTTTTATGCTCTTTCTTAAATACTTAATGTTTTAGGACGGGTAACTTGGCTAACAGCCAGTAGAGAGGGACAAAGGCTCTGAAGAACAGTGATCCAAGATCCAATAGATGCTTCTTTCTTGGCACTGAGCCAATCCTTGTCAGAAGGCCATGGAAGAATCTAGGTTCTTTACCTTAAGGGGTGAGTCTTAAACTTTCCTTATATGGAAAACATTTGCTGGGTGTGTGGGGATTGCATTACTACAGGTACCCACCAAAACCACTCTGTCAGTCCCCTCCTCAGCTGGATGGGGAAGAGACAACAGAAGGCTCATGAGTTGAGGTAAGGACCTGGAGACATCAATCACCAATTGCTGCCACAGACAAAACTTCGGAAAACTCCCCCAGTGTTCAGCCTCCTGTGCTGTCATTCAAGTTCAATCTATTTTCTCACACAATAATTACCAGAAGGAGAAATAATTGGCAGAGAACAATTCTTTTATTTTATTTTTGTCTTTCTTCTGCTTGAGCATTGTCTTTGTGCAAATTATAATATTAATAGGTCTGTTCCTTGTAAATCTAGATATTTATGTGTACAAATACATTTTAGCCTTCAGCTTCTTCTGGACTAACTATGACTCCTAAACCAAAACTTTTCCACTAGGTTTGGGGGAAACATGTCCAATGTGAAGTGACTATTGCCAAATCCTTATAATATATTCAAAGTATTTTTATGTTTGAGTTTAGAAATATCTCTTATATTTGAAAAAGAAAATTTCTGAAGGAGTGTGACAAATAATAAAAATCTTCTTGAAGATCACTCACCTGGGTATGTGAATAACACCACAACTATTATATTTTTTAAGAAATGCACTTTCTTTGCTTTGAAGTGACTCCTTATCTCTCCTTCCTGCAATAAATCCAACACCCTATAGCTAATATAGTCAGGGTTTTTTTCCAGAAATCAAACATTAGCCTCACAGTCATAGGAATGTTGAAATAATAAAATACACATTTAAGAAACGTAAAAGTTTACAGTAAAATAGATTTAGCAAATCTACCTCAACCATTTTCTCTAAAAGACATGTCTTCTCATTTTCACTGATTAAAATAAATTTATTGAGCAAATTGCTGTTTTCCCTCTGAGAAGTGTCTTTCTTTTGATTCATCAAAGTGCCTGGTGTCAAGAGAAAATGTCTGTGGGCAAACACCTCTGACAAAATGCACATTAGTTGTGTCTCATTTTCATCCATTCGCTTTATAGAGTGAGCAGTCACTTCTGCAGTCAGAGATTGATCAGCTGAAATGGCAAATGTGGTGAAAGTGCTCAGAAACATGCCTGGGATGTAAAAAGAAATGTAGTGGATGACTTAGCTTTCTTGCTGTCTTTCTTCTAAGAGAAAGGGGAATATCAGGATCATGAATATTGTAGATCCTATAAACCCATGAATTTCTAAAATCAACAATGGAAAACCAGCCTCAGATTAATTTTTTTGTTTTTTTGTTTTTTTTTTTTTTGGTGAGAT
>VXBN01011703.1:1341176-1376624 GCA_013397395.1 Sinosuthora webbiana
TTTTTTTTTTTTTTTTTTTTTTTTTTTTTTTTTGTGAGATATGGCAAAAATTGAGAGCCTGAGGGAATCAGAGATTTTAATACCATCTGCTTTGTGATATAGGCAGCAACAGGGTGAGGTATTGTTCAGAGTTCACTGGGAACTCTTGCAACATCAGTGGTTAAGCTCAGACCCTAGGCCCACCTAGCTCAGTATCACACCTCTTACAGCAGAAAAAAGCAGATACCCAGGAGGGACCATATGGACAGTGCAACATATATGGCCTTCTCTGAGTGCTATCCCAACCTTCAACCATTTGTCACCCAAAGTATGATCCTAAATATGCTCCGCTCTTCATGAAGCAGTCCCATGAGCATCACACAAACATGGCTGGGTTGTGTGGTCTAAAGATTGCCAGCATAAATACTGGAAGATATCTGGGAAGAAGTTCTGCATTTCTTGTTCCTCATGGCAAGGTTTCCCATTCCTCTGCTAGACCCAAAAATCTCAGTTGACAGTCACATGTGCCTATGATAAAATAAGTGGGGATTTACAATAAATGATTGAAATCAATGAGAGAGTGGTCTTGTTTGGGTTTTCCTTGCCTCATCCATAAGGGATTGAGTTCACACTCCCTAGGATTATAGTGTGATAAGATATCAGCATGAAATTTGCTTTAAAGTGTATTCCTGTCCCCAAATGCTAGAGTAGATGCACACTGCTTTTGCTTACGTACCAGATGAATTCTATCAACCAGAGTATTAGAAAATTTTCCTGGCATTCAGTGAAATGTTACGCATATTGAAACCATATTCAAAGAGTAAGGTATCATAAGTAATACTGTCTCGCTTTGATGTTTGGAAGAATTCCTAGAATAGAAAACTGCAGTTTTGGCTCTTCCCTTCTACTCTTCTTTTTTTGGGTCATTACATTTCTTGAAAATAATAGATGCTAGATATTCTGAGGCAGAACATGCAAAATTCATAACAGACATATCCAAGCTGAAGCTGAAGAAATTACAATTTTGGCAATGACAGAGATGCACTTAGAAACATTGCCAAAATTCAGTGAAAATCTTTTACTTAAGGAAATATTAATTCATCTGGCAAAAGAGGAGATCTGAGAAAATCTGCTGACTTCATCTGAAGCAAGAAGATAATCCAGCTTTTTTCTAGTGTGAATCTTAAAGACTTTTAGATAGAAACTCTTTACCCTCAGTCTTTATTTGACTTGTGTTGGTTTAAATTTTTTTGCTTTGACTCCCCTGGTTTTTAGCATAGTGATTAAACAGTTACATATTATTGCATAGTTTCTTTCGGGGTAGAAAGATAAAGTTTGGGAATTTAATCTAATGTGATGAGATACAAGACAGAATCAAAAGTGCCAACTCAACATTTGGGCTTGGTTCCTAGCTATTGACCGTGGCTCTGAGACAACATGGGAATTGTTGAGAAAGGTAAATAATTTGTAGTCAATTCCAAGCAACCAGGCTATCAGGAGAGAATTTAGGCTGTGCTTTTGTGTACATCCATTCTCACTTGACTCAGTCGTAAGCATCTCCTTGTTAAAAAGGAAATTCTAATTTAAAAAAAAGTAAAGAACACAACAAGAACATTAATCTACTGCTTCCAAACTGGTGCTGTGTATCTACTAGCATTAAATTTTAAACACTATGGCACCCATTAATGTTATAAAAGACTGCTCAAGAAAAATTCAGCTATTCTATGTGATATATCTATGTGATATTGGATATGGTGGAAGGAGCAATGCTTGAGACAAATGAGTGAACAGTGTTCTTCATCCCAATTCAAAACCTAATCCTCTTCCTCCTGGAGCAGTTCTAGGTCTTTGTTATTCACTTCAATGGAAAGAGAATCAACCCTATTGGTTTTGTGTGGGGAGTGACAATCAGATTAAACAAAGTCAATTACTGGTTTGAAGGATTTATGTCATTGCAAGCATTTATTTATTCATTGAATGAATATCTCATCATAGTAAGGGCAATATTCCAAAGAAAAATCAAGACAATAGCATTCAAAACATTTCTGGATACTAAAAAAGAGTTGGGATCTATGCTGTATCATGATTTTCCTTCCCCGTTGACCTACAATGTCTTAGTTCATGGTGAATTCCTGGAACAGGGATGTGTCTGTGCAGTCCTATATGCACAGACCACCCTCCCTTCCCTCTGAGATGGAAGCATCAGGGACTACTTGCAAAGCAAGCACCTTTCCTGTTAGGCTGTGTCTTGCATGGGATCTACTGTGAAGTATTTTCTGTTAATATTTTTATAGATATTATGACTGAGTTTTTGAATGTCTTCCAACAGCACTTTACAGTATGAATAACGTCTGTCATATGTTGTTTGTTCTCTCTTCCTTTCCGCACTTGGGGAATGGAAATGAATGCAGTGACATTTCTTGTTCCAGAAGGGATTTAAAAAAAAAAAAAAGCATATATTTAAAGGGATTTTAAAGAAAAATAAACATATACTTCTACGTATTTATGTGTATAGAGATGACAGACTAAAAGCAGCCTGCTTTGTCTGGGAGAACCATGTGTCAGGGTTACAGTGGTCCCAACTATGGGATACTTCACTTCATTACCTCACTCAGCCCCCACAGACACTGTCTTTTCTGCACAAGCAAGCTTTTATTTACCCCTTTTCTAGATGCTTTTTTTGTCCTCTTAAATACAATTGTCAGCTACAGCCTTCATCCTGAGAATTTTTGAATGCATTTTTTTCAGACCATTGAAGCCTCAGCGAAGAAATCAAAAGCATTACTCTGAGTGAACAGAAATTGATTTGCTCATCAGTGTTGCTGAAGTGCAATGTGCAGTTGGTCTTAATGTGTTATTACCTCAATTAAATCTCCCTTTGGGGGAAAAAACCCCAAACTTATTTTTACTTTAAGCAACAAGATATATGAACCTCATAGTATGGGGTGACATGGTCTGTCAGCTGATGTAGCACCTCTTCTGTGCCTCAGCCACGCAAAACAGGATCTAGGAATGCAGGCAATTTGTGAAAACACTGGACCGAATCTGTCAGGAAAGAAGGATTATTTTGCCTTTTTTCTTTCTTTCTTGTCTCAACAGATAGGACTGAAAAGTATGGCCCACTTTTGCCCAGACTTAATAGAGGAAGGTGATGTTTGGAAAGATGTGACTTCACATGGAAATTCAAGCTCTGTTTTGTTGATTTAATACACTTTCAAGCCAGTTTGAAGGAAGATGAATAAGGAAAATCCAGAGGGATCTTCTGTGGCTCATGTAACTTTCCACATCAAGCCGGAAGGTCTTAGCATTAAGCTAACTGGAGGGCCAGCTGTCAGTCCATTGCTATATTGCTGTAGCAAAAATGAAAATCTCTGAAAATTGTCAACTCCTTTCAAAGCTGTAGAAAGAAATGATGAAGTTTTACTGACTTTCCACTGTCTAGTGCAAATGCTATTAATTAAAAAAAATAAAAAATTACCCAGGTCAAGAAAATCTGGCTTCATGTAAAAAATATTATTCCAAGCAGAAAAACTGACTGTGTGAAATAAGATATGATCAAAATGTACTCTACAAGGTGGGAAGCAATTGAGGCCTACTCCAGCAAATGTTTTTATTCTCAGAGCTCCATGTAATTGTAACATGAAAGACAATAAACTGAAAATAATGGCAAACACTTCTGATGAGCTCTCTTTCAGCAACACCATTGAAGCGTTCAACCCATAAAATATTTCACTGAAAGGCATATGGTTCTTGTCAGATTAGGCTAGTTCTCCAAGAGAAATAGTATTGTTTTAGGAGCCAGAAATTACAAGTGGGAGATCAGAGGAGGTGCCTAATGAAGCAAAATGGCCGAAAAGTGACAAAAATCAATTAAACATCTGAATGTTTTTCTTAACTCTGTGCTGTGGAAACTGCAGACTGGAAGATAAAAATTCTAGTTCTCAGAAGGTGGCAATCTGACACCAATCTACAAGTTAAGGTTGGCAAACAACCTAGTGGGACAAATGTGTGCCATTATTCTGGCTGTGGAAAATACATTTGGACTAATCTTTATTGCATGAAATCTTGAAAAAATGCATTTCCTTCTCTGCAAAATCAAAACTTAGTACGACTCCAGAGTCCAGAAAGATAAGCAGAAGTTTTGTGTCTGTTTAAGACAATTGTGAAGATTTCAGGAGGAATTCAGGTAGCTTTAGCTTGGGTTTTTCTCCACGTTGAGTCGGTACAAGGAAGATGTTCTAGTAGCAGAGGCATGACTCCTCTATTTCTCATCACACAGCATGAATGACATATAGTGGGGTAGTGCTGTGCAGCTCATTTGCAAACTTCTGTGAGTAACCTCACTAAATATTGCCTATTGATATCAAAAATTAGTGGGAGGTCATGGAAAAGCTCCTTTCCTGGGTTTTAACTCATATCTTGTCTTCTAGTATTCCCCACATCCTCATTGTCATATTTGGCTCACTTCATTGTACATTACTACAAAGCTTCCAGAAAAGATGTCAAAATACCTGTAAAACGATAAAAAACTAGTAATCTCAGTTTATAAGATATAAATGAGATTGACAGCCTGTGAGGTCATAGGAAGAGGATAAAGAAAAATTTCGAACTAAATGTTGCTTGCATATTCCCACCTTATTTTATCCTCAGTAATATTTTTTCCTCTGTTATTTTAAGATAGTGGTATCATTTAGCTGAAAGAACTGGGATATAAACATGAATTTGGAAGAATTTATCTGCAATGTTCTTTGTTACTCACAGAGATGAGGGGATGATATAGAGATTATTCACGTCCAGACTGGTCAGAGACTAGTCCCAGTTATCCAGACCTGAAGATTTCTATCATCTGGGTGAATGCAGTTGGAATACATGCATACAGCTCAGCAGCTGTGTAATCCTGGACAGCCTTCCTGACTGGAGTCAGGAGGTGCCTTGCCAGTGCCATAGTTTCTGCAATTGAGTGCAACCTGTAAATGTCCTAAAAATTGTTTTTGCACCCCATTCTCATTTTGGATACATCTCATCATATGTTGCTCAGCAATGAGGCCAGAGGAACAGTTTAGGATTGGTTTTCACTTTCATGAAAACAGAATGAGATGGGCAAATATTTTTAGTGCATTTCCAGCATCTCTCACCTGTGTTACTTGGCTCTTTGTTAAATCCTTTGATGTGTAGGAGATAAAGCATATTGCATACATGGAGAATACTCTGTATTCGACATTGATGGTGGCAGTTCTTCCTGAGTTTTACTTTTTCTCATAATTTATTTCCAAGATGCATGCTCACTTCTTCAAGTGTTTTGTAACACAGAATTTATTATGGGGGAGCCCATCAGTTCTTTCCTCTCACACTTTAGTAGAAAAGCAATCTATCAGTCATAATTAGACACCGTGAACCAGACTGTGCAGTGTGGCAGAGGAATGCTCAGTATGAGAGAAAGTTCATGGCTGATGACAGTTGTTGTTTGACTTCACTGGTATGGCTTAAAATATTTTAAGAAAGCACACATGCATAAATTAACATCTTCCATTATGTGTTTCTTCCCAAATCACAGAAGACCCCAGGTTGGAAGGGACCTAGGAACATTATGTGGTCCAACACTTCTTTACATCTTGAAAACCTCCATTGATGGGAACTCTACCATGTCCCTGGGGAAGTTGTTCCAGTGGTTGGTTGTTATCACTGAAAAAAATGTCTTTCTAGTAGCCCTGTAAGTACTGGAGAGTTGTGATGAGGTCCTCCTGAGCCTTCTCTTCTCCAGGGAGAGAAAACTTGGCTCCTTCAGTCTTTCCTCATAGGGCATATTCTCCAGCCTTTTGATCATTTTCATGGCATTCTGTTGGACGGTCTCCAGTTCTGTCTGCATCTTCCTTGAATTGTGGGGATCAGAACTAGACACAGTCATTCAGGTGAGGTCTGAAAAGAGCCAAGTAGAGTGGGATGATCGCCTTTCTGTGTTTACTAGTAAAGCTCCTTAATTATTTCTAGAAGTTCTATTTTTTGGAGTGAATGTCCCAGGTAGACATGAACCATCAGGGGAAATTGCAAAAAATTGTGGAAGAATCTCCCAGATTTGTGTTTTAACATTACTTTTAATTTCATGTCTCAGAGGGATCTCAGTAACTTACCTTAACAAATATATAATTTTTTAGTGATATTTCTCTTTTTCTTTTAGGTTTTTCTAAAGGACTTGAAAATTTAATTTTCTGAATCTGAATCTCAATGCTGAGCTGGATTTTTTGAATCAATAATCAGACAGTAGCTGAATAATGAGGATAATGGATAATTAGAAAAAGCATATGGCTTCCTGCAGCTTCATTACTCATGCCAGAAAATCACTGGGCAAACACTCCTAGTCCAATATACTCCCTGAATGCTGAGCAAGTGATACACAGCTAAATCCTGTTCTGTGCTCAGGCTGAATAAATTGTGGGAGTGGTAAAGGAACACACCCCCACCTGCCTGCCCCCCAACCTCAAAGTGACATTAATTCGGCTTCTTAGAGAATAGCAGTGAACATTTTATCTATTGCAACCACTCTCCAGGAAACCCAAGATCTGCTCAGCTATGCAAAACTCTACATCATGACATTAAGTCTTTCTACCCTGAACACGTTGGATTTCTCTCTGTGGTAAAGGGCATCTAAGGTAGAAGACTATGCGCACAGTAGGTAACATTTGAACTGTGAAGGACCAAGACTTGGTCTTAAAGCAATCAAAACAGTAAGAACTAATGAAATAACTAGCAGTTTCTCAGTTGATATGAAATCTTTATTGCTTCAACATGTCAATATGTCACAAGGTTTGGAAATGCAAATTCTGCTTTCCTACAAGGCAGCAGGGATAACATCTCTAATCTTACCTTATTTATCCTATTTAAGTCCTTAGATGGCTTAAATGTGAAAGGAATGCTAAAATCCTGCTTATAAATAACATGCAGGGCACCGGGCTTGTCCTTAACTGCTCTTGGACCTCTTAGCTCACCAGGTGACATGCTAGTGTGCTTCACTGTTAAGCTGATGTATAACAGCTGCATTAGGTCTTGCTAGAATGACGTGATTTTAGAAATGTTTATCAGCTCCTTTCTCCCTTGTTATTTATCTGTGTACTCACCATTTTCTCTCAAGCATTAAGAACTCTTATTAACCATATCTGTTGGTCACTATGATACCAATTGAGAAGGTTTCTGAGAACTTACTACCCATGTTTCCTACTTTGTGGTCCTCTTTTCTCTTTGGTGTCAGTCTCTGATCATCTACAACAGGCAGCTGATTGCATTGGACTTTTCAGACACACATTGGTTACTGCAAATTTTGACCTCCAGTGTGTCTTTTGGGCAAGAGATTACAAAATAACATATCAGTGCCATTCCCATATTATTTCTAATGGGAGTCAGCTGCCTATTTTAATCAAGGTGTACTGAGATAGAGGCTACACTAAAATAATTTCAGTGTGAATAACTCTCCAAGGTGAATTAGTATCTAGCTCCTGGCACTTGTTAGTGAAGTATTTTCCAAGACAGTTTCCCCATCATGTGCTCCCCTCAACCTGTGCAAAAGGTTTGGCAATACTTAACAGCTGCTTTTTATTGTCCATGAACGTGTGAGGGTTGTTGGTCAAGATCTCTGCAAAGAAACAGAACTGACCAAAGCAGTGTATCAAAACCGAGGCTGAACAACACCTGCATTTTCCCTTTCCCTTTAATATTTTGAATAGGATGATCCAATATGAAGGACACACAGTAGCTTTTCAGTCACACCAATTTACTTTAACAAAAGCTTTTTTCTCTGATCTCACAAGGTTTGAAAAAAAAATAAAGTTAAAACTGAGCAATTAATTTCTGTTTGGAATGACTGCTCAACTTTAGGTGCCACGATAAAAAGCCACTGTGGAGAACAAATGGCACTAATTGAGATCTAGGTACTAGCTATGTAGGTAGCATCCAACTCTATTTAATGGGTGGTGGAAAACAACTTAAAAACCCCAACACTTTTAGATGAATGCAAATTGCTGTAGTGGAAAGAGCACAAGGAAAGTCTAGCTTATCTGTGTGCTGTATATCCATTTTGTCCAAGCAAAGCACTAAATATATATATGGAAATGACAGAGTAAGGACTCTTCAACTTCATGCAAAACCTCAATTTTTTTGCCATTTTTCAATTTTTTCTTCCTCTTTTGTATAAAAAAAAGGATCTGGTGGTTTTCAAGAGCATCTGTTACATAAGAAAGAAAAGAAAAATTGCAAGGAAATCACAAAAATCACGTCTTAAAAAAGAAAGGGGAAGAAATTGCTTATGGATGCATGAACTAAGTGTGTTAAATAGTACATGCTGCTAAGCACTTTGAAAAAAAGTTAATCAACATCCTTTGAGCATAAGCTCAACACAATTCACAGCCCACAGCTGTGACTCAGAAGGAAAGTTCACTATTAAAATGTCAACCTTGTCATTTACTCTCTTTGGCATTTACTTAATTCTTGGAGCAAACTTTATTCATTAATGCTGTTTTTTCTCCTTGGTAGCTGTTAGTCTCCAGTGGACAGTTCTATTTGCATTCAGTCCTGAAATCTGGACTCCCTTATGTGAAGTTTTCATGTGAACCTGTGCTGTGTTTAATTTTTGACTCTCTGCAGCTTTGTGTGTGTAAATAACCACAGCACAGCCCAGCAAATGATTAAGTTAAAAACAAATACCCAGGAGAGTTCTTACAGCAATTAGAAAGAGGAAGAGAGCAAAAGACAATAAAATGAGCTTGGAACTTAATTTCCTTCTAAGAGAGTCTTCAGGCACACATACATCTAAGACTTGAACACTAAATATATGATGAGTCTGGAGAGGATCATATATTAAAGGCTGGAGTACACACTGTTCTCCAGTTGACCAGGGAACTGGAAATAGTGCAAGATAAATCTGGGAAGAGAAAGCTATCAAAAATTGCCTTTTCCTCTTTCCAAAAGGAGCCTCTGATTGCACTGAAAAGCTGTGCAGGGACTATTGAATGCCCACTATGGATATTCACAGTGGAGGGGAGTCCCTTAAATCATCTTGTCATCTTCTCTGAGAGCCAGAGCAGAGGTTAGTGATCCTGTGGTATGCACAGATCCCTCAAGATCCATGGAGATTAGGGGGGCAAATTTAAACTATTCCCTGCAGTAGCAAATTGCAGTAGAGAGATATGGGGATTCTCACATTATTCTCAAACTCCCTTGCAAAGAAATTTCCACAGGCCTGGGTGGTATGAGTTACTTTACTTGGGCATGTTTTGCTCCTAAAAAATGTCAGGAGTATGCTTCCGGGGGAGAATGAACTCTGTGATTACGCTTCTGTTATCGGAATTGGACAAGAAATGTCATGCTCAAAGGAGCAGTGCGTTTTTTCTATAAGCCTGATTGTGACTGACACCCATTACTCACCTTTCAGATGAGCAGATAATTGGAAATGCGCTCTTCTGTCATGTCTGACTGGGCCTCTGAGGACATCTCTATTATCTCTCTATTATGTCCTTTAGGGAGAATGGATCTGCTTCTTTAATGCTCCCTCTCCAGCTTTCGCTCACCATGATGAGCTTCTCAGTCATGCTGCTCTACTGTGTTGATGATCTGCTCTTCAGTGCTCAGTCAGCCCTCACAGCTACCAGCAGAGTAAGGGGCTGCTCTGTGCTGGCAGTGTTTTCACAGTCCATTCCAAAACATTTTCCTGGGACACACAACAGCTCTTGTAAGTTAACATCACTCCACTGTTCAATGCAGCTGCAGTGGTTGGCATCAGTCTGTCCTACCCTTTGCTGTGCTGCTCCACAGGCCTCTGTATCTCCTTTCATCCACAGCACATTTACTCCTCCTTTGCTATTATTTTCTTTCCTAGTACTTGCCATCTTCTCTTCTCCATAGTCTCCTGTGGGAATACATAAACCTGAGTAAAATCGAATTCTGATCATGAGTCAGTCTTCCCGTCTCTCCATCAATCACTGATAGTCTCCCATTCTGGACCACTGATGTTTTTACCCGCACCCCGACCAGCTCTAAGCTCAGGTGGCACCTGTGGAAAGCCCTCAATAATTGCCATAATCCAAGCCAGCTGACTGTTCTGAGACATTGCTGATTTGATCAGCTTGAGCCTCCCTTCTGATCTCATCTGGGCAGGAAAAGTATCAGGGAGCTGGGAGCTTATGACTCCTGGGAAGATGTTCAGAGCAAGCTCCTAGGAGGGCAGGCAAGAGACCTCCCTGCTCCTGTGCGTTTTCTACCTCTGTCATCTGAGAGCTGGGTTTACTTCCTGTGGAGGCAGCCACTCCTGGGAGACCTCAATTGCCCCTGCTCTGCTCCTGATTTACACAGAGTTGAAAGCAGCAATCCTGTGTGTGTGAAAAAGATGACAGATGCTTTACACTGAGGGCTGAATGACTTACACAGAACAGAAGTAAAATTATATTAATCTTATTTCTTCTGGCCACCCTGTGTGCAGAGCTGGGTACCTTTAATTTGTAATTAGAACTCACTGGTTTCCCAAGGTACATGTAAGCTCGGCTGTGTCAGGACTTACTGACAGCGTTACAAGGTTACCCTTAATATTGGAAAAACTCTGGGGAACCAGTAGTACTTACAGTGTTTGTAGGATTTCAGTAAATAGGACATTTAGGACATCATTTGCACCTGAGAAACAATTTATAATCTGAGGCAGGTGGTCACCTGCTTGTATGTGAAAAATAATCTCTCACTTTAACTCCAAGAAATATATCTCTGTGCTAATACTCTCTGCTAATACCTTTCTTACTGATTAGTTTTGGTGGTGTGTTTTGGGGGGCTTTTTTTTTTTGCTTTTTTTTTTTTTGAGAGGGCTGANTTTTTTTCAGAGAGGGCTGATGAGAAGAAACATGGACTAACTTTCATTAAATGGGCTTCCAAGAATCTACCTCCAGCCTAATCTATATTTCATTAGATGAAGTACCTAAGAGGCTGTATCCCTCTTGATTTATGAGAAAAAAATTTTATGAGAAATATGAGATGCATAATGTGGCTGATTCATCATTCAGAATAAGTATTAATAATCCTAGCCAAAATCTAAATTCTCCTGGGTTGCTATCCAGTGATACATGAGATAATTTTCCAGAGGTCCCAGAACACTACAACATGGCTAAACTGGCATTCAGACCAAGTGCTATATGAGAATGTGTTATTCTCTAGAAAAGGATCATTAATATCAATTTTGACCTGAATTAATATACTCAAAGGATGACAACACACTTTGGCTTGAGATTTGTGTACAGCAACAGAGAAGAGAAGGACTTAAAAGGACCTGACTAAGGTTTTGTGTTCCTGCATGCAGTAATTAGTCTATTAGGTGGTGTCCTTTCTTTCCAGCCCTTTCAGTTATTTAGAACACTGTTACAGCAACACACTTGTTATTTTCAGAGCAATGTGCAGCTTGTAAGGAAGTCACCCCACTGCAGAAAACTGGCTTATGATCCAGTGTTCAGGCTCTGTGAGGCTGCTTGTGCATCCCCCATGTGCAGGAAACATTTCCATGGGGAATTTGTGTAGACAAGGCGATGCTATGATTCACACCAGCAGCACTCCTGATTTCAGTCTTTTTGTCTCACCCACTGTATAGTTTTGCCCAGCAATATATTAATACAGAGTACACAGCTGGAGCCTCAGATATCCCCCCTGCACATGGACCCTGAAATTGCCTGGCAACAGGGTGAGACTTGGACACTCTCTACATCCCAACACCAGAGACCTCATGTTTCAACAACACAGGCAAAAGGAAGGATTCCATCTTCCTTCCCCGCTTACTTTCAGTCCTGTGCCTAAAACACTTCCTTGGAAAGAGACAAATTCAGGAATCTGCACTATTTCATGGTGGTGCCATGAGCCACTGCTTTCCACATGAGGAAGAATTTACCCCCATCCTTTATGAAAATGGCAGGGACTCTGCCCCCCAGCCTCTTCTAAAAGACTGAGGCAGTTGTTAGCCTCTGCCCTAAAGGGATGGCTCTGTGTGGGTGCCAGGTGGGGATACTGGCTTCATGTAGGTGCCTGGTCTGAAGGAGGACACTTCCTTCCCTTTGGGGTTCCTTCTAGGTGACTTTGTACCCTGCCCCAAAACTTAATGTGCTGACTGCTGCCAATCCTATTTCAAGACACTGCATTTTAGCTTTCCCTGGGCACGGTTTGTATATGCCAAAATCCCTTTCATGTGTTTGGCCCAATGGTGACTGTCCATAGTCTCACATGATACAGACAAGGAGGAGATGCACTGGTCCCAACATGTGGCCTTTTCCAATTTCTGGACTGCAGGCTTCGTCTTTTTATCCACTGTGACCTTTACTCAGCATGGCCTGCTTTATCTTTTGTCACCCTTCCTATCACCCTAGGGTCCTCCACATTCCCTGGAAAGCCTAGAGAACTGCTGCTCCTCTCCAGTGGCTCCAGGACTGCAGCTATCCTCAGTCAACAAGAAAACAGAAACTTTTTTCAGAGTCTGTTGGTGCTGTGCTGAAGCTGATGTTGCAGAGCAGGTCAGCCTTATGCAGATCTCAAATCCTAGGTTATCCCAAATGGTGCTGGGTATCCCAAATGGTGCTGGGCATCCCAAATGGTGCAAGGCACCTGGGTTTGTTGAGCTGCTTCCTCTGCCTGGTGTTTCTAACCTGCTGCTGAATGTCGCCTCTAAAACTGGATGATGTACATTTCACCCAGCCAAAGAACCACACTGCAGCTCTTCCATTTTCTTTGTGTAGCAACAACTTTCTCTCCTCATAACTTTGCAGTTTTCATGTTATCAATGAATTAATCCTCAGTGCTGACCATGACTTTAATTTATTTTCCTCATGGTTGATTTTCAATCAGGAAAAGGAGAACTGTGATCAAAATCCTGGAAGAGGAGTGAGAGATATTCCTGAAATTCAGCCCTACCTCCTATACTGGTTTCTCTTAGCAAGAGAATTCTGGTAGCATTAAGCAGGTCACTTAATCTCCATATATGTCAGAGATTGGTAGGAGCATTTGTAAAACGATTATGACAATGGTCCCAAAGGGCTTTGACATGAAAAAATAATGTTTTAAGAAAGCTTGTAAAAGCACTTAGAAATGTGAGCAAGATCTGACCAGTAAATTGCTATTTAATGGTGATGCTCATTCCCCAGAGCTTTAAGACCAAGGAGAAAAGGCACAATATTCACAGATAGGATACACTGGCAAAATGAGGAAAAGGTGAACTTGTGACTTTTGCATGGATTCATTGTAAAAACTAGGGATTACTGAGATGCTTTGAGTCTTGAAGGATCTGCGAGGACTTGGACTTGCTCTGTTCAAAATCTTCCACCACAGCCTAATGGTCCAAATCTAATGAAATGAAAATACACCATTTTTCTACCTTCTGATCTCTCTTGCACAGAGGACGTGGTCCTAATATAGCATCTGTTCTGAATGCCTTTTAAAAAACCCTTGGGATCTCCATAACACTGCTTCTTGACAGACTTCCACGTTGCGTCGTATCTGCTTTCTCACTGCATCCTACCTCACAGAACATGGTTCAGTTTTATCATGTCTTTATATGTAAGGAACTTCATCCACTTGCAGGAAGACTCCTAGACAATTAATATAGCTATATATTTAGCAAAGAAATTGCCCATCTCCTATGAGAGCTTTTCTTGTAAATGTAAAGGAGTATGAATATTTAAATGTCATAGTAGATGTTGAAAGGAATTTGCAGAAGATTCTTTCCTGTAATAGTTCTGGTACCACCCTCAGAATCAGGTCCTTGGAGGAATTAATTGTTTTTGCATCTTCTAAATGTGGGACTGAATTGTTCACTTATGTTCGATTGTAACGTCCTTTAGTATTCTTGTAAAAGATAAAGCTCAGAGAAAATAGTAACTCTCTGAAATAGTAAACAACTTTAAGAAATGAGTAATTTTCCCATGTTGTCAAGGAACATGTCATTTGCTAAAGCCATTGTTTCTTATGTTCTCTCTGGGGAGTTAGTATTGTTATTTTTGGTATTTAAGTGGGTTATTATAATCGCAGAATATGTAGAAATATTGATTTTTATACATAAAACTTACTTTCTGGAAGAATAAGAGCAAAGGCATCAAAACAGGGCTTAGCTAGATGTTGCTTGCCCTACTCAGAAACATGGTCTGTTAAAATAACAGATGATTCCCGAAAGACCTTGAGGTCTGTTCTAAAAAGCTTACCTTTTTGCAGCAATTATTTCCTCTTTCAGAAACTTTGCCTAGCAGATTTCTTATTACCCTGCACGTTCTCTTCAAATTATGCTTGGGCAGACCTTGCTGCTGGCTATGCCCTCCAACCAATTACTATCTCTGTCTTAAACTCCACATAAAGAAAAATAAAAAGAGATTGGAGGTGGGGGAGAAAAGGAGGTTGTGACCTCTATAGTGTTTCTCCAAGTATCCTGAACTCTTCCTTCTCCCATAACATGGTGATTTGGCACTTACAAAGCTGCTCCCACCTTCAAAGCGTGGACTTGTAGAGAAAATAGAAGACAGAATGTTGCAGAGCAAGAAATACGAAGATGAAGAATGCAGAAAGATAGGGGTACCACTGTGAGGGTAAATGGTGACCAGAAAAGCCTACACTTCGCTAATTTGCAGACACTTTAATTTTGCTATGTTTTTCTTCTCTTTACTAAAACTAAAAAAAGAGAATCAACCCAGCAAAACTGAGTGTCTTGCACACAGCCTCTCATATCTATATATATCAGGTAGTCTTCAACTGACAGAAATAAAGAAAAAATTACAATAAAGCTGTTCGCATTTGAACTACGTGCCAGGACTCCCTTTATAGCCAGAATATGATTATAATTTTAGGATGTGATTCATCTGATTTTAAAATGAATATCTGTTGTTGATCACATGAATTGAGTCCTAAAAGTACCTGTTGCCATTTGCTGCCTGTAAGAGGAGCTAGGGAGAACAGTTCAGGCACAGACTGAACCCTGTGTTGCTGACTTCAGAAAATCTGGTTCCTACCAATACAGCATTTGAAGGGAAAAACTCAAACTACCTTCCAATCAAACTTGAAACCAAGCTGAACAATCTATGTACCAGATACTTTAGATGGTTTTGGTGTTATTTTATACTTCCAGACTCAAGCAATTTTGTACAACTGCTGCTGCTAATGATTGTTATCAACCAGACAAGAGGCAGCTCCATGTCAATGCTGGGTAAAGTGACCTCTCTTAATTAGTTTCCTTATTACGCTGCAAAATCCTGTGGGTTCCTTTGGGTTGAGAGTCATTAGATACATACAGCCTATTATTGTTTCATTATTTCATTTTTTCCCTCTAATTCTCAGTTTTTCCACAGTTTTCCTCATTTTAATATTTGTAGTAGTCACTTCTGAGCAGCTTGCTTCAGTGCAGCTTTCAGCCTTGATTGTCCCAGCCTATTCAGAACTATTCAGAACACATTAATTAGTGATACAGAAGATGATTAGGACAGATTTGTTATCTCCCAGTGAAGTGCTAGATCTACTACTCCACTTCTGTTGCTCATTAGCATAATTATTAAAAAAAATATGTTGGGGTGATGTCTCCTTGCCTCCACTGAGGCAGCCTGTGCTGCCCACACTCCCACCACTGTTAAGTGTCTGTACTGGGGGTGGGGGTGAATTGGAAGCGATGCCTCCAGGTAGAAAGTTTGAACCCCTTCGTCCCCCTGGTGAAAGATCCATTTGGGCAACAGCCCTTATTGCTTCTGTGCCTTGGCTGAATGGGTGCACCCTAGTTCATCCCAAGGGACCAATATCCCACCAAAAAGGCCAGGAGTAGGTAATTTTTCACTGCCTTCTGTCCTCAGCCTCTGCTTCCTTTCTCCCACTTCCAGTTTCATTCATTTTCTGGATATCTGGGTCTCCTGACTTTGCTATTACTGTTTTCTTTGTCATTTAGGTAGGACTGCTGATGGCCACAAAGATGGGTGGTAAATGGGGTGTGACGGGTGATAGCTGTGTACCCCTAGGGCCTTAAAGTGTGAAAGTAATGCATCTGTACCCAAGCAAACAAACAGAGGAAAAACAAACAAGATCAGTGGCAGACTAGGGAGGAGAGCATTGCAGTGCTTTTTGGAACAGGAACATTTGAAAGCCTTTGCTGAGGCACTAAGAAACGTGAGGAACAGCAAGGAAAGGGTCATTTCAGACACTGAGAAAGTACTAAATATGGTTTTCCTCCTTTCCTTTAGTCCCCTTTTCACAGCTGCATTAGCAGAAAGTACGTAGTCAAGGACGGAGGGTTCATTGTTGGAGCAGGTGTGAACAGGCATTCCTTCTGGAGAAGTCCACTCTACAGAGCCAGGCTGGTCCAGGGAGAGTCCAGTCTCCTGTGTGCAATAGTATTCCTCTGATACAATATTGCTTCCAAGTCTAGGTGACCTTGAAGAGGGCCTGGGCATGTGTCACTGGTGGAAAAATACATCTGTTTGTTCACTATTAACAGATCAATTAATTTCTAATCATAGTTTGTGGGCAATTGCAAAAGTAACAGCATTCTGTCAGCAATTGCTGTTTGAAAGAAACTAAATTGAATCATGGCCATGGCTGAGTCAAAATATGTGTGAAAAATTATCAAAATATTAGTTAGATAAAAGTTATAACATTTCAGTTTGACTTTATTACTGTTCTCATTTATTTCAGAGGCAGCTGAAACAAAATAAAACAAATTATTTAAGAACAGTCAAAGTGAAGGTTTTTTTTTTTTTAAATTTGTGATGTAGAATGAAACTAAGTGCCGGTGCTTTGAACCTCCCTTCAGGATAAGAAATCTTAATTTCACCAGCTTGAATTATAATACTAATATCCCTTCCTAATAAGGGAATAATAAGCTTGGCTTCCTCATCTATGCTGGAAAGCAAATGGGAGCCAGACTTCCTAGTACTGGATTTGCACACAGAGAAGGAAGAGGGCCATTTCTAATGAGGTACCATATACTCTCTCTCCTGCTCTGTGCTACACTTGTTTAGCCCAATATTGTGATTTAAATCCATTTTGCCTGTACTTTCAAACATAGCTCAACTCTAGGAATAGCAGGAAGAAAACTCTATTTGTCTAGGACATGTTTTCCTCTGCCAAATATACAAACTACCAAAACAAAATGTAGCAATTTGTCTTTCACTTAATGATGAACATTTTGCTCTGATATTTGTTCACTTTTCCAGAACTGTCTTAATTAAACTGCTGTAATCTATGTTTTTATTCCAAACATAGTAATTTCGTTGTTCAAGAGACACAGAGCTGGAACATTCTGATGCTTCTGAAGTGAGGGTGTATATGAAAATTATTTCATAATTTTTGGAGGCACATAAAAAGAAATAATTGTGTTTTATGGAGAATTAACTCCCTCGGAAAATGCTGCTGCGGAAAAAAACCAAAACAGTCTATAAATCACAGTGACATTCTCTGTTGTGTGACAGTTACTGGCTAGAAAACTTAAATCCAAATTGCAAAGTAAAGATGTGAAACAAAGTCCATCGCAATGACAGGAAAATTTCCATTTCCTTTTTTAGTTTTATGAGGGTTTTACAGATCAGACCTTACATATCATGGTGGGAGTGATGGCAAAGATGCTCCTGATTTTTTTGCAATGTTCTTCAGTCTCAAGTCCAGCATCTGGTTGTCATCTACCCTCTTTCAGCCATATGAGTCACTCAGCTTTAATATTGACATAGCTAATTAGTGAACCCTGCCTCACCCAAAGATTGCTGTGCTGGATTTGTATGCCTGAAATGTGCAACTATTGTGTGATCCTGTGTTGATATTGATGTATCTGCAAGAATTTTTCTTGTAAATGTACGCCCTTATCATCTTGGAAATACCATCCTCCACATTTTTGTCCTTAAAGTGAACAGGTGAACCTTTTTTTGACAGAAACTAAAATAGCTTCTTCATGTAAAAAAATCAAACATTATTTATAATCATGCATATATTTACAAGAAAATCTTTCATTATTTTTCCATTTTCTGTGGTGTGGTCTAGGTTTATTGACTAGTTTGATGATATAAGAACAGCTAGCTGTGTAACTACCCTGAGGAAAAACTGAAGAAGCTTGCAGAGACATTACACTGCCCTTTTCAAGGCAGATGACATTTTGATTTTTAAAAAGTTTTTTGAGCATACAGTGTTTCCCCAGAGAAACTGCAAAGGGGAGTATGAAGCGTCTCTATTTATTCCCCATGGTCACAAACTAGGGTGCAGCTCTCTCGTGATGGTCTCTGGGAAGTGATGCTCTGCTCCCTTTACCCAAGGTCTGTGAAAATTGCAACATCTCACAAGAATGAGTGCTGTGTCTGTACCTTCTGTCCTCTCTGCTTGGGGAACCTGACTTTTTTTAACTGTTCTCCTTTGCATGTCCTTGCTTTGGGCTTCTTCCGTACTTTCTTGATAGATCCATGGAATGGTTGATTGCCCCTGAAGCCAGAGCAGAAACCAGCATGGTTGTGAAAAGTCCTGTACAGCTGAAGACTGGTCATACAAGCAGTCCATATGTTTGTGGAGAGGCAAAATAACTCTTCCCTCTTCTTCTAAGGGATGTATGGGCTCAACTTTTCCCTGGTGCAATGAATCAGAGAGTATTAGAAGGATTTGTGTTGCAAGGGATCAAAGGTTTTGTCTCCCTCATAATGGGCAAGGGCACCCTCCACTAGACCAGGTTGCTCAAAGCCCCATCCAGCCTGGCCTTGAACATTTGCAGGGTTGGGGAATCTACAGCTCCTCTGGACACCCTGTGCCAGTGTCTCATCCCCCACACAATAAAGCATTTTTTCCCAGTATAAAATTTGAACCTACCCTGTTTCAGTTTAAGGTTTTGCAGTAACCCACTTGTTCTGTTGGTGAAGCTGCCAACCAAGCCCATCAGTACTGCTGCAGCCTGGTAGGTCTAACCACCCTATTTCACCCATGTGTCAATATTGAAAGTAAAAAATTGGGTTGCAGTTCACAGAAGGAACCAGAGCAGGAAAACAGCTCTGTTGTACACATGGCACACACCAAGAAATTGTGAAGATCTGTGTACAACTACAGCACAGCACAGTGCTGCTCCTGCCCAGAAAGTCAGATAACTGTTTTACTTCAGTGCTGCTCTATTAACCTGATCCCTGACCCACAGCCAAGCTTACCAGCTTGGATTTGGTGCCTCACTCTGTCACAAAGCCATTTCTTACTAGTGGGTCCTTCTCCTGCAGTCCCCTGTGTGCTGCAGTTCCCACTTCCACCCCCTCTGCTTCCACGGTGACAGTCCAGTCACACCATCACCTGCATCCTGGCTAAGCAAGCTTGTACCAGTTTGCACTCACAGCTCAAAAGAGTGCATGTGTGAGAAAATCGATTTACCAGAGTTAAAGGGTCAGTGACTGTCCTTATTTGCACACTCTCCATCTCTCTATTACATTTCTCATCAGAGTGGCTGCTGAGACAGCCAGAGAAATATGAAGTCCCTGTAACCTCTTTAATCAAGTTCTGGTGCAGTATGAGTATGGTCCAGCAGATCTCTATGAAGCTTTTAATTTTCATTCTCTTTCCATCTCCTTTCTGGGTATGGGCTGAGAGAAGAATTTCTCATATCTCCACAGAGGTAAGCTGGAATTAGGCTGTCAATGATGGTCTTGCGTGTGCTCTGGCAGTATAATTTAGCTGGTCATCAGTCTATAATGAACGCTTAGGTCTCTTCTGGCATTCTCATTTGTGATGGCTGAGTGCTTTGCCTCCTTTTTTTACTACGTGGTTTTCAGATAATTGTTTCAACTTACACGTAATTATATTAGATCTGATATTTAAATGCCATATAGCACTTGGAGGTTTTTCTTTTAAAAAGCCTACTGCTGTTATCAAAGGTAAAAGAACATGGAAATGTGAGATTTTCACAGCAAAAATGGACTTCCAGTCTAAGATGCCTTTTTATACTTTACTCACTCTGTAACCCAAATCACCAAGTGCACAATTATGTACCACTCACAGCCCTGAAATCCTGCTGCAGCCAAAGTTAAGCAGGAGAGACTGAAGCAGGAGGGCAAACTTGAACTCTCTTTTCTTAGCTCTTATTACTTTTATTCAGGTAACCACACCTCAAGCTGAAGAGATGAGCGTCAGCGTAGTAACTTTTCTGAAAGTAACCACTTTCGGGCTTGCAAGATGTTACTTTCTCTTTTGAAAGCACTTCCTCTCACAAATGGTTTTGGATTGTGCTCTGCTCATGGATCTTTGTGGCAGAAAGATGATGGATTTAAGCCACTGGAATGATGCTTATCTTCTCTTGAACTTGCAGGTGCTTCTGACTCGTCTGGTGCTCAATTCTTACTTCAAGCATCACATTATTAATTTGCAGGGACAGTTTTTCCCCTGAGGAGAGGTTGTTGCTTGTTTTTTATTAATTATTTCTTGTTCTGTCAATTCCTGCGTTTTAAAAAGATATTATGATTTATGTGCTTCTGAGTATATATAATTTCCTTAAACAGATAATATTCTCCAAGTGCAATTTCACTCTTTGGATTTCCTTGTGTGTCTTTCCCTGGGCACCAAAACAAACCAGAAAGCAAACAAGCCTAGCAGGGTCTGGGTGAGAGTTCGTTTAGTTTTAACATCCAGCACTCTGAATTGCTTATCAAGGACTGAGGTCCCAGCCTAAGTGGGATTAGGTAAATGCTATTAAAACCCATTCAGAATAAGCTATGATGAAATATATAAGTATTTTATAATTCATCTGTTGGAGGAAGCAGGATGAAAGGTGATGGTTCTTCTCTAGGTTTTGAATGATTGCAGTAAAATTGGGCATACACTAAATGAATAATTTTAGATAGAGCTGATGAGTGTGCAGCTTAATGAGAGTGTCTGATGTGTCTCTTGCTTAGACCCCGTTTTCAGTTGTTTCTTTTGTTGCCACTATTTCACCATCTGAAGTGAAGCTCTGCCTGCCATGTCTACTCAGGTGGAATTACAAAGAAGTTTTGTTTCTCCTTTTGATTGGCATATGATTTGTGTTGAGAATATGCCATTTATTCTTCTGGTGAAATCTTCAAGTTTTACCACTTGTATCTTGTAGAAAAACAAGCTTGTATGGGCTCAAGAGGCACTTGCTACTCTTTGATTTTTCCCTTGTTGTTTTCAAGTGTAGATGCTTAGACTCTCCAAGGCAATCTCTGTGCCATCAATGCTTCTAAATGGTCTATAAATGTTGCATAAAGTGATCAAGCATCTCTAGCACAGTGTAGATGGGAACAGAGCTTTGGTCTAGAATGCTCTTTCTCAACTGAGGAAATGCTGGCTGAATCTTCATACCCTATTCCTCATGTAAAACTAAAGGATGGGGCAAAAATGTGGTCTTACTTCCATGGCTTCAAAGAGCTCAGTTCCTATTGCAAATCTATGAGTTGTTCTAATGAATATGGTCCTTTGCAGTTTCTTTGATGTCTTTCTGATGATCAGAGTAGCAGGGTGGAAGGAACCATAAGGCATATGGCTAATTTCTTTTTTTCTATGTAAAAGTGGGAAAAGGATCTGTGGGAGAAGATGTACTGCCAAAATTCTTAAAAAGTCAGTGCAAGAGGCTTTAGGATTGCTCTCCCACTGCACTGTGAATAGCACTGTGATCTACCCTAATAAAAAGAAAAGAAACCCCAACATATCTACAATTTTTCCTTCAAATATTACAAAACTTAATTTGAAGTCCTCTACTTCCACAAAACTAACAAAATTTGAATTTCCTATTTCCCCCCCTCTGCCTATCTCTACCTGATGCTCTCGCTGTGACCACCACTATATTTTCCTCAGCAGAATTAATGACATTTTATGTGTTTGCAGCCAAATGAATCTCCATGGTACAAGGGAACAGTTTGTTTCAAAGTCTCATAAGAAGTATGTTACAGTAACTGCTCATGGAATGCAAGGAGAACTTCATATCAAATAGAGAAAGAAATTCTCAGTGTTCAAGGCCTTGGGAGTTAATAGAGTGTCTCCAAATTAGACTCTTTGATATTGAAATAGCTTTCATGTGTGACAGGAGAGAATTAGCCATCTTCCTTTAAAATAATTGATCACTGGCCACTTGCTTCTTCCAGCTGTCACGAACTGTCCTCTGTTTTGGCTTAAAAACAAAACTTATCAGGTTTTGGACTGTTGGAGCTTAAAAAGTAATGATGCAGATGAATAACCTTCTGATTTTCACTGCCATGGAAGCAGCATTAGTCATTCACTGGTGCCAGATGTTATAGCTAGTCATATAATTTTGACATGCTAGCTGCTGAAGAGGACTTCAGGGCTCTTTTGTGGAACATTGGGGCTGTAGCACACTGAGACAATTCACCTAAAACAATTTTCTGCCATCCTTAGTTCATATTTGGGTAAAGCTGGAGCTCAGAGAAATGTGAAGCAGGTAGAAGTTTCAATGCCAGTATTACGGACTGTCAGTGAAGGAGACAGGGAGTCCCCCCTCTTTGTAGACCTGATCTTGCTGTGACCAGCCTAAGGCATCCTTCTTATAGGTGCTGCTAATACTTTTCACTGTCTGGATTTGTCTGCTGAGTCCATGAATATTCAAACTGGCAACATAATTCTTGAATGCTAAGTAGGCCTGTTTTAGTGAGACAAAACCAGCTATTTTCTATGGTGTTGACAGAGAGAAGCAATGTATAAAGCATGTGAAAATGAGAAAGACTTAACGAGAGCATGTAAGAATCAGCTGCTAGCTCATGAAGCACACAGCAAGTATCCTTTGTTTCCCTTCCCCACAAATCACCCTGATAATCTAGTATTAAGACAAATGAGTTGATCTGATAACTAGAGAAGATTTAAATAATTAAATGTGGCTTAGAAGTAGTAAAAAATAGCAGCTATGCTGTGCTCCAGAGTTGGGGCTGTACATGCCACAACTTAAAGGGAAGGGTAAGAAATGAATGCACTCCTTCTTTGCAGTTGGTCAGGCACAGCAAATGATCTTTCAGTAACTCCAGGAGCTGGCAAGTTCCTTCAACCATGGACTATTTATGGTGCTCCTGTGAGCATGTTCTGACACTCTCCTTGTTCTCTGACACAGATTATTTTTAAACAGATGGCAAAACAAAAAGGCAAACCAAAGGATTGCAGAAAGAAAATCACACACAGTGGAAAGAAGAAATACAGTCCAGTTTCCAGGTGCTTTTCCATATGTAGGTGAAGCTGATGGCTGTGGATATGTATCCAAGGAGATGGGTCCCAGAAAAGTATAGTCTAGCAGCCCTGAGAATAGCATAAATCATTGCTTCAGTTTCTCTACACTTTGTCTGGATTTCCCCATGTTTGAGGGAAAGCTATTTTTAAGGCTCTGAAAAGAGGAGTGGGATGACAATGGATTATTCCTTCATTGTTTTGCTCACAATCTAGTTCTAGTTTCTGCCACAGCTGTTTTTGTTCATGCTTTTTCAGATTGCTTTTCTTGTTTACTAGATGTTATTTCAACATGTTTCTTTGTTCTGTGTTTGGGACAATTTGTCTTAAAGCTGAGCTTCCCTCAGAACAGCAGGAGCAGCTGCTGCAGAGCTCGGCAGCAACTGGCTGCTCGAATATTCACCCATCTTCCCAGCAAGATTTTGAAGGTACAGAAGTGTTGTTATCAGTATCCCACCTAGCAAACAAGAAGGCCAGCTGCTTTACATCTGCAGGGTGGTTGTTGGAACCTCATTTAGGTACACTCTGAGGCTAAATTCCTCAAGCTAATTTTGCTTGCAGCCAAATTCTTTGATGCTAGTGACACTCCTTGACACCGCAGGCAGTAGCACAGGGTGCCTTCTGCAGGGCTGAACCCTTACTTCGTCATCATTGAAGACACTGCTAGCAGTGGGAAGGGGTGTTTTATCGAGTTCAAGCTCCTCCCCTTCAGCCCACACACTTTGGCAAGCTCTGTGCTTCAGCAAAGAGGGAAATCAACTCTGGTACTCAGAAAGAGGTTAAAATAAAAATCAATACCATGCAATTATTGGCAGCTCCAGCCCAATAGCCAGCATCCTGCATTACATCAAAAACAATATCATGGAGTCCAATATTGGAACATCAGTGCAAGCTGAATATTGTGCCTTTGAACTTAGGTTGTTTTCAGTTTGCTCTGTTACTATTTCCTGTATTGTTTGTTTTACTTAGGAGACAACAGGAAGATACACATTTTGCCCTGTTTTTCATAAGCAGCTCAGCAGTTCTGACAGGTATTGCAGGCAGCAGGAAGATCCCTCCTTTCTTGCTGCAGCCATAATGTAACAATCGGTCTATCTCTGTCTTAGCTTTCATTAGGTTTTGTGCCCCTGCTTTGACCAAAGCCCCATTGTTCTATAACTTCCTTTTCCAAAGGCAAGGGACTTTCTATTTCCATATTAAATGTGTGCACATTCAGTTATTAGAATTTATTGTCTTCATCCTTTATATATAACCAATGCTTATATATAAATATATGTGTGTGTGTGTGTGTGTTTAACACAGATTTTTCCTCTGTCTTGTCTGGGTTTAATATACTTCTTATTCTTCTCTCTGAAAGGACACACAGATTATTTTCCTTTTTTCCCTCAAGACAAACTACTTATTCCTTTGGCCCTCTTAACAGTGTTGCTCTCCATCTCTTTAAGTTTCAACTCGAATCCTCAAATAATGATGGGAATTTTACCAATTTCTCAATTTTTTTGTATCATACCCCTAGCCTCTTTTTCTGTCTTTCTAAATTAAGAAGCAGTTAAATCTAAGCAAAGAGCAGTAATATTTGCAGTTAGTCACAGTATCAGTCTTTTCAACATCAGATGGCTAAATTAGTTTCCCTCATTTCCAATAATGCTCTGTCTTCAGTGAAGAACTTGCAGGCCTACTTTCACATGTTCTTCCACTTAATATAAACTCATCTTCTTTGGGATTTTATTTTTAATGATCAAATTTCCTAAAATGGTTTCGGCAATTACAAGACTAATAAGAATAACCCACAGTCTCTTTCTTGGTTTTATTGGCTATTTGGTGGAGAAATGTGCCACCCATCCCATCTAGAAGTAATTTACCCTTCTATTACCCATCACACTTATTCTACATCCTTTATGTAGGATACCAAAGTACCCATTAATGATATGATTATTAGTAAAACTCTCCCCCTAATAGCATTGCCTGACTATCTATAACAACCAGATCTCATAATGAAATTACATAGTGGTTTCTCAGTCCATTAAAACCTCTTTCATTTTTTTCTCAGTGAGATTGAGACAGATACTGTTGTGCCCATGCCATTGTTTCTACCTTTACACTTTTATGTTCAGTTCCTTTGTTGATGCACCCCACTGCCTTTAGCTTCATCTCTGTCTTTCTGCACACTGATTTTTCTCGATACATCTGCTCCAAGTGTGGCTGCTATTTTACCACATGCTGTTATACCTTCTAGTGTCTGATTTCACATTCTGTTCCAATAGTTTGACCTTGCCTGGTCTATTTGTCAGGCCTCCCGTGTAAGTGCACGATGGGGAAGCAGCCATGCCCAGAAACCCATGGGGGGAGAGAAACAGCACCTTAGAAGCTCTTATCAGCTGCTTGGCTGTTGTTTCTATCAGTGTGAGTTTTCTTCCTCACGCTCCCTCAGCCGTTGCCAAGTCTTTCATTACCTCATTTGTTACTGCTGAGAACAAAAATCACTCCCAGTTTCCGTCCTAATTTCTTTCTAAAGTCCTTTCTATGGGGCATGCCAACAGTGTTTTGTAGGAATCCAGGATAAAATATGTATTATTCAGATTTTTTGTCATGACTGGAAACATTCTTAGTGTCTATATTTACCTATGCTAACTTCAAGTGTTTCAAATTTAGTGTCTGGAGTTTGAACCAGTCCCTGGTTCAGATGCAGAGTGGGCACAGCTGGGTGTGGATGGCATGGAGATCTTTTATCCTTTATCTTTATTCTAATGTCCTCTTTATTATGAGAGTGCTGCAGTTAAACCTCATGCATCTCTGTATAGGATGTCTATCCTTTCCTCACCATGAGAGGAGTGGATAGACTTGCTCCTTCAGATTGTTAGCTCAACGTTTTTGACATTAATGGTTAAATTCTTGTTCCCTTTACTTATGTCAACCTGTCATTAAATTGTTTCACAACTAATTTAAGGACTAAAGAAAGCTTTGTTTATAGCTCTTGCTTCATCATGATGTTGGGAGATTTTCACACTTCTTAGAGTCCATCACTCTGAATTCCAACAATAACAATATGTTAGATTGTAATGAGGTGCTACCAGAGTTGTGAAGGGACAGAACCTAGCACAGATACATGACTAAGCTCTGTGACAGTACATAAACTGCATCCTAGACTCACTATTACATGCACCTCTAAAATGTTGCCCTACATGTAGTTATCTTGAGTTTTCCTAAGCACCTAGACTTGAATCTCAGTTTATAACATGTATTAGTTGATGAGACTCAAGCCTTTTTTCCAGCAGACCAGGAGCAGCCTGGTGTCCTGCTGCAAATCAGTCCCACGGATCTCTTCTCCAGTCTTTGTACTGGAAGCATATTTTAATCATTTTATGCTCTTTCAGTGACTCAGATATACTTCCTGAGTTTGACAATCTCTGCAGAGATTTTCTATTCATGCCACGGTCCCTGCAAAGAGAAGCAGCACCTAGGGGACATCAGTGCAGCAATTTCCCTGGTTTAAGAGAAATGCACTCCTGATTACTGCCATGGTTACATGCCATGGCTGAAGAGTTGGATTGTTTTAGTGGACCTGGTTCTCAGAAATGGAACAGAATAAATTTGTGCATAATTTGAGTATAAAATTACCTGGAATTCATTGACAGTTACTTGTGAGTTACAGTATCTAATCAGACATTGCTCCTGGGACATGTCTGCACTGGTACTTCTGATTAGGAAGTCATTACAAAGCATGCACACACATTTCTGAAAAACTCAGTTTTGTAGTAAACAGAGTTGGTGTTGCTTGCTGGCATGGCACGTAAAGCCCTTCTGAAAATAGCTGATTGGATTGTGCTCTGAGTATGTGAACTGAAGAGGTTCAGTAATGAAGTTGCCTAAGCTTATCACTTTACTAATATTAGTATTCTCTGTTAACAAGTATTCTCTGCTTACAGTTGGTGCAATGTCGCCCTGTTTGTCACAATATTACTTTACTGCAATTTGGTTTCAGTGAGGCTTAAGCAGATACTTAAGTGTAAAGTGTTCCAAAAGTGTGGGGCCTCACTGAACAAAATGAATATACAAGAACATTTCAGAACATTCAAGTCAACCTGAAACAAAGAAATGGGAAGATGTGTCTCTGCTGGAGCAATACAAGACTTTCTTGTAAGGAAGGATTTTAATTACAATCCCACGCACAATGTTTTGAGAGGTTACAGGCATCAATTTTGCATGTGGTTATTTTCTGTGGAATTCAGAAGTTCTCTATATTCACAGTCCTAGAAACTGCAGGAGCCCCGATTTTCTTCAAGCTGAGATAGACAGGCGACTTCAAAGTAAAGAAAGGCGAGCCCTTATAAGTCAATGCTTTGCGTCAAAACCATGTTTTTTGACAATTGTTTTACTCCACTAACTTCGAAATCAGTCTAGAGGGTTTATTATAGATTAATGGTAGTCTGTCTCGATGTTTGCAGAGCAAATTGATGAGCAGGCATGTGAGAAAGATGGATTCAATGTTCAAGTCAAGTATTCTGTGAAAGGGTTGGGTAGTTTCCAATACACTTTTCAAACCATCTGAGATAAAAAGGCATCTGATTAGATCATTCTGTCGTCACAGCATCAGCCTGAAACTCTGACATAAATGTGATACAGTCTTGGTCTCTTTTCCTATAGTCTGCTGATTTTGAGATCTTGCAGGAAATTCTCTGTTTGGGTTTGAACTCTACTAGCATTTGCCTTCCTGAATATTTGATCATGATACTAGATTAAAAAAATATTCTAACTGATGGTTGTCTGTCCCCAGAATGCTGATAAATCAGTGCTGATAGCTCAGCACGACAGGATTCATGTGCCAGTAGATTTGATATATAAGCATTTGTCCATTTAGCTTTCTGCATTTTCATAAGGTTATGGATTTCCTTGTTATGTGTAGGAGCTGTCACCCTGGATCAGAGCTATGGTGATTCATTGGCTTAATGCTACTGGAGCCCGAAGTAACATTCACATGAGAATTTCAATTAAAGCTCAGAAGAGATGTAAGATATACACTTTAAATGGGGAGGGTGATTCATCATTGGGAAGGAACTAGCCTTGGAAGCAGCTAATTTTTCATTTGTGTTTGCAAATTAGAACTGGAAGTCTTTCTGGAAGATATGCTGTAGCCAAAACCAGTTTATTGTTTTCAGTACAAGGATAGCTGAGTGAAATCAGATGGCATGTGCTTGAAGAATGGGCTACATGAAGAGACAGTTTTTTCAGTTCATTTGTCCCACATGCAGAAGAACAAAGACCCTAGGAGCAGGAAACACTAGCTTTCATGGCAGAACAAAGGGCTCTGACTTCTCCTCCTCCTTCAGTCACCTGAAGTTGAGAAGGTTTCATGCTGCTCACTTGGTGCTTGCCTTTGACAGAGACCATTGGCACATCACTGATTCAGTGTTGAAAGTATGCATTTCTACTGAGGGGCTGGGTTTAGAAAATAGAAGGCCTTCTGCAAAATCAGCATGTGTTTTCCATGGAAGAAAAAGGTTGGGGCAGAGTGTATGCATGAGGAGTAGGACTGGAATATCAAATTCATAATTTGGGTTTCTAGGAACTGTATTAGAAAAACTGATCTAGGAAGTGCTATCAGCTGGGGTTTGGTTTTTCTGGTGCATTTGAAATATTCAGTAAATTTAGACTACATTGCGTCATACCCTAGTACATAATTGTGCATTGGAGCCACAAGTAGGCCCTTTTTGGTTTCTGAATTTTTTATTCATGCAGGACAGAGCCCAGTTGGTGTTCTTGTTTACAACCTCCTTTCTAAGACCATTGTGATCTCCTTTTGTTTTCCACACTGGAAAGGGTCATATTTCATCTGTGGCAGTAAAATAAATACATATGTAAATCAGATCCTCACTTACTGCTGAGGAACAACATCTGCAAGGTGATGTTCGTTCATGCACTTTTTTTTTTTTCTGAGATGGTATAGACACTTTTGTCTGGGTATAGTTTTTGTTTCATGTTTCCTGGTCTTGCCTTTGTTTTATCCTTCCAGATTTACACTCCTGGACACCTACCAGGAGACACCAAATTGCAAAGAGAAATCCCACAGTCCTCCATGTGCTCTAGACTTCAGGTCTCTTATAACTGGCAGATATTGGAACTGAAGAAAAGATCAGGTGTTTGCAGCAGCTTGAAGCACATATAGTTGCAAAAGTAATAGCTCTTGTCTCGATTATTTGCAAGCTTTGGCCAAAGGGATAACAACTAGCTGCCAAAAGCTTGCAAAATCAGCTTATAAAAATACACTACCAACAGTGTTGTGTTTCTCAAAGTTACTGAGTATTCTAGTCCCACTAGAATGCAGAGTGGCTGCAGGGCTGTAAAGGATGTGAAAGACTTGGGCTTTGGCTGCAAGTGGTGTGCCGTGTCATCTAACTTCACCACGCCAGATCCTGGGAGCAAAATCCAGCAGAGGGTGTTCACTGGTCCTGTGCTGCACACAAGGAGGCTGACAGCATTCCATGTCACATTGCTTCATATCTCTGTTCCAGACAATGCCAGAGAGTTCTCTTCAAGACAATGGCAAGATGTTACTGCTGAGCATGATTCGCTCCAAGCAACCTTTCCCACAAGCAGCAGGTATGAGATATAACCCTGCCCCCAGTATTGCAGCTTTGCCTCTCCAGAACTACCATTGTGCCACTCTCCATGACTGGCTACACAAACTTCTAGCTTCATACTGTAGCAAGATGACTCAGCTTGGCTGAATTTACAACTTTTCAGATACTTTGCACTGTGAAAGTGATCACAAAGAGGAATAATTTTGTCTGAGTGTCACGGGGGTAGGACATGAAGACTATCTCAGTGCTGGGTGGTTGTGGTCATTCTGATTCACGGAGGGTTACAGGGAGCAAGGAACCTCCTCTGGTCCATCATCATGAGTTTTGCGGACACAGATTAAGATGTGTTAGGAAAAGAGTCAATATAGCAGCATGTTCAGTAGATGCTTCCTCATTGCAGAATGCCTGGAAAATGACATTCTGTCAGAAAACATGCTTGAAATTGTACATTAGTTTGGAGCTCAGACACCTGACCTAAAGTTTCAAGGAAGCCCTTCAGCCAAAGTGGTAGCTACAGGTCTGGTTGATCTGAAGGTATCCTTCTTTAGAAGATGATGTGATGCTCGGGGTCTTCCCTCAGGATGATGAGACAAGTTGTTGCTACTTCTTTAGACTACTATAGTGAGATACCAAGCTACTAGGCTACAGCTGAAGTCCCAGCAGGTCCAATTTCTGCCTTCACCCTGTAGGGTTCCAAGAGGGGCCTGGGAAGGGAAGCAATGTCCCTTATCTCTGCTCCTGAATATGTGCCACTGGCTCAGTTCCTGGGTTGTGTAGGCCTGGGCTCACTTAAACATGAATTAAAGCTCTAGGTGCTACGAACTTTATCAAATATAAGGCACAGCTGTAAGTCAGGTGGCAGAGGACCTTCAATCTGGCAGTGGGATGAAGGTCCCACTCCATCTAAGTACTTTAAACAAAGATGTTTTCTTTTGTCCTGGCTCTAAGTCGCCACTTTTCTGCACTGATTTTCTGTAGAGAGAAAAGTATTTGACCTTCTGTTGGGTTCTTGTTCTGAGCACTAAAAAGTTGGTGCTTAATAGCTGGTGATTTTGAGTGAGGGTAAGGTCTATCTAGCACTAGGGGTGTAAAAATGTGAAAAATCAGACAGAAATCTACTCAGGGTGACAGATTGACACAATCAAGAAGAACTCTGAACATTTCTATGGTCAAGAAAAGGAAGACTACCTCAAAAAGTCTTGCTTCTTATCCCTCTCTCTCTCTGTTTTCCATGAACACTGAACTGGAGGATGGAGCACTTCTCTCGGATGCATTTCCTTCACACCAACAATGGTTTATGTATGTATGATTTTTGATGACAGTGGCTCTTATTGAATTACTGAGCTAGTCTATCAAACAATCCCCTGACTTCATTGGAATTTTACATGCTGAGTTTGTTGATTGTGCTATCTTTTGCTATATTTTTCATAAGGCTGTCATGGCAACAAAAGGAGAATGAGATTTTCCTTCAAAACCTCCCTGTTTGTTATCCAGATGAAGTGATGCCTCTGGTTACTGACTGTAACCACCCTTATGAAACACCTTCCACAAGGGCATGTCTAAACAGGAATTTGCTCAGCTTCACTGTCTCATCTGTTTTCCCCTCCTGTGGAAATGCATGAAAAAGTAGTTTGTCTTCAGTAGTTCAATAAATAAACTCTAAAATAGCAGGCTTTTCTCTGTGTGCTCTGCAGCACGGACATCAGCACCTCTCCTCCAGCATGAAACTCCTCCTTGTCCCACTTGCTGTCATTTCTGTCCCAAGCTACAAGAGCTGCAACAGTAAGGGAAATGTGGTTTAAAAATGAAAGGATAAATTGCTGCAGACTCAGGTCTGGAATACGTCAAATTAAAAAAAGAGAGGCAAACCACCCCTGCGGCCAAGCATTGCAATGTATTTGCCTGTGATATTTTGTCTTTGCTCATGTGTTGCTTGTGGCAATTTGGCAGCTTATTCTTAGAGTCTTCACAGTCAGCTGCTTTATCCCTGATATTTATATTATATTTTCCATTGCCGAATTTCTTCTCCTAACTGCTAACTGTTACCTCCTGTGTGGCTGAATCAATGCCTTTCCCTCTTTGATAGCTAAACCTAAATATTTGTATTGCTGTTAGCTGCACAAAACTACCAAGCTCCAAAAGTTGTCCATTGTACTAGTTTCTCTGTGAGTTATTAAAAACTGATCACAACCTTCATTTCCTTCATTTCCAGGCAGCCTTTTTATAGGACATGAACTTTAAAACCTAGTTCTTAATGGCAGGCTATAACCATGAGACAAGGATCTGGCTATTGTCGCATTCAATTTATTTTAAGATTTCTCATTACTAGTCAGGAAACATAGGTGCAGATCATGAACTAGGAAATCCATTTTGCATGCTGATGCTCCCATAAGATTGCTTTTCTTTGTTGTATGCTTTGTTGTATTTGAAAAGCATTTTGAAAATTCATGCACAGAGAAATTTTCCATTATCCTGGGGTAATTCAGATCCATCAGAGGATGTAAAATATGTCAATAACACACGAAAATTGCACCAAATTAATTAATGTTAAATCTAACTATAATTCCCAAGGTATTGCTAGACAAACATCATTATGGTAATGTGAAGTGCATTTATTAAAAATGTTATCATTGTGGATTTGTCTGTTAAGAACGGATGCACTTGCAAAGACTGTTTCTTCTTGTTAATTTGAACATGCAAAAGCAAACATGCAACTCTTGAAAAGTTACATTGCCTTTTCAAATAAATTTAAATGTTTGTCTATAAGCAGCTATTTTTTATTTTGTGATAAACAGGTAATACCCTAGGGCTCTTCTAGAGTATTTATGCAAGACAGATAATCAACCAAGCAGAAATTCAGCTCTCTTTAATGATTATTTGCAGCAATTTCAAGAACAAATCTGCATTCTTTTCTGACAGCTTTTAAATAACTTTCATTTTCCTTTGATTCCTTCAGTTTCTAGTACTCAGGATTACAGCTTGCTTCGTATTTTGAATTTTTTTTTTTTTTTACCTTAACTCAATTGAACAAATATTCAGCAGTGATGTTTTTTGAATGATCTGGATTTTCTCTGACTAATTTAATTTATATTGACTTTACAGCAATTGACATTTTCTGTCTATAAAAATATCTTGTAATAATGTCTAGTATCAGCTCTATCTGGTATCAGGTTACAATATTCCTGTTACCACCTTCCTCTGCCACCGTCTTGCGAGCTTCTGTGTCACTTCTGTCTCAGAGTCATAATTTGCCTCTTGTTCCATGTCTCTAAATACCAAATGTACCAGGGTGGAGAAAAGGTGTGACTCATAGCAAGATGAGTGCTGTAAGGGACAATGGCTTAAATGTGCTTTGGTCTACCTCCTACCCTCACCATGTCTTGAGGCCATGGAGGGACTCAATCTACTCTTCTCATTTAGGTCATGGCATTCACTCATGCATGTTTATATTGGGGTGAAATTCAGAAATCCACATCCTGCAGAGCAGGAGAGCAAGGATAGCAGTCTAATTTACTCCACTTGAACTTGGGAGTTCTGTTCTTCTGGATCACAAACTGATACCATGAATTGATGCCAAATTTTTCTGCACATCCCAAACTAAACGAATGTCAACCAGTCATCTTGGAGGGTGCAAACTGGAGTGGTGCTGACACCAACACCATGTCACAGTGCTAGTTCACCCTGCAGAGTGGAGTCTCTTGCTATGAACTAGAGGATAAACAAGCCTTTAAGGAAATAGTGGGGGGTTTGTACTGTGGACAGCCAGCCATGATCCCCACAGGCTGGGCATTCCATGGTGGAAATGTCCTTGGACACTTCTGGGCTTTTTGTCCCATGTGCCTTTGGACTGATGATCTGCTTTCCCTGCTTCCACTACAATCCTTGTAGATGATGGTACTTCATGTGTCCTGCTTGACACAATCACATCCAAGTGGAGCAAGGAGAGATGGAAATGATATAAAGCTAAAACAGAGAGGAAGGGTAAATTATAGCACAATCAGAAAAGTCACTGCACAATATTGGTTAAAGGCATGGGACTTAAGTACTTGATGAAGAAGCAGCAGAGGAAAAAAACCACCTACCTCTGAAAACAATGGGGAAAATAATCCCATGGGATTTTGTCTTTCCAGACATCAGGACAGCAGCAGCTCAGTTTTCTGTCTGCAGAGAAGGCATGTTGGCAGGGGGAAAGCATGACAGGTGTGTTGTCATATTCCCCTCTGGGCTGAGTGACAAATGTTCATCTGAAATCTTACCGATGCAAAGCAGAGTGAGAGTATGAAAAGGTGGGAGAGTGGCATTCCCAGTATTCTGAAAATATGTGCTGCAAATGAGCAACAGATGGAGCCCCCAGCATCAGCAGCCTTTTCAAGCAGGCTTGCTCACACTGCAGGCTTGTCAGGTGTTTGAAACTGTGGGAAAGGCTCTGATGATGAAGTTCCTAGTACCCACATGCAGCAATTACCCCAGAGTATTGACTATCTGTTCTTTCATGGCCTTTCCTAATACTGCATACATCCCTCATCTTAGGGAACTTTTTATTTTTTTGGGAAAGGGTGGATGAAATACCTGGATACATGAAGATACTTGCTAAGCTTTGATACTCCAGCCTTCCACTGGACCAGTGTGTCTGATGGTGACTGGAATCTGTGCCCTGGTGATGGATGGGAGCTGTAAGTTAATTGTCCTGCTAATGTTTAATATCCAGCAGCCGGTATCCATCATCCTTGCTGCAACTGCTTCTGTAATACAACAGATAGTAACCAGATGAGAGCATGGAAGGTGAATCTGTCCAGAAAATCCCAGAAGCACCCAAATTACAGATGATGGGTGGAAAGCAGAAACACTAAGGTCCTCTGGGCTCCATGGCAAAGTGCTTCTCCTACACATGATGATTTGCCCTCTTCACTAATAAAAAATGAGTGGTAGGGCCTACTATTTGCAAGATCTCATTTAGAGTCTGATAAAGGGATGATTTCAATCAATTTATTGCTTGTGTACCTTTTTTTTCATTTCTTGTTTGTTTTGTTTAAATGTTTACAACATTGCTTGATTTACTGTCTGGATTACAGTTTTTTCTTCTATTAATTCCCAGATAGAATGTCAATGGCTAAGATGCTATTTTAATGAGCTATCAGTTCTAAAACACTCCAGACTTATGCCCTAATTAAGCATAAACATGATGCAGGGTTATGAAATTGTTTTGTAAAGGACTGCCTACAGCTATAGCTGAAAATTGTTCCACAGGAATATTAAGGAGACAGCTACTGTCTACAAGACATCTGGTGAAGTCAAAAGCAATAACAAAAATCAAGCACACTTGTGCTTTTACAGTTTACAGTTTGCTTGAGTTGCAAGACAAATAACCCCTGACTGTGGCAGTGTGCACTGGGTGGCTGCTGAAGGGGAGTGGCAGGGCTTGATCGTGCTGCTGGCAGTGGCACCAGCTCACCCGAGCGCTCGGGGGCTTGCTGTCACCACATTGCTGCCCTGTGCCTGTCACCAGGCCATGTGTTTTCAGAGTTATTGCCTGTTTTTTCCCTGTGAGAATGAGCACTGCAGTGCCAAACAAAACAAAATGAACAATGATTTGGAGTGTTTTCTGAAACACAAATGTTCTTGCAGAGCCTGGAGTGGCAGAGTGGGACAGGCAACTGCAGATTATTGTTCAGAGCAGAGATTTTCATCGCATACTTGAGACTGACCTGGAGGCTTCTGCTAGCCTGTAGAATCTCAC
>VXBN01011704.1:0-27717 GCA_013397395.1 Sinosuthora webbiana
GGATGTCCCGGGGGAAAAGTCCGGGGAAGAGTCCGGGGATGTCCCGAGGGATGTTCCGGAGGATGCCCTGGGGATGTCGGGGGAATGTCCCGGGGGAAAATTCGGGTGATGTCCGGGGCGAACCCGGCAGAGCAGAGGGAACTCGGGGCGCTCCCCGGGCAGGACCGTGCCGGGGATGCCGGTGCCGGGAGCCAGGAGGGGGCACTCGAAGCCCGACATGCGACATGTCCCGGCTCCCCCGGCAGCCGCTCCTGTCCCTCGGGCGATGCTCTGTGAGCTCCTGGAGCCGAGGGAATTCCCTGTCCCCAGTGGGGAATTCCCTGTCCCCAGTGGGGAATTCCCTGTCCCCAGTGGGGAATTCCCTGTCCCCAGTGGCGAATTCCCTGTCCCCAATGCAGCCTCAGGTGTGGAGCCCCCCGGTGCCTGAACGGGGTCCGTGATGCAGGAAAATGCGTTTATTGCTGGTTTATTTTGTGTTCTCTGCAAGAAGTCGCTGCTGAGATACTTACCCTGGGAGCTCTGTCGGGAGGGTCCAGGGTCTGTATCACAAACCAGGGATATCTGTGTGCCTCCCTGGACAGAACAGCTCCACTGGAATTGTTCCAGCTGCCCCTGGGAAATGATGGCTGTGCTGTCTTTGGGAGCCCCGGGATAACTGGGGGTGTGTGGGCAGGAGCAGAGGGGTTTGTTCTGAGCTGGTAACGATTTTAAAAGCAAAGATGAAAAGTGTAACGATGAGGGAGATGTGCTTAAGGTGGAGCTGCAGCTCTTTGCAGCCAGAAAACACGGCCAGCTTCACATCCTCTGGCAGGGTTCAAACCTTGAGAGGAAACACAGAAAACAAACCTTGGAAAAGGCAAAGTGAGATGCTGTGAAGCAGAGGAAGGCAGAGGGAAGGGGAAAAAAGAGACAAATTAGAATTAAGAGGAAAAAAAACCCAGTGAAGGCAATGGTGTGACCTTTTCAGCAGGGCTGGGCTGTGATCAGGCTGCTGCAGCTGGATTGTCACTGCTGGTGCCCCGATGGTGCTGCCTCCCCGGGCTCCACGTCTGTCCATCATCATCTGATCCCTGCCAGGGCGCCTCTCCTCCTCTCCCTGACCCTGCTCTGAATGGCTTTACATTTTTATTCCCTTTCTTCCATTAAAACACATCAGGGATTTGGTTCTGAGTGCAGATGCTGGCTGAAAGATTCATGCCCTGAGTGCTGTTGTGGAGGAAATCCCGCGGGATGCTTTGCTCTGTCTCCCCTGAGCTCTGTCCCCGCAGGGTGAGCCAGGAGCAGGAGCTCAGGTGGGGCTGCACCTCTGAGGGATGGTGCTCTGCCAGATCATCCCTTTTTCTGACCCAGAGATGGGCTCCTGAGAGGGGTTTAAAGACTCTTATTCCATTTTCAGTCTTCATGAGAAGGGTGAGACAGTACAGATGTTACAATTCACACCATCACAGTAAGAAGCCAAAATATTTCCTAATTACAATCCATTATAAGTGGTTTCTGGCCTGTCAGCTTTGGCCACACCATGCTGCCGAAGGTTCTAAATCGATCATCTATTAAAATACCCCACCCGGGTCCTGCTACAGTACATCTTTCATCGTTCTATTTCTCCAAAATAGCCAGTCTTATTTGCAAGGCCATCCTCTGAAGCTCGTTCCCAGTTCCATTTGTCTCTCAGCAATGTCTGTCCTGTCCCGTGGCCTTTCTCAGTCACACACTTTATCCCAGAGTTTGCACACAGGTGCACAGGGCTGTGTGAGCCTTCTGCCAGCCTTTGGGAATTCCCTACAAATCCATTTCCCACATCTCCCCCTCTCTCTTGAACTGAAAAACCCTCTCTGGTGGCCTTTATTTATCATTGCTGTGCTCAGTGAAGTCCCCGAGGCACCACCACTGACACTGTCACTGTAACAATCAACACAGTCAAACCTGTCCGGCAAAGTTCTCTTGGCTGTGGTGCAAAGCTGCGACTTTCAAACAAACCATCTCGCTCTGATTCATTGTTTCCTGTGATTTGAGATGTTTCAGCTTCTGTGGCTGGGTTTGGAATGGTCAGAGGAGTGCCCTGCCGTGTGAGGAGCTGCCAGGCAAAAATGCCTCTTCTATCCTCTGGAAATCAGCCCTGAAATTTGGGCTCCTTCCTCCCGGAGCTCCCCAGCTCGTTTGGCATCCAAGGATGCGAAGAGGAACGTAAATAATTTGATATTCACCCTGACAAGTGGAGGCACTGCCGTAGCGCCAGTTTCAGCGATGCAATGGACAGTGTGTTGTCTCAGGGCGTGTTTGGAGATCAGAGCTGATTTAAAGGTTATTCACCCCGGGAGAAATCAGCCTGTAATTGAATTTATCTTGCATTCCTCTGTTCAAGGAAACACAGCTACGGTTTAAGGGAGAAAAATACATCGAGGAGCTGAATTTTTGTTATCAGTTTGTATAAAAAGATACAAATTATTCCAGCCAAGCTCCTCCACTGAGCTGTGTTATTTTCTGCATAATCGCAATCCAGAGTGGAAAATAAAGACTTCTGTCAGCAGATAAAGCTGAACACCTCCAGCTCCAGGCATGGCTGCAGATGATGGTGGAGCAGAGCAGTGAAATAACGAGGTTAATGTGAGATGAGTCAGAAAGTCTGGGAGTTAACAGGAAAAGAAAGGTTTAGATGTGTGATGCTGTTTTACACCACGACACAGACCCCGAGATTCAGGAGGCTGGAAATGACTCCTTGATTTCTGGGATGTGTCTCCCTTTTATACCATTTCACACAGACCAGTTGGATTGGTGACACAAAGACAAACCTCTTCACTCACATTGGTCAGAGCAGAGGGACACCAAGGAGAAGCCCCATTCCACATCTGTAGCCCTGAGGTGTTTTGGTTTTCTGAAATTCCTTTTCCCAGGGAATTTTCTGTAAACAGGAGAAATGTTTTTGTAGCTGTACCTTTGTTATTCCTTCCTTTCCCTAGGAGGGACTTCTCCTTGATGGAGCTCAATGGTCTCCATCCTTTATTTATTTAATTTTTTTTTGCAAGCAACCTTTCCAATACCATCCAATAAAGCGGCTTTCCGATTTAATGCGTGGCTGCCTCTGGATGAGCAGGAGCTCTGAGAGCCCCAGATGATCCTTTAATATTTCGGGACGCGCGTTGTCGTGTCTGCCTCGCCCGTGTCCCTGCAGGTGACAGCGGCGCTCCCCGCCCTCGGCGTGCCCGACAAGCGCCGAACAGAGAAACAAAAGCTTTGAGTGACCCAGAGCAGAGCCGGAAAATCACTTGGATGGGAAACAAAAGGACAGAGAGGAGAGCTCTCGGTGTAATTAGAATTTGGCGGTGGCTGAGCGGTTCTCACCTGCTGGAGCTGCCCCGGGGAGGGGGAAAACCAGGTTGGATTTCCCAGCTGGACGATTTCAGGCTGATCTTAGTGAAGGGTTTAGGGGGAAACAACTGCTCTGTGCCTCTGCTGGCACATCCCCTGCTCTCCCCAGTGGGAGGAAGGAAATGTTAATGAGAACTGAAGTCCTTTCCTTTCCTTTCCTGCTCCCAGCCTCCGTCACGACATGAAAAAATGACTCCAAATATTGATGTGCCTCCCCTTTTGCCCGTGTGCTCCCCCAGAGTGGCTGGAGGAGCTGCCAAAGCTGTTGCAGGGGGAGGAATGAGCTCAGCAGCCTGTCCTGGGAGGGCTCCTGTGCCCCTGCAGGGACACCCCTGTCCCTCTGCCCTGGGAGGGCTCCTGTGCCCCTGCAGGGACTGTCACACCCCTGTCCTCTGCCCTGGAGGGCTCCTGTGCCCCTGCAGGGACTGTCACTGCCCTGTCCCCTGCCCTGGGAGGGCTCCTGTGCCCCTGCAGGGACTGTCACACCCTGTCCCTCTGCCCTGGGAGGGCTCCTGTGCCCCTGCAGGGACCGTCACACCCTGTCCCTGAGTGCCGTGTGTCTGCAGCCGGCCTTTATCTCCAGGTTCCATTTCACAGGCACATTTTGAAATCTCCACATGTATATGAAAAGCAAACAATGGGGCTCCCTGCCTGCCAGGGACATGAATCATGTCAGGGAAGTGAGAATAATAAAATATTGGTTAATATACGGCGATAGGCACGGCAGATGTTTAACTTCCTTTCAATAAAAATGACCCCGTATCATTTTATTAACTCCGGGGATGCGTTAGTGTCTCCTCCAGAAGGCAGGAGAAAGATCCAGCTATTGTACCAAAAATTAAAGAGGAAATTGGAGGGGGATGTTATCGTGGCATGTTTTCCTGCTGCATTCCCTAGCTCTGTGGCACGGATTTCATTGGAAGCAGCTCCCATCGAGTCTTGCTGGTGTCTGCAAAATCAAACAAAATGGATTTGTACCCCAAATTGGCCATCTCCTCCAAACCCCCGAGAGCCAGCATGAGGGATCCTGTGAGGAATCGTGAGAGGGATCCTGAGGAATCCTGTGAGGGATCCTGTGAGGAATCCTGTGAGGAATCCTGAGAGGAATCCTGTGAGAAATCCTGTGAGGAATCCTGAGAGGAATCCTGAGAGGAATCCTGAGAGGAATCCTGAGAGGGATCCTGAGGGATCCTGTGAGGAATCCTGTGAGGGATCCTGTGAGGGATCCTGTGAGGGATCCTGTGAGGATCTCAGAGCTGCTGTGTGTGCACAGGTGTGCATACCCCTGTGCTCAGGTGTGAGAGCAGATTTTGGGGATGGCCAGAGCACTGGCAGGTGGATATTTACAGGCCCTGAACCCTCCTCCCACGCCCACAGGGCACAAACCTAACCCTTAACCCCACCAACAAACACACCTCTGCTCCAGGAAGCTGCAGGCTGGGGATGAGCTGGGATTATTGCTCCTCAAGACACTTCCAGGTGTTTTTCTCAGTCTGGGGAGGATGTTTTGACGTCTCCTGCTTTTACTTCAAAAGGCTATTTGCCCATATTCTGCTTTTTTGACCGTATTCTGCTCTTTTGACCCTATTCTGCTTTGACATCCTCGTAAAGATATTTGAAGTGCTGCAGCAGCATGAGAGAGCTTTGCAAGGCCCACTTTGAATTATCCCAGGGCTTTCGTAAGGACTCGAGTTGGGACGGTTTTGTGTCACACAGAACGATTCCATCACGTCAAAGCTCATCAGTTTGATGAGCTGGAATTTAGAAATGACGAGGGTTGTGCACGTGTGTAGTGTAATTTCTGGAGTGACTAAACTCTGGCCAGCCTGCAGTGCTGTCAGTGCCATTGCCAGGGGCTGTGTCTGGTGTCCATCCCTGCACAGCTGGGAGGGGACAGGGAAGGAGGAAGGTGTGAAGGTGAAACTGGAGGGATTCAAGTGTGTTAGGACAGGAATTAGGGTACGTGGGAAATGGATCTGTAGGGAATTCCCAAAGGCTGGCAGGAGGCTCACACAGTCCTGTGCACCTGTGTGCGAACTCTGTGTGTGACTGAGAAAGGCCACGGGACAGGACAGACATTGCGGAGAGAGAAATGGAGCTGGGAACGAGCTTCACTTGAGGACTTTGTGAATAGACCAGATATTTTGGAGAAACAGGAGTCTCTGGGTCAGAAAAAGGTTTTTTTTTCAGCAAGGGCATCTCTAGACTTTCAATATGTTTGACAAAGTTCTAAAGTGTGCAGTCAATCAATCAATCAATGGGAACCCTGTCCCACAATTGAATGATCTCAGTGTCTGCCTGGAACGGGGAGTGAGATCCCAGCCCTGAGCATCCCCTCCCTGCAGCCCCTCTGTCCCAGCTGTGAGGATCACTGCTCCTCACAGATGCTGAGCTCTCAGAGCTGCACTCCAGAGCAGCTCTGCTGCCAGTGCAGCCCTTTGTCATCAGGATCGGGTTATTTGTTATTTTAACTTAAACACGCCCCAGTCCCTGCGAGCTGGAGCCGCATTAACCAGTTTCCATGGCTACAGCAGCCCGATCCGGGCCTGGGGCTCCCCTGACACAGCCTGGAGTGCTCCAGGAGGGGATGGGGGGTCACAGAGGACTGGGGGCTGCAGGGGGTTCTGCAGCTGGTGCAGTCCAGGCCCTGCAGGGTCACCAGAGCAGGTGGCACAGGCTCAGCAGCTGCAGAGGACACTCCACCAGTGTCCCAGGGCTGTCCCAGGGCTGTCCCAGCCTGGCCCAGGGCTGTCCCAGGGCTGTCCCAGGGCTGTCCCAGCCTGTCCCAGGGCTGTCCCAGGGCTGTCCCAGCCTGTCCCAGGGCTGTCCCAGGGCTGTCCCAGGGCTGTCCCAGCCTGGCCCAGGGCTGGCACTCAGGGTAACCACAGGGGTCTCCCAGCTGTCACAAAGTGCTGTGTCTGCTGGGAGTGCCACCTGCAGAGCCCGGGCAGTTTTCCTTGATCTCCCTTGTCCGTGGAAGTGCCCTGCTGGGGACAGTGCAGGGACTGCAGGGACACTGCTGGGGACAATGCAGGGACACTGCTGGGACACTGCTGGGACAGTGCTGGGGACACTGCTGGGGACAGTGCAGGGACTGCTGGGGACACTGCTGGGACAATGCAGGGACAGTGCTGGGGACACTACAGCCCCACACGGACACTGAGTGTGCCTGACCAGGGCAGATTCTGCCTAAATCGGGAGCAGGCTGAGCCAGCAGTTACTGACTGTCCTTTCCCCTAAATAATAACTGTAGTGGATCACTTCCTTGCCTGCACAGCCTCTCACTGTCAGACACCCGATTCCTTTGGTAATCTGCAGATTATTCTCCCATCCTTAAACTCAGCTTTGATTATCCCCTATCAGATGGGACGTTTATCAATGCTGTTGATAAAAACTTGGGGGGAAACAGCGCATTTAATTAAGTTCAGTGATCAGAAAGGGGCAGGCTCAGGGCTCCTCTGGGAGGTTCTGCCTGTAGGGCCAGTCCTTCGGGCCAAGGAACACTCCTGGGAGCCAAATCCCCACCAATCTCCCAGAACTGCACTTGGGGAGGCACAGCCCAGCTCCCTCCTGGCCTCTGGGGGCTTTGGGAATCGATGATGCAGATGTAAAAACACAAATTTGGGGGTTTTTTTTTTGGAACAGCGACTAAAAAAAGGGAAAATTCTTTGGTCCCTGTTCTGTCCCTTATGCAGCTCCCACTCCCTCAATATTAAAGCTTTTTTAGCTGGTTATAAATGGGATATTCCAGAAACGCAGCATATGGAGCTCCTAAAACAGAGCTGGAGAAAGAAATTGGTTTCTCCTCACAGAGACATTATTCTTTAGTCATTCCAGTTCTAAATCATCCTCAGGGATGCCAGTGGCTGGAGAATTTTGGCAGATTTATCTGGGCAAGGACAGGACACTGCTGTAGTGCCTGGCAGGATTATTGGGGTGCACATTCACAAATCCAACCCCATCCCACTCAGCCTTCAGGAAAAAAAGGCTAAAGGACAAAGCAGCTGTAGGATCATTTTATTTTATATATAATTTTATTCACCTAGAAACAAAGGGTCCAAAGTCACAGCATGGAGGCTCGTTTTATTTTGTAAACTCATTAAAAAGATGTCCGTGTACAAAATAAGGACATTTTAAAACAACAGAACTGCAGACAAAGGAAAAACTATTAAAAAAAAAAAAAATTCAACACATTAATAAAAAGGTTTTGTTTTCTTTCTGCATAATTCCTTGCACCCTCCACGCCACTGTGCACACACTCAGCTGTTAGGATCAGTAAAATTGAACATAAAGCCATCGATCTGCTCTGCTGGAGGAATGTGTTGCTGAAAGATCCAAACCTTGGAGCGCGTTAACTAAAAGTAAGACGAGACTGAGGGACCTGGCTAAAGGCTGCTAAATGGCTACTGTGCATTGATCTGCCCAGAATTCCAGCTCACTTGGCTTCCTGCAGGTAGCTGGGATAGTCTTGAGGGGAGAAACAGTGTTGGACTGAACAGGGCCTTGTCCTGATTCATCTAATGCAGGCTCAAAAATAAAACCATTGCTGCAGTCAAACAATTTCAATCCCAGCGAGTATTAACTGTGCACCAAAGGCTGCAGCAGCTGTGTGACAAGCTGCTGGGGCTCAGGATTCAGTCCTCAAGTCCTGGAAACTCCTGGCTGTAGGCCTGGTATCTCTGGGTCTGAGGGGTTTTAGTCTGTTAGCAGCTGCTGGCTGGCTAAACTCTCTCAGACCCAGAAATACCAGGCCCACACCTGACTGCAGGGCTGGATTTAAATCCCTGAAACGCTGTCAGTGACAGAGCAGTTATAAAATGATATTCCTTTATAATCTGGCTAATTTGGAATTGAGTTTGTCCCTGTTTTCTCCTCCCAAAATGACTCCCAGCGTGGCAGATCCGCGCAGTGCTTGAGGCTTCTGTCAGCTGGTTTCTCTCCTGTGTCCTCAGGGAAGGCTGGACCTGCTGGGTGTTTGTGTTGGGGTCACAACAGTCCCTGGGGCTCCTCAGGCTCCAGTTCCAAGTGTCCCAGCTTCAGGAGCTCAGTGAACACCTCCCCAGGACCACAGAGCAGCTGCACAGCCTGCAGTGGGTTCGCTCCCAAGGTCTGCTGTCCCCTGGCAGGACGTAGTGCAAGAGAACAGCCCCTGCCTTAAGGCACTTCCCCATCCCACAGGGCAGGGCCAGAGCTCCCCCAGGGCTGCACAGTCCCCCTGGGGAGGCAGAGAGGCCCTGGCACTGTCCCCTGTGTCCCTTGTCCCTGCCCTGGGGGCTGCTGGCTCAGAGCCTCCCGTTGGCAGCCTCGCTGCCCTTGGACTTGTGGTGCTCGTACTTCACAGACACGATGAGGAAGAGCAGCAGGGTGGCCCCCTGGATTGCAGCCAGCAGGAAGAAGTAATAGTTTAATTGGCAGCCATTGATGTTACCTGGAAAGAATTGGGCAAGGGAGAAAACAAACAAACAAACAAATTAATGAATGTGGTGCAAATGAAAAGGTGAATCTCGTCAGGTTTAAGTGGTGGAGATTTTTCTGCAGAACCAAACCCAGCTCACGTCTCCATCCCAGGGCACAGGTCACCTTTAATGACCCACAGCAAAGGCTGCCACTGCTGAGGAAGGTGTGCACAGGATAAGGAAGGTTTTCTTTTGTTCTCCAATGCCTTGGATCAAGTCAAAAGAAAATAAAACAACCAAAAAATGAATTCTGTAGAGGAAGAAGTTGGCAACTCCATAGACTGCAATTGTTTCTGGGCCTTTTTTTGGGGACAAAGTTTAGAGTTCATGAAAATGTAAGTGACTTCACCTTTGCTGCTCCCTGTGAGCTGTCACAAATCAGTGCTCTGGGCATGAAACGATGTCAAACGAAGAAAGCTCACTGCTAAAACATCATTCCTCTGTTAGGAAACATCTTGCTGCACTTCCAAGAACAATATATTGTGGCTCATTTCCAGCACAGCACAGCCAACTGGACCATTACAATTATCAAATGGGCTGCAGGGACTAAAGCAGTGATGTGTACATGGACCCCGAGCAGCTGTTCCTGCAGCAAGCCTATAAACGTGCACATTCAATTACTTTAATTACTGCAACTTAAGATTCAATTAAATGAACTTATGATAAAGAGCAATAAAATTAAACTGAGCCTTTCCTTGACATTTAAAATACAATGTACATGTGCATCCCCATTCCAAGAGCAGATGTGTTTAAAGAGTAGTAATTATCCTTTATGAGATGGGATATTAAAGCCATGAAATCTTCATTTTGGTGGGAGAAACAAGTCAGTTCAGTGGCAGCAGCCACCCCTGAAGTGCTGGCAGGGAGGGGACTTCCTCAGGAGATTTGGGAGGCACTCAGACACCCCCAGTGATGTCATGAGTTGGCAGAAACAGCAGAATTTTGGGGTATAGTCATTAAACAGCATCTCATGAAAAAGATGAGATCATTCCTTGACTCCTCCTCGCAATTCCCACCCTGGAAAACCCAGGTGAAGTTCAGATGTGAATCTGGTAACTTCCAATAACGCCACACCACGTGAAAATTGAATTATAAAGTCACAAAGGGCTGCTGTGGGTGCTGCAGCTCCAGGTGTGTCTGTACCTGCAGCTGCAGAGAGGCACAAACAGCCAGTGCTCAGAGGTGTGCACAGGCCAGGAGCTCAGGAGAGGCCACCCCTTCCAGTGCTGGGGAGATTTAACACAGCCCGAGGATTTCACAGAGAGATGTGGCAGTGTCCTCTCATCAGCTGCCTCAAAGGCCAGGGGCAGAAAAAGCACCACCATCATTGTTTGTGTGAAATTCTTATCCCCCCTTATCAGCTGAATTACCTCTGCAGGGAGCTGCAGGAAAGGTTCCTTTTCTAATTCTGAAATGGACTGGGGAAAAGAAGCCTCAGTGGGGTGAAATATTCATTTGGGGAGGACACTGGTTCTCCTCTGCAGTTTTTAAAGAACAGCTTTAAGCCCCAGGTGCCAACTTGTGGCACGTGCAGGAATCAGCCACCAATTCCTTTTTGGCAGTTGAAGTGGCAAATTCTCTCAGAGCAAATTTAAAGTTCAGCCATGTACACCCAGCAGGTCTAGCAGACATTTTAAGGACTGTTCTCACTCCTCCTGGTTGAACTAATTAATTAGCCCACTGAGGATGGGAGGATTTTCTGAAATTCCCAAGGTGCCACCTACTGGTGCCAATAATTATTTTTAACTGGAAGCAGGTGATCCGTTGAACTTTAGGAGTATAAATAGCTGGCAGACAGAAATGCAGAATTAGCTCATGGTAATTTCAATGAAGTCACCAGAAATGGGGAAGCTGAATCATCAGCTGGAGAGAGATGGGTCCATTTTACTTCCCAGAACCACGGAAAGCAATTTCAGTGCTTTGTACCAAATGTATTCTTCTGCTGCACGCAACTGAAATAGTTTTTACTGAAATGAAAATATTTGTAATTTCTGGTGATGAAATGCAGCAAGAGCTGAGCAAGTGACTGAGGTTTCACAGAGGTGTTCTCTCGTGCCTTCACGAGGGCACCGAGTCCTTTTGCACAGTCACATTATTTCCTACTCAGAGGCAAAATGAAACTCCAACAGAGCAGCAGACAAATGAGTGTTTTGGAAATAGTAACAGTGTTAAAACTCAGCAGTGCCACGTCCTTGAGGCTGAACTGAAACTTCTGCTTTCCAGCCCATGAACACGCTGCAAAATGCACTTACCAAAGTCTGTGTGATTGCTCATCCAGCCAATCTCCCTGACAGACACCAGGGCCAGCAGCCCAGAGCCAACAAAGGAGCCGATGCCCGAGAAGAAGAAGAACAGTCCCATAATGGCACTCTGCATAGATTTGGGAGCAGCTGAATAGGCAAATTCTAGACCTGTGGTAAAAGAGGGAAAAAAATGCTATTGGAGCATGGAAGAGATGAGAGCACATTGTTCTGGAAGTGTTCTAGAAGTTACAGGTGTGGAGTGAATCCCCAGCAGTTCCCAGGTCCTTTTAACTGCTCTATGAATCCTCTTGAAGGTCCTCAATGGACATTAAATTATATTAAATTAAATTAAATGGACCCATTAAACGGACAACGTTTGAGACACAGACTTTGATCTTATTTATATTCCATGTGTAAAATCAAGGAATCTTCCCAACCCACATACTCATTTTTCTGTCTAAAATTACCCTCAAAGAAATGGATTAAAGCACCCCAAACGTGGCAATTCCACGTTCCCATCCCCCTTGCTTCCCTGTTCCCTGTGTGTGGGGCAGAACATGCAGGACAAAGGAAAAAGTCACTCTTGCACTGGCCAAGAACATTTATTTCTTACAGCCTCAGTGTCTCCATTTCTGAATGTGCAGACAGAGAAATTAACTGGAACTCCAAAGGCAGTCATTATTTTAATTTAATTTAATTTACTCTTGAGCTAGAATTCTCTGAGTTCATTGCTCGCTGGCAAGCAATTCTTTTGAAGATTTGGAGATACAGGGCTTGAACTTTAATGTGCCTTTACTCAAATTTCACCCAGAAAAACAAACCAGTGACCATCCACCTGCAAATCCGTGCTCCTGAATTTGTCTACCAAGAGCACAGGCTGGGTTAGGCTGTGGCACGCAAAGATTAATGCCCATGATTAACTCTCCTTTTCAGAATAACACTCCTGTCAAAACTCAAATGGGATTGTTCACCAGAGACAATCAAATACCTTCCACTGCAGAGCTTTTTTTCCTGACAGGTGAAACGCTTGTTTCAAAACAGTCTGCTCACACTGAGAATTAATGCCACCTCAGCTAACGTTTGTCTTTGCAAGGGGAGCATTACAGACCTCAAACTGCACAACTCTGATGTCTGGCAGAATCAAGGCAAGCTTTATTTACACCAGCAGGGCTGCCTGCCTGCTCCAGCCAGGCTTTCCCAGAAACCCAGGGGCACTTCTTCTCAGGAAAAGGATTGACCTTGGAGCCAGGCAGGGAACCTGCTGCTGCCAGGGAGGAACTTTGCTCTTGGGCAAGCACAGAGCTGGGTGTCCTCAGGGATGTGACAACACCTGGGACACAGCTGGGGCCACCAGCCTGCTGGCCTTCCCTCTGCAGGATGGGCCAGCAGGGAGCTGGGTGTGAGCCCAGGGGGGAACTGAAACTGCTCACCCAGCTCAGCTGTGGGGCTTCCCTAAACTCAGACCTAACCAGAGAAATCAGACAGGCTTCCTTAAACTCAGACCTAACCAAAGAATAGGACAGGCTCCTCTATACTCAGACCTAACCAGAGAATGGGACAGGCTTCTCTAAATTCAGACCCTAACCAGAGAATAGGACAGGCTTCCCTAAACTCAGACCTAACCAGAGACTGGGACAGGCTTCTCTAAATTCAGACCTAACCAGATACAGAGAGCTGCCAATGGGCAGGGCAGGGGGGCAAAATGAGATTTATTTCCAGAATTAAAAGTGCCTTTGTTTTCTAGGCTCTCCCACCAATATAACAATTCAGATTTTCCCAGGAGTATTTATTTATCTGTCCAATTGCATTTTAAGAAAAAATAAGAAGACTATTCTAAGGACACAGCGGCTTGTTGGTGATTTCAGTTATCAGAGCTGCCACAGGCCCCCTGAGCCTCAGGCACATTGGTCAGCAGGTTTCTGAATGTTCTGCAGAAGTTAAGCTCAGCTATAACATCTGAAAGGGTCTGGACTGTTTCTTTCCTTGCTCATTTTACAGATACACTGGATCTGAGTGTCCCAGCTGGAAAAAGACCTTTAGACTGGGAACAAAAACCCAAAAAGGAGTGTAACCCTGCGCCTTTTGCAACAAAATCAGGTAACTTTTGCAGCAGCACTAATATTTCATCTGCCATAAAAAATATCAAACCTTTTCCTTGCCTTCAGAGCTCCTGTGGCTGCTGGCAGCCATGGATAATGATTCCATGCTCCTGCAAAGGAGCCCCTCTGGAAGCCAAGGCCCTGGCTGGTGTTGTCACGTGGGATTACAGTCCCCAGGCAAACAGGGCTGCTTGAGGAGGACTGACAGGACAGCACAAAGGATTAGTGCAGTGTGTGTGTGTGTGTCATCTTCCTGAAGGTGCCTCAAGTGTAACTGATGTGGCTTAATAAGAACATGTTTAGTTTTACAGTAAACAGAAAACCAGAGGTGTGCTCCAGCTCCTGTGATGTTTGGTCTCTCTCTGCTCACAACATTTCCACAGCATTATGGTTTTGGAACTTTGCTTGTTTTAAGGCTGAATTTCATGGCACAGCAGATGCCTTTATCAAGGTTAATCTTGAATTGGTGAAGCACACTCTGAGCCTTGAGAGGCCTTCTTAATAAAAATATTAAGAATTATGTTCAGATAGCAATCAGAAGGCAGGAAAGAGACTTAAAAAAAAAAAGAAATCAAATGAAAATGCACTACACAAAGCAACTGAGCTCTGCACAGAATTCCTGGTACATTTTTTCCAAACCCTGACCAAGGGTTTTTGAAGTTTCTAACGCTGTTGGTACAGACCCAGCAGTGCAGAACAGCAGAACATTCCCATAAGAAGGGAATAAAAATTCCCATAAAAATTGTGTAAGCCTTAAAGACTTCTCACAAGGAGCTCCACTGAAGTCCTCTCAGCTTGGAGTTCAGCAAACACAGAATGCTCCAAGACCTTTCCTCTGCCTGCAGACAGGTTTGCTATTTCTCTCCTTGCAAACACCTATAAACTATTAATAGTACCTGAGAGAGAAGGAAGATTGTGTAAGAGGGAAGAAAGTGGTTTAATTTTCCATGAACACTTGTATTTCTGGTAAGTCCTCTGTTTACCTGAGTTAGGATTGAAGTGGCACAATCACTAAACTGGCTACAAGAAATTCACGTCACTCTTGGGATAAAAATGCTAAATACAGCCTTGGTTTTAATGAATCAGGCAAGGTTTTCTCCTCAGATTTTTGTGTGTCAGCATTTGTGCCAGGTGCCATGCACACATGATGAAATGGCCAGGAACTGAGAGGAAAAAATACCAAACCCCACTTCCATCCTCCTTGCCAAGCAGTCCTTACTTTATTTCCTAACAAGTGTGATGACAGCAGAACACGAGTAACCAGAGGAGCAGGAATTCTCTGTTCCACTGAGAGGGGAACAACTGGGCCATGTGACAGCTGGGGCCAGCAAGATCCCCCCACAACCACAGAATCTCCCTGGGACTGCCCAGGAATGAAAGTAAACTCCCCCCAAGAGGGGAAATGAAACAGCAGCTGCTGTCGGGGGGAATGGAGGGAAAAGAGCTGCAGGTATTGCCAGTCTGGGTGCATGATCCCCAGTGTTTGCAAACAGAATTTCAACACTTTAGTAAGTAACTCTGGCCCAGCAAAAAAACAGAAATGATTTTTACACCGAGTCACTGCAGGAGTTTGGATGGGTTACATCAGGGAGCTCCACAATTCCCCTGAAGAGGCACCTGGACACTCATGGGTGTTTCTGTCACTGGTAACCCAAGCCCTGCTCCCACCTCCTGAGAGATTCCCAGGAGCATTTATTTGACCTGGGCAAGCCCAGGAAATGAGAGCCAGGAAAGCCACAGTGAGCACAGAGAGCTCCCCTCCTGCTGGCGAGCCCTGCACGAACAGGGAACAGACCAGAAAATCTGATTTTCCTGTCCTGTTCACCCTCTCCTCCTGCTTCACTTTCAGCTGAAAAATCACTGTGAGCACACAGCTGGAATGAGGGAATTTAAGATCTCTTGCATTTGTTCAAGACACAGAATTTGGGCAGTGTTTCAGTGTGTCATGTTGAAGTGCTGGAACAGCTACAGAAAAAGTGATCCAGAAATGAAGTAGATAAAATTATATTAAAATAGCTACTTCATTATTAATACTCACAAAAGCTTTTCTTATTTTGGAGATGAAAAAGCTCAAGTAGCATGATTTTATGTCTTTGTAAATGTGGTTTATTTCTTCCCTTTGCTCTCAAAGGTGTGTCCACTTACTAATTGACTTCCTAAACTGTGAGCTCAGTTTATAAGACCAAAAAAAAATAATCACAAAGCACAAATTGTATTTCCAACACAGTGGAAGACTCAAAACTGCATTAAAACACAATATTGAAAGAGTACATTGTTTTCCATTAGGGCTTGCAAATATCCAGCACTGACTGGATGCCACACAAATATTTTAGCTGTCACTGTGCCTGAAATTCAATTTTGGAAGCACAATCTTACACAGCCAGGCTTCAAATGTGCAAGACAAGGGTGAGCTTGGCCACTTCAATTGAGCAATATTGTATAAAAACGGACCTGGGAACATCAGGGCTGACTTCCAACGCTTTGAGAAGTTATTTATTCCCTAAGATTCTCTCACACCAAGGCTCTTACCTGCTATACTTGCAAATATTTCACTGAATCCAATCAGCACATACTGAGGGATCTGCCACCAGATCGGCAGATCCGCGGCGTGGTACGTCACGTTCCCAATGGTCTGGTTAATCGTTTTCACCTTCACCATTTTCAGCCTGTTGCTTTCCAGAATTCCTGTGTGAAAGGGGAGAGAGGGAAAAAAAAACCCAGACTGACCTAAGATGCAGACATTGTTTTTCCATATTAAGAATTAAATTAGGATTTCAGCCCTGCATTTCGATTAGGAATGGTACCAGAGGAGTATGTATTTATTTCCTGGCGTGAAGCACTGCAGGCTACTTTTGCTGCTGTTATTCCAAGACATACAGTTGTTCTGCCATAGAATTGGTGATTATATTCTCATTGAGCAGCAATAATTACACAGACACTCAGCCCATTTCTGGATGGATCAGCTCAGAGCTCCCGTGGACACCGTGCTGGGCTGTTTTTTAAAGACAATCTCATTTTCACAAACTACTACTTTGCACTGTTGAACCATTTCAACTGCCACCACAGTGTTCATAAATTAGAGCCCCTTTTGCTTATGGAAATGGCTCCAGCAGTCCTGTAGAGCTCTGAAAACCCTCCATGAATATGATTATGACATTTCTATGACACTTTTCATCCAAAGAGATCCAGGAGCTCATTAGAGCTTGATTTACAAGCAATACATTGCATAGAAAGTACTTCATATGGAATGAAAAAGAGACATGAGAGGGTGAAATATCAGCATTTTTAGCTTGCTCAGCACAACAGTTTAGAGGAAAAGTGAATATCAGATAATGCTCTGGGGTTTTGTTGGAGTTGCCCAGATGAAACCATTGACTCGCAGTCACATAAAACACACAGAAGAGCTAATAGTTAATAAAACTCCCTGCCTCACCCAAAAGAGACCTCTGTAAAAGAGCTCTCATCTCTTATCCTTGGAAATAAGGTGGATTTATTCATCACAATTCAGAGGAGGAGGACTGAGGTACTGACACTGCTCCCTTCTTCATGCCAGGCCAGGCACCACGTTTTCTCTGTGCTCCTCACTGCTTTTTAGGTGACCCATCTTATTTTGATGCCTCTTTCTGGAGCTCTTCAGCTACCTCAGTGCCCTCTGAACTACGAGGAGCTGCTGTAATTAAAATAAAACTGGGTTTCTTGATGTTTTCGTTTTAATACAGCTGCCAAACATTTCAGAGCGGAGCTTAATTAAAACGTAAACAAAGCAGCAGAGTCATCTTAGAGCTCAGATGTAATTTCATTTATTTACACTCAACACGGAATTGCTGCACCTCAAAACACCAAGTGATCTTAATGTGTTTATTATACTCTTACAAAATAAAACATTAAGCCACCTAGGAGCACAAGACACCAAACTGTGGTTTCGTAAATTCATAAATTCATCTTCCAAGCCCTTCAGAATCTGGAATCTATTGATTTTTTTCCTCTAAGACTTTGATAGAAAAGTTTCACATTTCATTTTACACTCAGAGTAGTTAAAATAATCTGAACTTCTTGCTGTAATGGTTTAAACTCTACAAATGAAGTAGATTTTCCAGCTGAATAACCTTGAACGTTGCTGCTCAGAATTCACCATGAGATGCACGAAGCGCAGCAGATGTTCATTAAATCCAATCAGTTGTATTTTAACACAGTTTATAAAATATTTTAAACAATCTAACTGATCTAATAGGCGGCCTGAGCAGTGTCCACAGCTCGTGGCTGTTAGATGAGCAAGTCAAAGTGGAAATATGGCACCAAGAAATCATTCAGATATTGCCATGACTGCAAATTCTGGATGTTTTCATATGTTTAAGGTTTTATTCAGTGTCCCTCTCCAAGGCAGCAATGATTGGAAGTAATAATGTGTTTTAAGAATGTTAAAAACATATTTATATTAATATATAATAATTTGCAGCTATAAATATAGTGATATTTGAGGAGGAAATAAAAATTGAATGAAACATATAAACCTTGATAGAAATAAACACTTTCCTAAACCCCAAATCTGTCACAACTGCAGCTCTTAAATTCCTGTCGTGATGGAGAGATGTTAAGACATTCCAAAAGGTTCAACTTTCCAAACAGACTGCAAATAATCACCCAAAGAATTCACCTTTTCAGTTTCTGCTGGGGTGGAGCTGAGGAGGATCAAACCAAGAAAATCATGCTGTAGGTGAACTGAACAAAGCATTTGAAACTTTAAGGAATTTTTCTGTATGGACCCATTCCCCAACTCAGCCCTCACAGCCTGATGAGCTCTTCCCCAGCAGGAGTAGAGACAGATCTTGCTGGTTTTGAATTCCCTTCCATGTGAGCCCCCAGGTTCTATTTAAAGAGCTGACATTTAAGTGTTTTACATCACCCTCTCCTGCAGCAGCAGGGCCCTAAGAAACGTGGAGGAAGACAAAACACTCCCAGTTTAACTTTAAATGACTTTGCTTTAAGAACTTTGCTCGCCCACAAAGTGACCTTGGCCTAGTCATTACCTCTCTCATTGAAAGGAATCTTAATAACCACATAAAGTGTCCCTCTCCCTAAAATCCAGGGGATCCCAAGTGCTGCAATGAATTTATTTAATGCTGCAATGCTTTATCAATATGCTCATTCCAGTGATGCTGGCGAGGGCAATAGATCCTGTGAAGCAGTGCCCAGAGATGCTCAGTTCCACATCAGCAGCATTTAACAACCTGAAATCCCCTCAAAAGCAGCTGATTTATGGGGCCAGCAGAGCTGCCATCTTTCTCCTCTCCTGCTACAGCTGAGCTGTTTTACACCACACTGATTCCCAAACATTAGGGAACAGGAAGGGAGGGGAGAGAAAACCCAGAGTGGGAGCAAACTCCTGTTCAGCCATAACCTAAGTTGATTATTTCACAGCAGGGGGAAAGGATTTTAGGTCAGATTTCAGCTCTTTCATACTTGGAAGTCAGAATGTATGAAGAAACATTTTTAGAGGGTATATGCAAAGTCTACTTCAGGCAGGAAAAACGGTCCAATTTTATTCCAAGCGTTCAGAACAGTTTAGTGAATTTTTGGATACAATCCCATTTATTGAGGGAAATGCATCCATGAAGGCACATTCCAACTATCCCGTGAAATAAAAGATCTGAATAATGCTGAATTAAACATTCACACAGGGTTGTTTTTTTTTTTTGCAGTGAGCTGAACAATTCACTGTGCCAGGAGACCTCCAGCTGGTTTTCTTACCTGCAGCAAAGGCAGAGCACATGACAAAGAACATTCCCACTGCAATCCTCTTCAGCGAGGAGGGCAGCAAGCCATGCCTCTTCAAAATGGGGTCCACCAGCTTGTCTTTTAAGGGTATGAGGATCAGGATTAGCACTGCATCAAACATGGTCAGCCAGGCTGCTGGAAACTGAAAGGGGAGACGACTCCAGTTGGCATTTTCATATTTAGGAGCTGGATTTTTACTGTTATTTTATAAAAAATGATTTTGATTGAACGCTTTGATCTGAAATAAACAACACTGCACTGGCAGACACTGTGAAAAGTCAAATAAGAGTGTTTAAAAGCTGGGAGAAAATATTCAGCTGTTCAGGTTTTCATTGAATGTGGCTGCTCGTACATCTGTGAGCTCAGTTTCTCATCTGACACAATTAAACTTTTTACCTAATTCAGTCATGGGAAGTATTTAATAGCCAAGCTCTGTATATCTTCTACTAACCTTAGAACTATCAGAAACATGCCACAGAACAGTACAAACAGAGTCTCACTAATGTGAATGCAAAATTCAATTAAAATCAAGTTACACTTGTCAAGTGACTAGAGAGGGTGGTATCATACATGTAATATTCTGTAAATCCCCATGGTTTTACTTCTCTGCACCATTTCTGCAGTCACATGATGCCAGGCAGCCTCTCTCAAAAAACACTGATGGAACAGCTCCTTTCAAAGTGCTAAAGTGATTATTGATCAGGCAGCCTGAAGTACCAAATGTGTCTCGAATTCCAAATGCTAATGCATCACTTGAGGATGGGTATTCATTCCTGCTGGGCCTGCAGAAATGTTTCTGTCCTGCTGTGGAAACCCAGAGCAGGGAGATTGAGCAGCTTTCTTCACAGGTCAGCCTTTGGCCACTGAAGGATAAAGGAACTCTTGGGGAAAGCAGAGTCACCTGCACAGGCTGGTGTGACAAAATCTGGGATGTGCATCGTGCTCCCAAATCCCCAAAGGCTGAGGCCACTGATCCCCAAAGGCACTGCTTGAATTTCCTGGAATTTCTGTACAACACTAAAGAATTTCAGCTAAAGAAAGCTCCTTTGCCCTCGTGCTGCTCTGCTTACCGTGTGGATGGAGTTGGTGTCGTTGGAAATCTCAGGAATTTTCAGGTGCAGACTCTGCAGTACATACGTTGTCTGCATCTAGCATTAGGAAAGAGGGGCTGAGATTACTTGGACAAGGAGTGCTGAGAGCAAGGTGGTTTTCACTTTGTAACAGTTAACAAAGATTATGCCAGAGGTGAAATGCTAACACAGCAAACCCAAAAGAATTATGGTCAGAATGTGACCGGATTGTTTAACCTTGCAGTTATTTTTACCGAAAACACAAAGTATCATTTGTGTGTCTTTGAAAACAATGTCTGCACTGGGGTTTTCTGCCCAAAATGTAATTGATAGCCCAAATCATCTCCACAAGACAGAACCTGAAAATTAAAATGAGGTCTAGAGCACTTACCCTAACCTATGTGAAACAACTGCAAGGTGAAACACAGCACAGTTCTTAAAATCTGTGAATTTGTACAACTCTGAGTCTTAACCACAATTGTAATGATTTTATCTTTTTTCTATTATTAGGTCAAAATATTATCTGAGAGTATTCCTCAGTAGTCGTTTTTCATCTCTCAACTTCAAGGTAAGTTTCCTATTCATGAGACGACACCCCCCAAAAAAAACAGTTAAAATTAGAAATTTTGTAAAATGTAACTGCAACCATTTGGAACTACTCACTTGAAAATACACTGTCCAGTAAGGTATTAAAGCCAGGAAGACAGGGATGATCTTGACAAGAGCTTTGACATCTTCTACTTTATCTTCTCTGAAGGGGCCCCCCCGAGACAGCTTGGCCATCTCAAAGAGGCTCTGCCTGCGAGGTGGGTGCAGCACTCCCTGGCCTTCACTTGGGAAAAGGATTGGGAATGTTCAGTTAGACACAGCTGGTGCCTTGTCTTCCTTACAAAAAGCTAATATACTTCCAAAATAAGTGATTTGTGGAAGTTACAGCCAGGCCAGAATGGATCTCCAGCAGGGTGGGAACACGAGGGGAAATTTTCTGTTATGAAGTTTCCTGATTTCCCATCCTCCCCACACAGCCCAGCTTTAAGAACTCCCTACAAATCCATTTCCCACACTCAATAACTGGCAGAACTTGGAGTAACCTGTGTTTTGTGACATTGCTTGTTAAGTCACGGAGCTCTTGGGCAACGTGAACACACACACACTGCAGAGGAGGCACCTGACATCTCTCCCCAGTGGTTCAATTCCACCACCAGTATTCCACGGGCAGCCCTTAAGAGTGGCAAATCTTGGCTCCCCATCAAGCTACTTACAGCATTAAATGCAGAGGAGAGTGCTTTTCAAACCAGAAGGCCTCCACAAACACATCTACCAGAGGAGAAAGTTAACTGGGGCACAGTCAGGGTACAGGACACTGAGGGAGCCTGAGCTGGCAGGACACAGGGCTCAGCTGACACCAGGACCTGGCTGCAGGGAGATCAGTGTGCCTCTCTTCCAGCCCTCAACTCCCAGAAAACACCTCCAGGACTCCAGTTTGCCAGTTCTCAGAGCAAAGCTGCTCATTCTCCTGCAGCCTCTGGTGGGAGTTACTCCCAGCCAGCCTCAACTAAGGAGTGTGGCCCCCATATCTTCTGAGCCTGAGCTCTTCCCGAGGGAAACTTTTCAACAGTTTTTCTCTTTCCCAAAACCACCTTGTGTAGACAATGTTCCTTTCCCATGACAACAGGAGTTGTTTGCTATTTCTGTTCCTGAGCCAATGGGAGAGGTGTCAGCCCTATGGGCCTGTAATGCTTTTTTCTGGCAGGTTATAAAAGGGCTGAATGAATTCTAAATAAACCCTCTGATTTCTCCTGCCCCCTGACTGGACTCAACCATCTTTATTTCATGTCCCACAGCGACAAAGGAGTTCCAGTGCCAGGCTGGCTGGATCAAAGCCCGGAGCAGAGGCCAGGACAAACCTGTTGGCTGGGTGCTGCCCGTGGCCCCCCTGGGAGCAGCAGGAGTAGCTGAGGATCCTGAAGACGTCGCTGAAGGCGCTGCCGTCGGGGGGTTTGGTGATGAAGAAGCTCTGCCCGCACAGGAACACCATGAAGGAGATGCCGATGCAGACCGTGGGGACGCTGTAGCCGATGACAAAGCTGACGTTCTGCTGGATGTACGCAATGCCTCCCAGGGACACGATGGCTCCCAGGTTGATGCTCCAGTAAAACCAGTTAAAAAATCTCCTCGTGGCTTCCGGGCCCCGGTCCTTGACCTGGGGAAGATGCAAAGCTTTCAGTTTGTGAAGGGAAATAAGGCTGAACACAATGAGAATCCTGGAATTAGAATTCAAACACGCCGAAGAGCTCGGGTTTCATGTGGAGTCACACTGGAATGATTGAAGTATTGGGTTTCACGTGGTATTTGGTGAAATGACACCTCAGTGAGCTGCTCCATTATGTGAGAAACCTTCCAGAAGCTCAGCACAGGGAGAAAAAAAGCCACACCACTGAGAGACACAGCTTCTCCAGGCAGGCCATCATTATTTCTACTGCACTGACTCTCACTGGGTCTCTTCTCTGCAAAAAGCTCCCTCACATTAACATCCCAGAGTCCACAGGAGCTTAAGGAACTATTTTTTTTAGTACCAAGAAGTTAAGCTACCTAAAACTTCACGTATTGCCACAACTGCTTCTTCTAACTGTATTTACATAACAGTTAACACTAATCCATTTTCTGAGCCTCAAATGAATACTTGCTAATTAAACAACAAATTTAAATTTTAACACAGTCTTAATGCCTCTCATCAGAACACAAATTGAAGACTTGTCATCCTGATCTTAAAAAAAAAAATTTAATTAAATTTGGGTTGCCTGAGGATCACAAGGCCCCAGTAAGTATTTATGCCTCTAAGCCAGGGCTGTTCACGGTGTTGTTTTTCTGCTTGAAGCTCTCAGTGTCTCTCCAGTGACAGTAAAGACATCCCTGGTTTACAGAACTATCCTGTACACTTTTCACCATCCCTCTTTAATATTGCTGCTGTAAGATACCCCACATTTTGTGATTAAGTCCCAGGAAGCCAGCATCACTCAGAAAAGGTGATGTAAGAGAAATTATCCATATTAAAATTTGAACTACGTTAAAAAGACCAAGCAGCCTGTAGAAGAATCCCCAATACTGTGTTTGTCAGTGGCTGATGACTGAAAGGCATTAACAGGGACCAGCAAGTCAGTTAAATTTCATCTGTAGCTGAAAGTTTCCCCTCATTTGCCAGATCTTCACAAGATCCGTATTTAGTCTGCAATAAGAAAAACAAGCTGTGTGTTAAAATGAGTTTCTAACACTGTCAGTTCTGATTAGCAGCCTCAGGTTTCCCAGCAGTGCACGAACCCATCTGGACCATTCAGCCAAGGCCAACGAAGGAAATACTGAAGTTTTCTGTTCCTGGGCATAGTTAATGTCAAATTCAATCCTGGAGACCAAACCCAGGAAATTCTCCCCCTCCAGCTCCAACTTTCAATTCCTAACTTTCATCACCTGCAGCAGTGTGTCAATCTAGGGATTCCTCCTGAAGCCCAGTGAGCAGCAGGATGTGAGCAAACAATTACATGGAACACGGTGCTCCAACTTGTGCAAAAGTGTCAGCAGCCCGTCTGATGAAGTTTCCATTTCTCCATCACAGTGTCTCAGTTCTCTTTATTTCTGCAAGGAAGATGACTTCTCATCCTCCCCCTTGCACATGACCCTGCTGACATCTCCACAAAGGAGAGCTGGGAGAAGAAAGCAAGCTTTGATGCAGGTAAGAACAGGGAAGCACAGCACGAGGCTTCTGCCAGCCCAGCCTCCAGCCCTGAGCTCCTGAGAAACTTCCCGAGCCAAGGATGGCTCCTCTCTGCTCATCAGTGCAGCAGCTCTGCCCTCCATGGGCCTGTAACCTGCCTCTGAACCAGGGCAGCTCTCAGAATCCACAACATCCCGTGGCCAGGAGCTCCAAGTTAACTCAGCTACAGCATTACTCAGCTGCTACGTCATTTCCAAGTTTTTATACTAAAATTGGGCAAGTCCCCAAGTCTGCTTCCTCTCCCATCAGTTGTTACTGGCCTTGTGAATGCCACAGCTTGTTTCAAACTTGTTCTTTGGACACCCTTCGAGGTCCACAGGCTCATAAGAAGTTTCACAGCAGCAACAACGAAACAAGTTGCAGTCGGGGGACCTTCAAATCTTTATCCGTGGTTCCCCATCCTCATCCAGAGGCTGCACAACCTGTCCTCTGCAGAGAAATAAGGGCTGAAAATCACTCTAAAGTCATCTTTACAGCAGCAATTTCCAGTAGCAACTGTAAAACAACCGTTCTAGCAGAGCTAGGAGATCTCTGGCAGTTGTGGCCTGATAATTTACTGGCTCTGAAGGCAGCTCAGAGGGCAGGCACAGTGTGGGGGAAGCCTCTCTAATCACTGGAACCCTGAAAGAGACCTGGCCATAATCAGAACGATTAGGGCTGATACTGGATTAGGAGTCTGCTGCTATTCTGCCTTCAGTGCTGAGGCTGAGGCAGCTTTCACAAAAAATGCCCCAGAGCCCCGTTGTTTCCCCACTGCAGAGGGGCACAGAGCGCTCCATGGGGCAGGAAGTGACAGCACAGCACTGCTCCTGAAAGGGGAACTGCAAAGTGCCAGCTCGTGGGGTCACATGATGACAGAAACGCTGTTCCCACAACCAGCGGCTCACATGTACAGCAGCAGGATGGATCAGCCTGCAGCTTCCAGAAAAACCTTTATGAGCAGCTGAGAAAAGCTGCTGTGTCCCAGCTCTGCAGGAACTCTTTTTTGCTATGCTGTGACTGGTGGAAGTTACTTGATACTAACTCTAAAAGCACACATTTAACAGAGAGTTAGCTAGAAACCACATCTTTCAACTTCAGAGAAAAACAAGCATTGCAACTCAGTTTCTGATTTTCCACCAAGTGATCCTAAATGAAGAAGCCTGTCATTGTATTAGAGCTCTGCACCCAAATTCTACACACGCATTAAAGCTGGAAAATCCACACGGTCATTTTTAAGGGATCTGCAATGAAATGTAATTAATACCCTGAAATGTTTTCAGCTTGTGCTAACTGAAGTGCATGATATACAGTCCATCCTTTCCTTTGGTCCTTGGGGGAAAGGACAAATCTTATCAGCACACATCCAGCCTAAAATGTGCTTTGGCCTCCCAAGAACGTGGCTCTGGGAGACAGACTTTATTCTCAGACAGACAGACAGACAGACAGACAGACAGACAGACATAGATAGATAGATAGATAGATAGATAGATAGATAGACAGACAGATATCTCCCCAGCAGTTTTCTCCATCCCTGTGCAGGGAGAAGGCACCAAGAGGGCCCCAAACTGCTCTCCAAGGCAAGTGGCACGCTGGAATAGATTTAACAAGAGATAAGGCAGGAAAAGAGAGAAGGGGGAAACTTCAGTCCTCGGCAGAGCTCCACTGATCATTACGGCCCAGAAAGGAGTATTTCTTTTGCTTCACCCTACATAAATCACTGTGAATTATCTGCAAGCCCAGCCAGAAACTGCTTTCCTTGAAATCCTGGGGGAAAAGCCTTTACAAAATCCAGCTACAACAGCTCCACTTCCATTGGCAGTGGCTCTTGTTTCGCTCTGCTCCTGCCATTATTTATCTCCCATGTTTAACTTTCATAAAGCGTTCTGGGGATAGGCAGTCACTTTTGAAAAACACCTTACAAGATAAAGTCATATTAAAGCTATTTCACTTGATGGGCTCAGGCTGGCTTAAGCAGAACTAATGCACTGGGGACACACAATCCTGGGCTATAACAATGTTTTACATTTCTGTGCTGCCTTTCAGCCAGAACTCCAGGATTCAGAATACATGAAATGCCAAAGAATGACAAATGCAAACGGCCCAGCGGAGAACAGAGGTGTGTTTGGCAGTGATCCCGTGGTGGATCCTCCTCCTTACAGAGAATTCCTGGCATTTCTCATGCCTGCTCTAACCAGGACTCAGCCAGCCAGTAAAGGGACGTGCAGCTGGACTTTCAGTTCGGTTGGAGAAGCTGCTCAGCAGCACCTGAGCACACTGAAACTCTCCATTGGTAACGCAGAAATGACATTTCAACACCCACAGCCGGCACGCCGCCTTAGCACAGGGCTGTAAAAGCAGCACAGAAGAGCACTCCAGCTGCTACTGAACTCCAAGTGGCCTCTCAGATGTTTTCTGTGAAGCCACCGGGCTCTGCAGGGACGGCCCAATGGATGATATCACTGCACTGGGGCTGGGTAAGGTCACTTGACAGGACGTGTCCTCATGGGAAGAGCCCAGGAGATATTTACCACGGCCAGAGCAGCTTCCCCCCCGTCATGTGAGGCAGCATGAGCCCGCACGAAAATACCACCCAAGGGCAGTGCAGAAATTCCTAAAGCATGAACACTGGTTGTTCTGTCGCCCTCCTTTATCACAGGATGGTGAAGGCCTTGGACACTGCCTTAAAGCCGGCCCGTGTCATCCTTGTCAGAGCTAAAATGTGTGTCCTGTACTGCATCTGATGGGCTGCGAGGTCAAATTAACTGGGGGCAAACTCAGCAGGGAGGATCACTAACAGTCCATTTAATGGCCATGGAGCATCCAACCCAAGTCCTCAACACGGTGATGGCTTGGTGAATGCAGAGAGCACAGCTAAGGCAGGGTAACCAAAGGCCATAAGGGATCTGACAGCCCACAGGCACCAAAACTCCACCAAACAGGGGCACGACTCAACAGCCTGCACTCCGCAGGGAACGGAGCAGGATGATGCCATCCCCTGCAAGAGGACAGGATCAACCTCCAGAGCGATCGGCCAGCCGGGCACTGTCCACCCCACCGAGGCAAAGCCCCTCTGCCGCCCCTGGGGCACCCCCAGCAGCAGCCGCCACACCGTCCATACTTGACCTGGTCCGCCCCGAACGGGGTGATGTTGGCCTTGACCGAGCCGACGCCCAGCCCCACGAGGACCAGTCCCACGAAGGTGGCGGTGGCGCAGTAGCGGGTGGCTCCCACCTGGGAGCAGGGCACCGGGGTGGCGTTGGCGGCCGGCGAGGAGCAGTTCTCCACGGGGAACAGCGGCACGTCCCCGCACAGGCCCTGCCGGGTGTGCGGCGCGGCGATGACGGGGAAGGCCAGCATGCCCAGCAGGTAGAGCGCCATACTCAGCAGGATGGTGCCGAACTTGCCCAGCAGCGCGTCGGCCAGCCAGCCCCCGAACGGCGACACCAGGTACGTGATGCCCATGAAGAGCAGCAGCGCCTGGCTGGCCTGCGCGCCCTCCCAGCCGTAGGGCGGCCCGTTGAGGAACAGCACCAAGTTGGAGGTGATGCCGTAGAAGGCCCCCCGCTCCAGCAGCTCGGCCAGCAGCACGGCGGCGCAGGCCAGCCGCCGGCCCTGGAAGGCGCTGACGGCCGCCCTGCCGCGCTCGCCGCTGCTCAGCAAAGGGCTGCGCTCGCTCGGCTCGGCCTCGTCCATGGCCCCGCGTCCCCCCGGCGGCCCCGCCGCGCTCCGGGCCCTCCCTCAGGGGCCCGCGCCCACCGACGGCGCCGGCCCCGCCCGCCCCGGCAGCGGCGCGGCGCCATTGGCTGAGGGCGCTGTCACTCCTCCAGCGCCCATCCCCGCCCCCGGCAGCGGCGCGGCGCCATTGGCTGAGGGCGCCGTCACTCCGCCCTCCGCGCCGTCAGGCGGCCGAGAGGGGCGCGGCGGGGCGGAAGCGGCGGGGCCGGGCCGGGCGGGGGG
>VXBN01011704.1:32246-57704 GCA_013397395.1 Sinosuthora webbiana
GCTGCGGCGCTGCCCGGGCATCGCGCCCGCCCGGCGCTCCCGGTGCGGGCAGCGGCAGCCGGAGATGGGCTGCAGAGGATGTGGTGAGGATGATGGGGTGGGAATGATGAGCTGCAGAGGATGTGGTGAGGATGATGGGGTGGGGATGATGTGGTGAGGATGATGGGCTGCCGTCGCTGGGTGCCCCGGGTTGCCCGAGGATGCCTCGGCCAGGCTGGCCCGGGCGGTGCCAAGGGCAGCTCCCGGAGCGGCCGGAGCCATCCCGCAGCAGCAGCAGCAGCTGTGCCGGAGCCGCTCCAGTGGCTGCCCTTGCTGCCGGCTGCGCCAGGCGGATCCCGTGGGCATGGATGGATGGATGGATGGATGGATGGATGGATGGATGGAGGACACGGGGCTGCAGCGCTGGGAGAACGCACCAGCAGAACCGCGCAGATGTTCCTCGTGTCCCCGTTTAACTTTGCCCGTGACGTGGGAAAAGGATGGGGCTGAGGGCGTTGCTGCTGGGGCTTCACTGTGCATGTGAGCTAGAAAAAAAAAAATCACTATAAAAATGTGGTATTTCCCAATGGTTTTGTCCTCTTGGACGCCCAAAATAACAATTTGGTTTCATCTTATCTAAAAGTCATCCACGGTTTAGTTGTTTATCCTCAGGTGATTCTCTTGGGATAATCTGCTATTACAAGCTTTCCCTGGCCTTGATCCGTGTGTTGTCTCACGTGTAATGTTATGCATAGAAACATCCTCAGACATTAAGTTTTCACGCTGCTTGTGTCACACCGAGTGCAGCCTTACACCTCTGCAGGGCCACTCTGTTTGTTGTGTAAGGCACTGGCAGAACAAATCTGCTGCTCCTGTCAGGCACCCAGGCACTGAAGATGTAACAACCAGAGAAAACTGAAGGTTTTGGTGTTTTAAATCAATGATAGTTATTAAAATTTTGAGACAAACCAGCTAAATTCTTATGTGTATATGTATATTTATACATATATGTATATTTATACGTATTTTTATGCCTGTACGTTTCAGTAAAGTTCCTGTGACGTTCTGCATTTCCTTCATATCTTACCCTTTGCTCTCAATACAAAACTAGTTATTCTTGGGGACATCACTGCTCATTTTTCCTCTATAAAGTTATTTACTCTACCTTTACAAATTAAATATTTACTTACCTTATTCCAATTGCACTTTGAGGGAAGTCAGACATACATTTAGACTGGAGCTGTTCAGAGCTAATGTAGTGGAAAGCAGCCTTGGCATTGTTTCTAGTTAAAATAAGTCTGAATAAGCCGGAAAAAACAAATAGGATATTATATCAAACCGTCTTTTATTTACACTGGTATTCCAGTGAATATCTGAGCACCCTGTGCCGAGGTGCAGTGGCTTAGCAAGGTGCCTTTACTTGAACCATGGCAGGCAGCAATCCTGGTGGCTGCAGCTGTGACACGCCATGGTGGCCCAAAATGATGAGTTTTGGGATGAAAGGGCACGGAGCTGGCGAGCTCCAGCAGCTCGGCTGACAGCTGGTGTAACATCAAACCACATCAGTGCAGTTATCTGCAGCTGGGTGAGCACATCTCCAGTGACCTGTGCAGAGCACAGCGACCCACGGCAGCAGCCTGTTGCTTACACAGAGTTCCTCATAGAAAGTGGGAGAATTCCTCACAAAAAAAGTGTGGNCCTGTGCAGACCCACTGCAGCAGCCTGTTGCTTCGGGGGGATTCCTCACAAAAAAAGGTGTGGGAGTTCCTTACAAAAAAGGTGTGGGGATTCCTCATGGAAAGTGTAGGGGATTCCTCACAAAAAAAGTGTAGGACATTCCTCATGGACAGTGTAGGGGATTCCTCACAAAAAAAGTGTGGGGGATTCCTCACAAAAAAAGTGTAGGACATTCCTCACAAAAAAGTGTGGGAATTCCTTGCAGAAAGTGTGGGGAATTCCTCACAAAAAAAGCGTAGAGATTCCTCCTGGAAAGTGTAGGGGATTCCTCATAGAAAGTGGGGGAATTCCTTGCAGAAAGTGGGGGGAATTCCTCACAAAAGAGTGTAGAGATTCCTCATGGAAAGTGTGGGGAATTCCTCCCCAAAAAAAAGTGTGGGGAATTCCACCCCCCAAGTGTAGGAATTGCTCCCCCAAAGTGGCCGCTCCGTGCTCACGCACACAGACCTTCAAACAGAAAGGAAATAATGGAAGATAAACTTAATTCACGCTCACAGTAAAGCTGGATGAAGGCTTCTGGCAGAAACAGCGTTTGAGAGTAACTTGTGTCGTGTTCAGTTCCTGTCTTATCACCTGCTGTAAATGTTGTTTATTGGAATAATAGAAGTGAGCCTTCGGGGAGGGAAAACAATTTCGATCTGGGAAAAAGTAAAGGGTGGTAGCTGGCAATTAAGTCCATCACTAAAACCATCCTGTACAGATATTTCTATCCAATACTGGTTTTCTTAAGGCTTTAAGCCATTTAAAAAAAAAACACAGAACTTTTATGTGTGGCCAAAGGCGTGGCTGTGTCACTTTTAACACCAATCTGCCATACCTGAGCTTATGTGCACGTGGTAAACTTTGTGTCATGTGTGTTGATACACATAAAATCCATATTCCAGTTAATTTTTGCCTTCAGCTGTATCTGAGCATGTGCTTAGGAAGTTACTTGTTCAGGGTTTTTTTTTGTTTAATCCTGAACTTTTGGTTAAATATAAATGAAACAATGACACTGTCTCCGGGTTGAACACCTGCCAGCATAGATTAATTTTATGGCTTAATATCTCAGTGTATACTCTGTTTATGGCACTACAGCTCTTCCAATAACTGCCTCATCTTTTCATAAATAAGATATTCATTTCCTGAGCTTAAAGTGAGGGGTGACAAAGGTACCAGGATTTAATTTGGCTGAAAATCAACTTGCTAAAAGAAGTGGTGTAATGAATGCGCTGTGGGCTTTATTCCTATTGGTGTGCACAATTTTAATCACCTTAAAAAATATGAGCAATGAATAAAGAGTGCAGCACTGAGCGAAAGTCTTTGCTTGGGCTGCCATTGTTCAGCCTTAGAAATGAGATCAAAGAGGGGTGTCAAGGAAGAGAAGAAATTATTCTTCTGTGCCCCCTGAAATGTTTTGTTCATCTTTTGTTACTTGGTGGTAAGGAGGGATAGAAATCCGGCATTAGTAAGTTAATTGGCAAGATTTAGATTAACTATTTTGCCAACATGTAAAAGTTTTCTGGAGAGGGAGCAGTTATTTTGGCTCTCATGAGCTGGCCAGTTGAGACAGCCCCTTCTGTAAATCTCCAGGTAACCCCCTGGGAGAGAATTAAAACCACAAAAGCATCATTCCTCTTGGCAACTGGTTTTTAGCTTAGGCATTTACCGGAGTAACTCAATAATCCAAACGTTTTTACTATTTCACCTCACCCTGTGTGCCAGGGTTATAATCCCACGGGAGGGCTCTGCAGGCTTTGCACGGGTGCTGGGACATCCCTGCAGAATCTGCACGGGAGTCCCTCATTCACAGTGGGTTTTATTCACAGCTCCCTCATGCCAAGGCAATTTTGTCTGTGTTGCTTCAAGGAGAAGCTTGAGAGGGAAACAAAATGAGGGACGTGTTGTTTTAACAGTTAGGACAAAAATAAAACCATTGACAAAGGAAACAGGAGATCAGGCCGGGCTTTAACTCCTGTAGTTTGATGAGCTTCAGTGGGAATTGTGAGAGTTCAGGTCTGGCCGAGGCTGTGAGAGGCACTGGAACGACTCTGCTCCCTTTCCAAGCTCTGAATTGTGCCGTGTATGTTTAACAGGGGTTGGTGCACAGCTGCTGTGCAGAGCAGACAGCTGAGGGAAAGAGATAATTAATATTTTTGGATGAAGCCTCTTCTGTGCCATTCAAGAAGTGTCGGCGTATCCACCTACCGGGAACTTTTTGGAAATCAAACATTCTTTGTCTGCAAGTAATCCCATTAAATCAGTCTCAGTCTGAAATTTAGAAGGTAAATGTTTCTGAAAGGAAGACTTCTGCAGAAAAACAGAGCGAGTTTCACAGCCGTAATACCTCAGAAATAATCACACTTTTACCTCCCGTGCCTTCTCATCAGCCAGGCTGTGGTGGGAAGTCTAAAATCCCCTTTCCTTGTGTGAAAACCTGTGAGCTGCAGGTTCACGCTGAAGGAGGGAACGCTGCCAGCCAGGAAGAGCGAGAAGGAGCGATCAATTATGTAGGGAATAAAAAATTCAACGTTGCAAAACATCTCCTGGTGTTGCCTGGATGTGTTAGAGAGAAAAAAAAAAAAAAGTGTTTTGTATAGAAATCCCAAAGTGAAAATGTGTCAGAAGAGGGTTGGACCTTTTAGCAGGATCTGTCTGCACACAGGAGGGATCCAGAGAACACTGTCAGAAGTTTCACTTGTAAGCTTTGTGGTTTCCAAAGAATGCGCCAAACAAAAGAGAAAATGAATTTCCTGAATGCTAAAATGAGTGGGACTGGGAAATCCTCTGTCCAAAATTCAGGTGGGTGTAATAAACACCGCAGTAATAAACACCACAGTGTAAGCAGTGACCAGGAGAATGAATTTCTAAAAACGCTCTTTCACATTCACTGAATGGCTGAAGTTCTTCCTGCCTGGAAAAACACCCAAAATCTGGCACCTGACAGCTCAACTCCTTTTTAGAAATATTATTTTCCCCAAGCCACGGCATTGGCCTCCCCGAGAGTTTCAGCAGGAGGGAAAAACATGGCAAAGGCAAACTGTAGATCCCAGCAATAATCAGTGTTTGTTCAGACACTGGCTTGGGAATTTATCTCGTGTGTTAAGAACTGTGATAGAGGGAAACATGGAGCCTCGAGACTGAACATTTTCAGCCTTGTCTTTGATTCCCAGACAGCGGGAGCTGGGTGAGTTTGTGTTTCTCCTTGAGAAAGTATTTGTGAAATGGCAAAATGATGTGAATAGACATTTGGCAGGAGGAGGGAAGATCTGGATGATGTGTCTCCTCTGCCTGGGCTCCGTTCAGGGACGTCTGGGGCGGCACACACGGATCAGTCTTCACAAAAATTCCCCTACAGTGACCCTGCAGCACTCCCTGATCGTGCTCCTCGGTGGCAGCGTACGTGTGAAAATCACAGTCTGCTTTTTTTTTGTGGTTATAGAGACGAAAAGGCATTTAGGAAATATGGAAATAACGCTGTAAATTTCAATGCTTAAATACTACCCCATAACTCAGCTTCTGCACACGTGTATTTCCATACTTGCGTCTTTTGGAGCTCGTGATTAACGATACCAAACTCAATGGAAACGTTTAGGGGATCAAGGCCTCTTTAAATCCGGGAATTTGAATTATTCTGGGGATATTTGGTTGTTTTACCTTCTAAACATGTATGCAAATTTTTTTTTACTGAGTGCTCCTGAGTAGAATTTAAGAAAAATGCTATAAAAAAAATTAAAATTTTGAAGTAGTAGAGGTAATGCACAATTCCTGAGCCTTGGAACACTTGTGGGAGTCCCTCTTTATTCGTTGCAGAAACAGCTGTCGTTCCCCAGGGGACGTTTGGAGCTGTGGAAAGCGTGGAGGAGAAGTAGTCTCATATTAAAAATAAACCCCCCACTTTGGATTGGAATTCCTGGCTGAGTTTCCCGATGTCCTGAGAGAGTTATTTTCAAATTAATTGTAATATGCAAACACGGTGCTCGTACATGGTAGTGATTTATGGTAATTGGAATACTGATGGGGAGAAAAAAAAAATAAATCCTTTCAGACTCTTTAATGAGCACCTGTGAAATTATGGAATGCATGCAGGAGCAGCCCAAGTATTTGCCCCAGAGATTTTTATTTTTTTTTTCTCTGCACAGCTGGGAGGTTTGGGCATCATTATTTAGATATAAATGAAAAAAAAACCCCCTTTCAAGAGGAAGGCAGGCGCTTGTTCGTGGGGGAAACTGGGGTTAATAATTGCTCCACAGTGTAAATTAGGAGCTTAAAATGTGCCTGCATACTGTTATTTATTAGTATTTATCATCATTTATTGGTCTTGTTTCGAGTGGTGGAGTTAACAGGAGGTTTTTTTTAGGGAGAGGAAGGAATCCAGCACCATCTGTTGTGCCGGTGGAGCTCTCTCTGATCTGGGGCTGGCACATTCCTTCCAGGCCCTGCAGACGTTTTTACAGCTCTTTTAGCACCAGTTTCTGCGGGGATGAGTAACTCCTGCAGGACACAAAAATCACATTTCTCGGGAGGCCACGAACTCGTCAGGAAATGAGGGCTGCCATTACCCAGGAAGTCAATGAGTTAGGAGGGTTTTAATGCCAGGACAATTAATACACGGCGAGAAATAAATCAATTCCAACAATGTGGAATGAGCAAAAAACATTCTGGTGGTGTTTTTATGGTACTGAGGATGCAAACGCTCCGTGTGGGCAGATGGATTTTCTCCTTTCTTGGCTGATGTTCTTGTGGGAACGTTGATAACTGATTCTGGTGTCAGGGACGGGAGTAAATCTGTCTGTAATCAATCCATTTCTTGACTTTGGAAGTCTTTGCATCAGTGTTTTATCGTGGGGAACCGCAGGAAATCTGACTGTGAGGGGTTTGGTGTTGGATTTTTTAGGTTTTTTCTTTTTGGAACTGAGGTTTCTAAAGCAGGCTGTGAAGGAACCACAGGAAATCTGACTGTGAGGGGTTTGGTGTTGGGTTTTTTAGGTTTTTTTTTTCTGGAACTGATGTTTTTCAAGCAGGCTGTGGAGGTATTTGTGTAAATTTTGTGCAGTTTTTTTGCTTATACTTCAATTATCCCGGTTGCTTGAACAAAAAAAATGGCACCAAGTTGAAAGTCAGAGCAAAGTTAAAGGAAAAACCATTTTGCTCAAGCTTACCTCATACACTGGTGTGCCTGGAACGTTAATTAACGGTGATTTCTTTCTTCTTTTTCTCTTTGTTCCAACCACGAAGGAATCACCTGCAGGCTGCAGGCCACGTCTGTGTCCTGAAGGATGCTTTCCTCTATGAGAGTCCAGCTGAAATTGCAAATCTGACCTGCACAGACAAGTTTGATGCAGCCCTGGCCATCCACCTCTATAAGGGAGGCAGACTGCTGCAAGGTAATCTTCTTTCTGCTTTGCAAGAAAAATACCTCTTAAAAAATAAATTAAAAAAAAAAGGTGCTGCAAGGGAAGGGAAGGGAAGGAATCCTTAACTGTTACAAATGGCTGTAAATGTATAAACCCACACAGAACATCCTCGTCCTGTTTATCCACTTCAGCAAACGTTCAGAAACGCTAAAAAGTCTCTCTCAACGGGAGATCTGATACAGAAAAAAACCTGAATAAATGTACTTTTAAACCATATAGTGCTTTTGATAATTAAGTGCTTTAACTACATCAGGATAAGTGCATTACCTCAACATTAGGATCCTTTCAGCAAATGTGGGTTTTTTTTTGTTTTTTTTCAGAGGAAAATGGCTTGGCTAAGTAGAGCTGGGGTCAAATGGAAGAAAGCAGGGAGGGTAATTTGATTTCTCTGCTCACAAAATGAGTCAGGGTTTTTCAACACGAAATGACATTCCTTGTCAGCTAAACTACAGGGTGTTGTGGGACAAATAATGAAATTCTCTGTTCTCTGTAGCCACGCAGAGCAGAACTTTAGCCTGCCATTGATGATGCAGTGGAAGCCCTGGCTCTCAAAATGACAGAGGCCGTCAGCTGCTGAAATGTGCCTCCTTTTCTGAGAGCACCTTTGTGTTGTGTAAATCCCTTCCCTGGGACAAAGGCACATCGTTCCATCCTCCCAGCACATCCCAGGGGGAGGTCTGGTGCTGGAAGTTCTGGAACTTCGGAGATTTCAGAGTTTTTCCCTCCCCACAGTTTGTTCTGGTGCCTTTGCAGAAAAGCCTCAATGATGATTTTTGATGAATTGTGAGTTCTGCTGTGCCTGGGATTCTTTTGTTCCAAAGGGGCTCTGAATTCAGCAGGGACCTAAAATGCAAAAACCCAAAATAAGTCTGTAAAATGAGCTCTGCTAACATGAATCAAGGCTTGTTGGAATGTAGGGATGATTGGGTTTTTTTGACAAGACCTCGAATTGTTTTGGAAGAGGCTTATGGAAAGTCTGAGAACCATTTTTTGGGATTTTTGCTGAGGAACAAAAGATAAAGTTGAATTTAAACTGTTTACTGGAGTCAAATTTCATTGGAGTTTAACTTTGCATGGCAATACCCAAATGCTGTTGCTATTTTCAAAATCCCAAACGACCTGAAAAGCCTGATGCTTTACAAAAGCTCAGGAGTTTAAATAAATCAGCTACACCATTCTACAGAGTATCTGCAGTAACTGAGAGAAAAATGAAACCAAAAATCTCTGAAAGGCAAGACAGGAGCTGAGATGATCACAGTCGAAGTGTAAAAGCTATTGCAGACTTCTGGGAGGAAAAAAGGGATTCAGAGGATTCCTGGCTCCTGGAGGATTTAGAAATTTCCTGATTGCACTCATCCCTCCACTGCTGCCACACTATTGATCTGTTTGGCCTCACCCTGGAAATTCTGTTTACACGACCCGCGCACGTAATAGGTGACATAACAATTATTTACTTATTTAATTTATTGAAGGGGTGCTGGATGTTTTCTGTGGCATTGCAGACAGTCTGTCTGTGGGAGATCAGAGGCAGTGGTGCTTTGGGAGTGCACACGAATTCCCTTCACCTGCAGACGTTGGAGTGTGGTACCAACAAATGCAGCCAGGATGGTAATCAGCCTTTCATGCTTTTTGCTTGCTCCCTCATTTAGTAATGAGGAAATTAGCAATGCTAATAGTAAATCCTGATCTTGCAGCTCGCTTGACTTTCAAACACGCACCTGAAGTCTGTGGGACGTTTTTTCCATCTTTATCAACGTGCTTTGTTTGGTTTGATGTCCTGTGGAAAGTGCAGAGTTATTGTAAAAAATTACGATAATTTACAAAAAAATTACAAAAATTAGGGGAGTTACAGTAAAAAATTAAAAATTCAACTAAAAATAAAAAAAAAGCCCTAAAAAACCCACCTATATGAATAATAAAAATAAAAGAAATAAACTAAAAAAGTAAAAATTCAACTTCCTCCAAGTTTCCTTTTCAAGGATTTTTGCTCAGAGAGGTGATTCAGTGTCACCAATGTCCTTTTCCACTGCTGGTCATTACGTGTTGGCCAAGTCCTGACTGCAGGGGTTGCTTTGCAGGGAGCAGAATTCCTTTTGGGATCATCTTTGGTGGGACAGACGTGAACGAAGACGTCAAATGCAAAGAGAAACACCGGGTGATGGGGGCAGTGCTGGAGGAGGCCAGGTGAGAGCCACAGGGGAAAGGTTTCTGCCAGGAAAAATTGCACTTTTGGGTGGCAGGTCTTGCAGGAAGTTTTCCACACACACTTGGGGTCACTTGGGGAAGACGTGCAGGCCAGCAGACAAAGGCTGCACTTCCTGAAATCCCTGTGATAATTATGTATTATTTTGTGATTCAGTGCTGGAAGTGGAACAGTTTCATCAGAAAAGTTTCCTCACAGTCTGTGTGCAGTCTGATATCCCCTCTGTTCCTCACACTCAGCCTGTTCACAGAATTCCTGGTTGCAAAGCAGATCCCTCAAGCACAAGCAGATTATTTTTATTTTTTCTCCTGCTAGTGTGGTCCTTTCCCTGGGCCCATCAGCAAAGAGGCAGAGACTGAAAAAAGTCTGTAAGCAAATTTGTTGTATTGCACAAATTCTCTCAGTTTTTAGGGGAAATGACCAGGGAGTATTTTCAGGGTGTTTTGAAAATCTGGAAAGTTCTCGTGACATGCCAGTGTAGTCATCAAATGCAGGTCAAGAACTGACCAGAAACCAGAGGAATTTACTGAGAACTAACAGGACTTTTGAGCATTTTTCACAGTTTCGACATCCCCAGGAAAGAAGTTTTCTCCTGGCTGATCCAAAGGTTTGTTGACTTGAGCAGTGTTTGGTGATGGTGGGGGAGGAAACCTTTTCCTTGGTGCAGACAGCAGCTCAGAGCAGGATCTGGGGCCAGGACCTGCACCAGGCTCCTCTCTGCTGCTTTCTCCTTGCTGATCCCACTCTGTTTTCCTGATTTTTCCTATTTTTCTAATAGTGAAAATTAGTTTCTATTATTGGCTCACTTAACCCTGGCAGGGTTGTGCTGCTCTGTCTGTAATCCCCTATAAAGTGTGGCAAGCAAAGAGATTTTAAAGACAGCACTTGATCACACTGATTGGAAAATCATTAGGGCACGTTCTTGTGTCTCGGTGAGACTCGGAGCTGAGAGCAGCTTAAAGTCCCACTCAGGAAAAAAAATAAAAAATGTACTTGTTTGCTTTTGTTATCAGATAATCAGAAGTTATTCTTCAAACAGGTCTGAAGGGAAAGAAAAAGATATCTGATGTGCCAGATAAATTTCAGCACTGTGCAAAGTGAGAAATACACAAAAACAATCTCTGAGTGCGTCCATTTGATCCATCTCTGTTTAAAATATTGTCTGTAACACATACAGCTGATACAAAACTCTGCTCTATTGAGTGTTTTTTAATGATATTGAGTTGGGAACTTGAAGTGTACCTCAATAGCCTGAATTATCTATGATATTCCAAAATGTATCACAAAAACTGTGATTTATTGAATGCTTTTTAATGATATTAAGTTTGGGAACCTGAAGTGTACATTAATAGCCTGAATTATCTATGATATTCCAGAATATATCACAAAAAGTGTGATTTACTGAATGTTTTTTAATGATATTAAGTTTGGGAACCTGAAGTGTACCTCAATAGCTGGAATTATCTATGATATTCCAGAATATATCCCAAAACCTGTGATTTACTGAATGCTTTTTAATGATATTAAGTTTGGGAACCTGAACTGTACCTTAACAGCTTGAATTATCTTTGATATTCCAATGTATTAGTGCATCCTCGTGCAGTTTTTTCTCTGCTACGAGGGAAGCATCTCAGTTTTGCAGAAGTTATTCCCAATGTCCTTGTTGTGCAGTAGCATCACTGGTGTTATTCATTGCGTAGTTATTAAAAGAAACATCGATTTTTTTTTTTTTTTCCCTTTTATTGATTGCAGGGTCCTAAGCAGAAAGCAGCATGAATTGTAGATCACTTGCCCAGCACAAGATCCCACCACATTCCATAAAACAAACTATCGAACACTGCCTGGCCTTATGAGCGTTTCCTTTTTAATCAAATCCCTCTAAATGCCGCTTGTACTCCTCTGGGGGATTTTTTTTCCCTCCCTATTGAACAGTATTTTGTAGACTTAGAAGCAACATCTTTTTATCTGCTCGTTAATGTGATGTATTGAAAGGGTCGTTGCAAACTCTGGGAAAAGGGAGCGTGTGCTAATAATATGTATTATAGATAATATATATTAGGGATAATTCAATATATAATATATTGTACATTATATAATATATATAATATAGCATAATATAAAGAAATATCTATATAATATGCTATCACATAATTATCTTATCATATAAGATATCTGTATATTATTATCAGAGCCCTTTTGCTGGCTGTGATGGGACACCCCAAAATAAAACCTGTCCCTATTATCGGTGCTGTGAAGTGAGCTCTGCTCTCCCTCCTGGGAACTCCCCCTGCACACACATCTCAGAGACACCCAGGGCTGTTCCTCATTGCCAGCTCTGAGGAAACCAGGTGAGAGCACTGGGGAAAGGTTAAAAATCTTCATTTTGAGAGTCAAACTGGGTTGCAGACAGAGGCCCTGGGGATGGTGGAAGCACAGCTCCCTCCCCGGGTGTGTTCTGCATTCCCTGCAGCCAGGCAGGCGCAGGCAATGCAGGTCCCCGCTGCAGCTGGCTGCATCCTCTGGGGGAACCGCAGCTGTCCCCATCATTTGGGGTTCTGTCCCTTTGGGTAATCCTCATTTCACCTTCCCCAGAGCTCTGGGTTGTAAAGCCTGAGGAGCTGCTGTGCTTTAACCACGATTTTCTGCTGGAGCAAGTGGAAAAGCTTTCTGTTTTATCTGGGATCAGGCTGGTAAGCCTCTGATCTCGCTTCTTATCAAGGTTTTTTCCTGCAGTACTTTTTTTTTTATTATTTTTTTCCCCCCTGTTTAAACACTTTAAGCAGATGATCCCAACTGTTTTTGTCCCTTTGCCCAGGTTTGCAGTGGCTTTCACGGTGGAGATGAAGGAGCTGGCAGCAGCAGAGTGGGTATGTCTGTGATGGTCACACTTACGGTATTAACAGATATCCACCCCCCTAAAAAACATCTCCTAAATCGTGCCAGAGAACTGCAGTCATCTCCATTGTTCCCTTTTGTCCTGCTTTGCCTTCCACAGAACGCTGATGTGCTCAACAGGCCAGAGAGATGTGGCATTAAAAGCTGATTAGTATTAGAGTAGAACAGTTTAGGAAGTGTCTCTCTGTAACATTTCAAACAAATCGTTTCTTCTCACCCAGCCTCTCCTGGTGCCAAATTGTTCCTTTTTGCATCATTTACTAAACTCTGTGTTGACAAAATTCTTCCAGACATCATTAGGTAGAATAAAGAGTACAATAGTATAGAATAAAGTTGGAAGTATAATTTGGAAATACTTGTTTTGTCAACTCTGGAAAGAGAATAAACGTCTTAAGGCAGAGGTAAATTGGATTTTCTGTGCTGAGCACCAGATCCAGTGAGGGGTGAGCGTTTTTCCATTTGGGATAAAACCCTCTTGCAGGTTTGGCTCCCCTCACCTCAGAAAACACCAGCTGAAGCTCAACAATTAATGCAAGAAGTTGGAACAAAGTGCTTGGTACCTCTTCAGTTGTAATTTGCATAATAATAGAATCATTAATGCGCCCTTGCCTGAAAAATAATCACTGAGCGGAGCTGGCACAACACGGCAGCGGGGTATGCAGTTCCTTATTTCAGCATTAATTGATTTTTTTAAAATCTATTTGCATTAAAAGGATACACGGGCAGACACGGGATTTGGTATTTTATTTTACAAATGGAATTTGATTTTTAACAGTTGCTGCAGCGAACTTCAGGGTGGGTAAATGTGAGAAGGGCACAGCTTCTGGCAGAGATGTTAAGGAAGAAAAGGACAAAAGTAACAGAGTGTAAGGACAAGAAACAAAATAGAGGTTTGGAATGGTGTCAAAATCAGCACCTGAAATGCTTTTTTAATTTTGGTTTTACCCAAACACTTTTGTAGTTTTGTGAGGTAAATTCAGCCTCAAAGGAGCAACAGGGAAAACCAAAATCTCTGCAATTAAAAAAAAAAAAAATCCCTTCTGTGGCTTCCTTTTTTCTGAGCTGACTGCTTCAAGAGTTGGTTGCTTAAAAGTTTGTTTCTGAATTGATTTTCTTTTCATTAGAAAGAAAAAAAAAAGAGTATTCCACAAATCCACAGTTGGGGTTGTAGAAAGATATTGAAAGAGGAAATTGCTTCTTTAATCACCTAAATTAAATAACTAGCACAACAGCACTTGAGGAGTGATTTTGGAAGTGTAGTAATTGCCTCTTTTACTGCAGCTATTTTAAAGTAATTTATTTTGCAGTTTTTGATTTGGGAATGTTCTGCAATAACTACCAGGCACCGGTTTTCCTGTCTAGGCAAGGCTGTATATTTGACAGCAGTTTGTGAAACTGATACATTTATAAATTATATTATGGATAAACGTAAAGTGGGTTTTCAGGACCAACAGCTTTTTGGGAACTAGAGCTGATTTTCAGCTAGACAGCTGAAATTTGTTTTATTGCAGGAAAAGAGGATAATGATCCGAGGAAAGGACACAGAGACCAACTAAAAATATATATTTGTACTGACTTGGTAATGGTGTTAATTGCAAAATTGATCCATTGATACCATAAATGGACGTAGTAATTGTAAATTACATTGTTGGCTTTTGGTGTTACTTAATGTATCTGATAGGTTTGATTTTTAATAGTCCAAAAAAAAAATCACACTGACGTGGTTTGTTCCTCTTTATTTTGGGGTTTTTTATGAAGATTGAACAGATATTTTTATGCTGAACTCTGAAAGGTTTTTTTTTTTTCTCCTCCTCTTTAAAAAGCCAGACGCCAGGAAGAAAATACACGTCCAAAGCCAAGGTGAGAGCTCTGAAATCCCGATTAAGCCGTTCGGTGTCTGTGCTCCACGTGCCTGGGTGTGTGTTTGTGTCTCTCCTCCTTTGCCCCAGACACATTTTCTGGAATGGGCTTTGCAGTCCTGCTCCTCTGCCTTTGGGCTTTTTGCCACTGGCATTAATTGAGGCACTATTTCAGCCCCTCAGCCAAAAAAAATTTCCACTCATTTGGTGCTTTTATGGGAGTTTTCCCAGCCGCCCTCCAGCAGGAACGGGAAAGGTCGGGGAACACCGAGACTTCTCCGAGGGCTGCAGAAGTTTTCTGATGCTGAATAATTATTTCCTGAGCCCTTCAAATTCCTTTAAATGCTCCAAGTTGAGGATTCCCAGCCCAGTGGCAGCCAAGGACCATCCCTTAGTGACACAACTCACCCTTTCAGGTGTGCCGACTCCATTCCCTGATTTTATTGATTTAAAAACAACTCTCTGCAGATCCCAAACCCCGTTCCATTTTGTGCATTTCACTCTCAGGGCAAATAACGTTTCCTTTCCAGCCTGGGCTGTTGAAATAACTCATTGTTATTTCTATTTGAAGCCTATTTAGCCTGTATTTAGTTTGTGTTCAAGTCTTCTGGTGAGGTAATAGTTAAATAGGAGATTGAATAAATTAATAAAGTAGTTTCACCATGGAAATAATTAATCTTTAGCATAAGGAAAACCAAATAAATTAATATTCGGGGTAGATTAATATTCGATTTGCATAGAAATGTAATTTATTTCCTTTTCTGTTGGGGGCTGTGGGTGGCAGCTGCCCTGGCTGTGTTTGGGAGGGATGTGCTCCCCCAGTGCTGTTCTCTCCTGTGGGGTTTAAAAGGCCAAATTCAGCAGGGTTGTGTTGCTGGAGGAGCTCAAACCCCGGGTGATTGCACAGAATTTTCCACTGAATTCCAGCCTATGGAATCACAGGCAGCCTGAGGAGGAAAGCTGCAGGTGGGAATTCAGGTGCTTGGCAGAAATATTCCACTTTTAGCCTTCCCAAAGCCTTCAGGAGCCACAGCTCAGCCATCCAGGGCACAGCAAACATGGGACTCTCTTTTTTATTTCCACAGGAATTAAGACAACCCCCAGTGAAACATTTGACTGGTACAGGTTCCTGCAAAATGCAGGTAAAACTCATTTTTTTTCCCCTCTGTGTTTATTCTAATAGGTGTCAGGGATGAAAGAAACTTAGAGTTTAACTAATTATGTAATAAAGTGCCTTAATTATATGAGAAAGGGCAGAATATCCATCAGAGGAGTGTGGTTCACCAAGTACCCGGATTGTCCCCAAATCTCTGCTCTGGCAGGGCTGAGCTTTGTGTGAAGCTCACAGGAGTGGGCACAGCCTGGGGGTCACAGGCCCCAAAAAGGTGAATTTAGAGCTCAGCACCCATTCCTGAGGTTGGTTGTGTGCCAAACTGGGGCTGCCCCAGCAGTGGAGAACTGTGGAGCGGAGGAATACCAGAACCACGTGCTGATATTTGATTTTTTGGTCTTGAGCCAGAGTCCCTGCTGTCACCAAAGCAGTAACAGGTAAGGCAGGTGACCCAATTCCGAGTCACCTCATTGTGGCGATGCTTTAATCACCTCATCTTTCCCCAAAAAAAGAACGATTTAGGGGCATTTCACCCCAGGAAAAACACGCTCCACCTTTCCATCCTCCAGCCCTGTCCCTGCTCGTGCAGATGAACCCTGGGCAGTCCCGTGGTGGGATCACATCAGGACACATGTGCCATCAGTCAGAGCCAGTGTCAGTTTGGAACTGAGCACTGTGGGGGTGATTTTGTTCCCAGTAAATCACAGCCCACGAGAGCACTGCCACGAAGATTAATGATTTTCTGGGAGTGAAATGATTTGTCACTTTGCTGGCACAGCCTGAGCGTTGGTTTTGATCTCTTGGCCGACCATTTTTTGGGGGATTAAATGAGCAGTCAACAGATTGAGGAGGGGGAAGCTCCCCCCCAGAGCGAATTTCTGATGTATTAGAGACAGGGGTTTTTTTTTGGCCTAATGTGTGCTAATGCAAAAGTGCAAAATAATTCATAATGGGCACGGGAAGCAAACTAAAATGTGCCTCCGACATCTGTGCCTTATTAAATAATAACTCGAAGAGTGGCATCAGATTATTCAGGATTGTTTTTACGACTGTTTCATCTCATTTGTCTTCTCTGCCTTGTGCCTGTGTCCATCTCTGGTGGCAGCCTGCAATTTCCACTTCTTTTAACGTTGCCCCTGGACTCAGGCTTTTTTAGCTGTGCCTTTTGTGCTTTCCAGGGACTAATTAGGAGTTCCCAGTAAATGGGGTTTTTTTTATTATTATTATTTCTGGGCATTTGCAGCTCCATAGTGTTGAAAATTCTGCTGAACTTGGAGCAATCAGAAGAAAACTCTCAAAAGCAGGAGGCAGTTTTTGCTCAGAGATTTTGGCAGGGTGGGCTTGACCAAGCCCTGAGTTTTAATGCAGATAAATTTAATGCAGATGAATTTGTCCAGTCTCCTGCAGCTCATGGCATTTGTGAGTTTTTTTAAAGACTTTTTTTACATGAACTTAATTCCATGTCTGAAGGCACTTAATGATTTTTTTGGGGCAGAAATTCTTGTCCAGAGAGGCCTTGCCTGTGTCTTTAACCCAACCCTTGAACATTTGTCAGATTCAAATTCCCAGGACAGAACAGCACACGCCCTCAGTGCAGGTTTGAATTAATTTAAGGCATCACTGTTAAACACCCTTGGTGCTCAGGCTGTCAAATTATTCTCTCAAATGAAATCAGCTCTTCAGAATTCTTCCAGACTTTTATCCACAAAAATCCTTACAAATATTCTTTGTACTGATTCGAGGTTTTTTTTCAGTCAGAGGAAGCATTTGCTCTCTTTAAATCTGACACCAATACATAAACAGCCTCTTTAAATCGATGGAATGGCTTCAAAAAGAATTTAATGGTGGCTTTAAGTGAGTGGCAAGATGCATTTTATGGTGGGAGACTTCCAGCCCCCAGATCTGAATGGTTCTAAACCAAACCCTGAGGAATCCCAGCTTTTTGTTACACCCCATTTCATAGTTTGGGTGCCAGTGTAAATAAATAGGAGTTGCCTAATACAAATGGGGGCAGTGCTGTCAGAGGTTTTTGTTGGTTTTAAAAAATATATTATTATTATTATTGTTATCATTATTACTATTATTATTGTTGTTATTGTTATTATTATTATTATTATTATTATTATTATTATTATTATTATTATTATTATTATTATTATTACTGCAGTACAATCTCAGTACCAAACTCCTGGGGTCAGTATTTTTCCCAGTCTCAGCAGCAGAGCTGTGGAGGTGATGCTGTGGGCTCACTGCTGTCTCCTGGCCAGGCAGCATTGACTGGCTAAATCTACAAAAAAAGGGACTTTTGGAGTTAATTTGCGTTGTGGTTACCAGTCAGCCTCGCAGTTTGTCTCCTGTGGAGGAGAGGCTGTGGGCAGCAAAGCAAAGCAAACAGCTGAGTGCAGATTCCAGCCCAGGCTGCAGGAGCACAGCATCCCCAGCCTGCTCTGGTAGCCCAGCCTGGTTATTTCAGGAGCTTCACTGCCCATGTGAGATCAGGATGGTTTTGTCTGACCTCACCTGGCGGGGATCTGTACACAGCACAGTCCCTTGGGCAGTTTTGGAATCCCTGTGTATAGACTGGGGAGAGTTACTGAGAGTTCAGCCTTCTGCTGTGGGCTGACTGGCAGAAAACTCCAGGGCAGTGTGAGGAGATGAGGAACCTGAGATGACCTTCCCCAGCAGCCCGGGGCTGGGGCAGGGCTGTGCAGATCACAGCCAGGCTGGCAGTCACCACCCCAGCACGAAAAACTCCCTTTGAGTGCAGCGGGGCCGGAGCTGGGGAGACACAGACCCCAGTAAAGCCCCATGTGATGGGGAGAGGGAGATAACCAACAAAGCCTGCACTGAGGAGATGTTTGCTCAGCCAGCAGGCAGGACTGAGAGCTGCCTTCCTGGGAGGGGGAACCGTGGGGCCGCGTGCTCACTGCAGCAGCAAATAAAATATGCAATGTGGGTTTTTACAGTTTGGTTTTTTCAGCTCTCTTTCAGTGTAGTTTCTGGTTCGTGGCACGGCTGCTCTCTGAGCTGGAGGAGTTTACGTAACCTGGCCTGGCACAGGGTTTTACTGAGGCTTTAGATCCTCCTGAAGCTGTGCTGGAAAAAGGGACTCACGTAAGAAAAAAGTTAAAGTCAAACAGGAAAAGTTTGTGCACTTAGACATCTGCCCATAGTGAAAATCGTGTGATGGCAGCAATAAACCGAGTTCCCAAACTCATCTGAAACCACAGAGCTTTTGTTTTTTGCTGTTGTCTGATCTGCGAGAAATAACGATAAGCAGGGGAGAAGAAGAATTGATGGAGAATTTTGCAATCTAATATTTTCTGGCTTTAGTGGCCTGTCCCTGGCAGTTTCCAGGTTCATTTAACTTCCCTTGTCTCCACGAACACATCAGCAGCCCCGGCAATTATTCACCGCCGGGTGTGGATAAAGACTTTGGGTGAAGTCACTGCCTGCCTTGGTTTGTAATGGACAAACTGCTCGGTGGAGGAAAATGGCACAGCAATAAATGCCTGAGATCTGCAGGGGGTAAAGTGTGTTCTGAAATGAGGATTAATTGGGCTCCTAATTAGCAAATTTGTGTCTTGAGTGACTCCAGTCCCATTCAGGCAGGAGGACATCACCTCAGGTCCCACCTTGGCTGCTCTGCCCCAGGAAAGGGACACAAACCCAAATCCAGGTGCTGATGGAATGTATTTTTTCAGTGTGTAGGGGAAATTTAACAAAAGCTATGGATTGAAAGATTTAAAGTGTCAAAAATTCGTGCCACAGCCGGACAAATTTGTCTGTGTTTCGTGCTCAGGAAAATAAAATCGTTGCCTTAAAGGCTGAAAAATCAGCAATCAAGCTGTGGATTTCCTTTTTGAGGAGGACACTCAGGGCTTTCAGGTACTCAGGAGGTGGAGAAATGAAATATTTTCAAGAGGAGTAAAAGGCCTGCTGTGGTTAAAAATGACCAGGAAAGAGAATAAGGTTATTTCCCCTCACTGTCTCATCGTGGCTTGGATTTTGTTTCTGAACAAAAACCAAGAAATGGACGAAAAAACCCCAATAATGTGGACTTGGTGTCGTTCTCTAAAGGTCTGCAGAGCACAACAGTAAACTTGAAATCAGGGGCTGGAAAATTAATTTTTAAATCTTCTTTTTCTTTACCTCTCAGCAAGATAATGCTCGGTATGACTCATTCACTCCCAGGCCTGCAGCTTTCAGGGAGATTAAAGATTCGCAGTAATACATTTATTTTTATTGTGCACCTACTTTTTTTTTCTTCCTGATAGTACCTGGAGGGAGGGAGTTAAATGAATCTACCCTTCCCAAATCTCTTTAGATAACACTTGTACTTACTCCTGCCTTTCTCAGAAAAACAATGTCCCTGCTGGAGCCTCAGGAATTATTTAGGCTTTTTGTGTTTGCTGTCTGCCTTGTTGTTTTGCTGGGCAGGTTTTCCTAATGGCCCAGGTGTAAACTGTCAAGAGGGCAGGAGGAAAGGGCCTCAAATTGTGCCAGGGGAGGAGGAGATTAGGATAAACTTCTTGACCCTAAGGGGTGTCAAGCCTTGACAAAGCTGCTTAGGGCAGTGGTGGCTGGAAATAAATCCCTGGAGGGGTTTAAAGGATGTGGAGATTAGGTCAGTGGTGGCCTTGGCACTGCTGGGTGGATGGTTGGGCTTTTGGAGGGGTCAGAGGTGGCTGGAAATAAATCCCTGGAGGTTTTTAAAGGATGTGGAGATTAGGTCAGTGGTGGCCTTGGCACTGCTGGGTGGATGGTTGGGCTTTTGGAGGGTTCAGTGGTGGTTGGAAATAATAATAATAATAAATTCAGTGGTGGCTGCAGGTGTGGGTCAGTGGTGGCCTTGGCACTGCTGGGTGGATGGTTGGACTTTTGGAGGGTTCAGTGGTGGTTGGAAATCCCTGGAGAGGTTTTTAAAGGATGTGGAGATGTGGGTCAGTAGTGGCCTTGGCACTGCTGGTGGATGGTTGGGCTTTTGGAGGGTTCAGAGGTGGCTGGAAATAAATCCCTGGAGGGGTTTAAAGGATGTGGAGATTAGGTCAGTGGTGGCCTTGGCCCTGCTGGGTGGATGGTTGGACCTTTGGAGGCTTTTCCTGCCTGAGTGACTCCGTGGTTCTGTGTTTTGGGGTAAAATTTGCAGGGAAATGGTCGATGTGGCGAGCAGCTGCCCTGTGAAGATGCCCCCCCTGTTCTCCACTCCTGATATCCTGCATTCTCAGAGCCACATTAAACCAAAAGTTAAACCCAGCCTTTGTACCTCAGGCAGGTGCTAAACCCCCTTGGAGGTGCCTGGGGAAGGCAGGATGGGCAAACAAAGGTCTGACAACTTCCTCCAGGCCATGCCCTGGCTCAGAACCAGCGAGGAGCAGGGCAGGAATCCCGAGCAGGAATCCTGAGCATTAATCCCATTTCACCCCCACGTCTGTGTGTTATTTCTTGGTCCCATCACCAGTAAAAGGTTCTTTTCCCCGTCTGCTGCAGCCACTCAGGGTTGTTTTCAGTGGAATGAAGCAGACTCAGCAATGAAACCCGTGACAGGGAGAATTGAAATGTTCCCGAACTGGATGGAAACGTAAAAAGCAGATTTGTGAGGATGCAGGCAGAGCCCTGCTGAGGGACCCACGGTGTCCCTGATTGCCCAAAGAGCCCTGCAGAGCTGCCTGCCCTTGGGGTGGAGCCCTGGGCACTGGGAATTCCAGACTCTCTGTGCTCACAGGCACTGACCCCCCAGCAAACACTGCATTGACCTGAGGCCGTGGGAAAGGCTCCCAAAACTGAGTGACAGCGCTGGGATTGTGGGTGTGGGGTTTGAATAGAAGTGTGTGATAGCACAGGGGGGAAAACTCAGAGTTTAAGGGTTTAGAGTACAGTAATATAGATATAAAGCAAGAGGGAGGATTTAGGGTGTAGGTCAGTCCTTCTTTCACCTTCTTCTTCATGGCTCTGAGTGGGGTTTTGTAATTGGGAAGAAAAATCCACATTGCAGCCACGGGTGGTTGGTTATTGGGTTAAAAGTCAAAATAATTTAGGTGTCATTTCTTAATTGGACAGTTTATTCTTAAAAAAACACCCATGCCCTATAAAATGATGTAAAGCCTCAATCAGGATTGGTGCAAGAGCAACAAACAGGAGGAAAAATGATAATTTTTCACAATCCACTCTTTTATTGCTTTAACCATTGTACGTGCTCCTTCATGGAACAATTTTGGAGCGTTCGGCTTTTTTTATCTGCATTAATGAATTATTTCTACTTCAATAACTTTTAATGATTGATTTTAATTAATGGATTCCTTGTTGCAGGCATTCCTACGGACACAGGCAGTTTACACCTGTTCCTGTTGGTCTGTGGGCTGCGAAGGGTCAAAGACCCTCTGTATTTGGTGGAAGTTTTCTCAGGTGAGTTGTGGCCCTCGGAATATTCTGAAAACGTTCTCCTTTTGTCACTCAGCGCATTCCTTCAGCGTCTCTAAGTCGGGCATGAGCTGTTTTATTCATTGCAGGGAGACGTCACCGCGTATTTACATCTGAAAAAAAGGAAATCCTTATGTAAGCATCGATCTGTTCAGCAGCGTTGTTTCTGTGCCGTGTCTTCCCCATCCTGCTGGGAGTAACAAATCAAAGCAGTATTTATTTGATGGTTGTGCTTGCCGAGAAAACTGTTCTGCTGTTGCATGCAATATTGATGGGAGACAAAAGGAAAGATCATCTGCTTCAAGAATAACTTTTGGTTTTTTTTAATCTTGCCGTCCCGTGGCTGTTCTATTGATTTGCGTGTGTGCTAATTAATGCCACCGAAGCTGCCAACAGATTTTACCACCCATCGTTTGTGGCTCGGTGCTCAGGCTGGGCTGAAGTTTCCTCGGAGTCACAAAAAGGGAATATTTTATCTGTTTGTGTCTGTGAGAGGTTCAAACATCCCGAGCTGGAAATTCATCCCTGCCCTCCTGAACTGACTTTTCTAACCCTTGAAAAACCTCGTGGTGATGCTGGTAGCAAATGCAGTTTGGAGTGAATTTTGGGATTCAGGGAGCAGCAGGTTTCTCTCGTGCACGTTACTAACGATTGCAATGGCTGCTGGTGCTTCCACGGGTTCCTTTGCACAGGAAAATGTTCAAGTGATTTTGGCTCAGTGGCCAGAGCGGCTGCATTATACGGAGCATTGTTCTCTTGAGTGATTCAAAATTAATATCTGAGCTTAGTTAAATAACCCTTGAGTCAGGAGAGATTGCGTGCAGCAGGAAGGCTAAATGCTAACTTTCAGATATGCTAATATTTGAATTCTGAGGAGCAACGTGAGGGCTGAGCACATAATCCGGTGCACGTTCAGCCTTTGAAGTAGCAATGCAATATTTGTCTGATTTTTTTCAATCGTGGGGCTATTTTTACTGATTTAAAAAATGAAGAATTTTTATTAATAAAACGGTTGTTCCTCTTCTGTTTCAGACTGGCACCGAAAGGATCCCAGTGTCCACCTGGGCATTATTGGACCCGCAGTAAGTTTGTTTGTTTGTTTGTTTGTTTGTTTTTTACTGCTGCAGTAATTTTTATTTCTAAATATTTCCATCGACCTGCATCTGGGACACCACAGCTCTACTCCAAACTGAACCTAGGTCAGAGGATTTTTGATAAGGAGAAAAGGAGGCCCAGACCCTGCAGGGGCTGTTCCCAGCAGGGCTGAGCTGTGGGAGTGAACCCAGAGTTCCAGAGTCCAGGAGTGTCAGCCCAAGGGCTCCTGCCCTGCAGAGGGAACAGCTCTGGGGCTTTTCCAGGAGGACACACTGAGGGGCTGCTCACTCAATGCTTCCTTCCATTAAAAAAAAAAAAAAAAAAGGAGTTCTGAAGAGAAAACCCACCAGAAACCACTTGGGTTCCACTCCTGGCTACTCTTGTCAGACACTCACAAACTACTAAAACGTGTACTTTTGCACATAAAGTATTAGCAATGCCTATTTCAGTGGGAATAACTTAGAAACGAGCCCATCCAAATGTTTTGAAAGGCAGCAGTTGCCATCCAGGAGAATTTTTCTATCACAGGCATTGCTAATGAGGATTTTTAATGCTGTGAAGGTGCTTCGGCTGCTCGTTATCCCTGTTCTCACATCTTTTGTCCACGTGGAGCTTTGGGTCCCCGTTCCATCTGGGCTTTGGTGCCACCTCTGGGCTCGTGCACAATTAGCAGTTGTCAGCAGGTGCAAAGTGATGTCCAGGTCCTGTCTGACACCTGGCAGCGAGGACAGGGCTGGAGCTCACGAATCCAGCCCAGCTCCTTCTCCATTCACAGCCTCAGGGCACTAAAGCCTGGCATAAACTGAGGTTTTAAAAATAATCTCAAAGTTGGTGCCCCTGTCCTGCTTCTTCCGTGTGCTGCCTGTGTAAATTTATGCTGAAGTCCCCAAATTAATCTCTTTGGAGGAAGAAATCCGTGTTCTCCAGGCAGGAAAAGGAGCCTTGGTTTGAGCAGTGGGCGAGGTCTGAGGAGGCAGCAGTGGCGTGTGAACAAACCCTCCCTGGTGCTTGGAGGGGACTAAAAGCTTCCCTGTTTCCTCTGGGTGATGTGTTCCCTCTGTATCCTCTCCTCTCTGATTCATCCCCACGTGAGCCTGGAAACTCGCCGGCAGTTTGCTTCATAAAAATCCCAACCAGGCTCTCAGTAGGCAAATGAGGACAATTCCTCAGTTTTCTCACTCGGTTTTATTCTGTGCAAATTTTGGGACGTGGGGTTTTGTTGTTAAAAGGTGATTTTACGTTTTTATTTTATTTGTTTGGGTTTGTTTGTTGTTTTTTTTTTTTCCACGCTGCCACACAAAATGCTTTGGGAGTGAACTGGTGTGGAAGGCAAATCTAGAGCAGGTGTAATGAAGCTGAGCTTTAGAATCCAAAAGATGCACTTGCTGCCTCCAGTGAGGGTTTTAAACATTTTAGTCGTCTTTTTAAATTTGCTTCACTTTTTCATAAGCTAATGTCTTTACAGACCAGAAATAACCCCGTGGCAGTGCACAGGCTGAAGCTCCTTAAAACATTTTAGAGCGTATTTCTCTCCTGGAACTAAAATATTGCTAAAAGAAAAAAAAAAAAAGAAAATACATCTCAGCTCTACTGGTATTTAGCTGTAATTTTCTTTTTCATGTTGCTTCTCAAACCACAAAACTCCTCAGAAAATCAGTGCCACCGTCTCTGAAGCCATGTAATTTTTTTATTGTGAGCGTTAAAAGCCCATACAGTGAGATTATATTAATTAAGGAGAGAAAGAACAAAGGCCCCCACTGTATTTTCTGCTTTGCTTCCACGAGGTGATATATTTGCTGCCATAAGATTAGATATTGTTCCCTGTATTTTCTGGCCACGATTGTCTCAAACGGTGCAATCGAGGTAATGTTGCAGGATTGAGGCCTGTGTTATGTAAAAAATTCTCACCATTTGTCTCCACTTCCACTTTTTCCTTTTGTTCATTTCTGTGACGGAATTTGGAACAGCAGCTCATTTGCAGCAGCTCCAAGAATAGGAGCTTATGAAACTTAAAAAGAAAAACAACTTAGGGACACAAAACTTTAAAGTTTTGTTTAAAGCACTCAGCTTCCAGGTAACCCCTCAGAGCTGATTTTGGGGTTTTTTAAACTATTATTATTGTCAGTCCAGAACATTTCTCTATCAGATAACCAAGGGAATGTGGGGTCACCTGCTGCTGGGAGTAAAGGGGGTTCCTTTCCCAGTGATGCTGCCAAAACCTCAGACAACCTGAGGAACTGAGGAAATTCTCCCTTTCCATATTAAATATCTTCACAGATTCCTCAAGCTCTTCACTTGTGGCACTCTGGTGATGCCCTGATAGAATTTTAAATGTTCTGAGACCTGTTTTCCCCTACAAAGTCTGCAGCCTCAGCACTGTAGAGATGTTCCTGGGCTGTTAATTCAGTCTGAGTTAATATTTATATTTGTATTTATATGGCAGCCTTTTAATAGTGTGTGTTTGGGATGGGTTTGGGTGCAGATCTGTGGGATGATTTTAAAGCTCAACATTTCAAGTATTTTTAGTTTAAAAATGTGCTAAACTTTGTTTATTTCTCTGGGTTTTCCACACACAAGCTGCAGTGCTGAAGTGCTCAGTGAAAGGTCCCTCTGTGTGTGCTCCTTTCCAGGTGGATCCACTTTTCACCAGTGAAGTTAAGGAGAAGGTGAAAAGGTGAGAAGTTCATGTTAAACCTTCTGTCTGCTGCCTGAAAACAGCTGGCTCCCCCTTTAAAAAAATCACTATATATATATATACACACA
>VXBN01011705.1:0-20527 GCA_013397395.1 Sinosuthora webbiana
TGATTCCGGACACCACCATAATCATGGTTTGGGAGTTCCAGGTTGGGAGGAAGGTTACCAAATCGTCATTGATCAGTTTACTTGCTAATCTACCTTTCTACTCCAAATTTTTTTGTGCTCAGCAGCAGGGAAAGAATGTAGTCAGAGGAAAGGCAGGGAGATAGGGGCACCAACCCCTCAGTGAGTAGCAAAGGGAAACATTAACTTCAGCAGCAGAGGAAACAGAGGCCATGAAAGAAGAGCAAGACACAGGCACAACAGCAAGACAATTCCTTAGAACTCTAAAAGGGAAAAACTGCAATGAGGGATGAGAAAAGCTCGAGGGCAATGAGGTGAAACTCAGAGGAAGTGGAACAAACAGAAATGGATATCACAGAGATAAAGAATCGAGAGAGTTGGAGAGAGACATGCATTTTATAACACATCAGCCTTTGCTTCAAATGTGTGACTTAAACTCAGGGCTAACTGCCCGTGTTTCTGCAGAGCATCCAGCTCAGGCAAAGGCCACACTGAATATGCTTGTAAATAATCCATGCCACGGCATAGGGACAGGCTAAATAAATATTATGGGGCAGATTAAGGTGTGGCAACTAAATGAGTGCAAGCAGTAGCCTAACAGCATTTCAAATTTGTTCCAAAATTGTGAAGGCACTTTATTACATCAGCTTTTATATCACTGCCTGTCTGCTTTACTCCAGTTCTGTGCCCATTTATCTGTCCTGCTACTCCCAGCACAGAAGGGAAAATCCATCAGGAATCCTAATCATCTGTTCTAGCTAAGTGAAGAGCAATCACACCCTGCATTCCTGGACAGCCTGGATCAAATCCGGGCTTCTTGGGGATCCAAGAGTGTGCATTTTAAACATTAAAGGGTTTGGGCCAAGCTCAGTGCTGCAAAAAGTTCTGCTAAAAGTGAGCAAAATATCAAGTGTGACACTATCCAACAGATGTGCACACCTTAAATTATTTTTCCATAGGTCAGTGTGATTATTGCATAAATAAGGTTTGTTTATTTTATAGATAAATTTGTGTGTGTTCCTGTGTGTATATGGAATTGGCTACCAATCTTGGTAAACCTCTGAAGAGGAATTTCAGTTTTAGGAAGACTTGGTTGTCCCTTCCAGATACAAGCCAGAGGTTTTCTTCTTCTCTAGGTGAGAACCTAGACCATCAGTTCTGGCAGAAGGGTTAAAGACAATAATTAAAATATCTACTGCTAGTTCATTTATAAATTTAATAAAAATGCACTTTTCAAACCAGAGCATGTGTTCTGTATGCAGTATTTAACACTCAAATGATACCACGTCTATAGATCTATATAAAAATTATGGATATCTGAAGTAATAAATAGCCAAACTGATTATTAGCAAGGTGGTTTATAAATGTAGTATTTTTTTCAATTTTGTTACTGATAAGAGCCTAAGACTTCCTTATGGCATTCAGTAATATTGATGTATATGATGCATGGCCATGCAGCAATATTTGTTTTGAGTGCCAATTCTCAATGTGTAATCATGAAATAAAATCCACATCAGAGAGACATTTCCTTCAAGTTTTCAAAGCAAAGAGAAAAGGCTGGGGAAGATTTTTTTGATTCACACAGCACACAGGACTCTGGAGAAACAGAGCCACAAAATTACTGTGCAGAAATTAAAGTCTCACCTCTATCTACAAATATTTCAACAAGCCATTTTCTTAAAGAATAAATTAGTGATAAAAGGTGTGGAAAAAGCCACTGTGTCACTGCCAACCTCCACAAAAACTTGGAGGAAATGCAATGGCTTCCACTTGCCTGGGCCAATATGAAAATTGGTGTCGAATCTTTCAAGTTCCTAAAATATTTTTGGCTCACCAAACTTGTTCAGACTCATACAGGACTGCAGGGAGGGGACCAGCTGCTGCTCATGATACATAAATGGATGAAGGGATATTATTTACCAACTTCAAAAAACTGAGTTCAATCCACATTTGTGTATCTTGTGCATCTACTCCCTCATGTCTCCACCACAGAGCTGAGATAGACAGACACAGTGCAAACTCCAAGCTAATTTTAGTAATGAAACATTAGCCTTTGCTGTCTGATAATTAATAACACAGTGTTTGGTTCAACAAGGATATAATTAAAGTTTCAAATGCAAGCATTATAAATTACAGATACTTTGGGATTATAAATCTCTGTAGTGTTTTTTAATGAAAATAAATTGAACTGACATTGTTTCCAGAGGAGTTGACTCATTTCACCTTCACTTTCAGTATCTGATTAAGCTCTCTGTCTTTTGGAAACATTTGAAATATCTTCCCAGCAAACATGAGCTGAGCACCACCCAGTGTCATAAAGCAAGCCACCACAAAATCCATCATCATTGGCTGTATGCATAACCTGACTACTCGTGGAGATTTAGTAACTTTACATTAAAGGCTGAAATAATTACTTTAGGCTTCATGGATACATGAATATTCCTATTATGCTACTTGATCATCCCTAAAATTGCAACTTTATTAAGAGGTCCCCAGCACAATAACCTGGTCCACTTTGATTAAAAGAGCTACTTTCCATTTCTGTCATAAAGCACAGATGACAGAAGCAGGGTAACAGAGGCTCAAGACTCAATTGATATTAAGTAGAAGACAAAGTAAATGGAAATTAAAATAATAATAAAGTGTAATGGTATCTTCTTTCTCAAAAAAAAAAAATACTATAGTACAAATACTTTGATCTGAAATGTCTGATTAAATGGGAATGTGGCTCATCCTTTTCCATGTGATAAAGCCAGGATTAGTTCCACCAAGCAGACATTTCATTTTTTTTCTTAATTGGGATCATCCAAAGTCTCGAGCAACCTAAAATCTTCACATCTGCCTACATACTAAATGTGCAGAAGTTACTAAAAGTATTTCTATATTTTAAAAGCTGTTTATATTATGGGCAAAACCGAGTAAGAGCCAAAAGCGAAGACCAGAACTGGCAACTGATACTCAAAGAATAATCTATTTTCTGTCCTGAACCAGGCAAATAGAAGACACTTCAGTTTTGATCAAAAGGGCAAAAGAGGTTATGCAGAATTTGGGCTCTGAGTAATAAAAAAATTGAACAAATATTTCAGCCATTATTCATTTTCTATTTTGCATTTGAAGCGCTTTTGCTAAAGGAAATATTGAACCCAGGAGCCTGTCCCAAACTTTCCAGCATGAAAGGAAGGATAGGATATCTGGGAGGTAAAAGAAGTTTTAGGCTAAGGAACTCTGCTGTCTGAAACCTCTGACCCTCTCTCCTATGTGGCTGAAGTAAGAAAGGTCAATTAAAGGTTATTTCATCATACAAATCCTGCCACGTGGTTGGGTAAAATATCTCTCTCCAAATGAACCTAATCATATATTTGATTTTAAGCTTGATCTCCCAACTGTTTCCTTTCCTCTGGCCTGCTTTATTTTTATAAAATTTAGCATTTCAAATACTTTCTACTTGAGAGCATATTACTGCTGGTGATCTGTCACAGGAATCAGAACTAAACAAAGATGGAACTAGAAAAGGTTCAGAGAGAAACAAAAAAATAAGCAATTTCCGATGCACTACATGGAAAGGTTTGGTCAAACCCAGAAAAATTTATGTCTTCAAGCCCTTTTAGTCTCCTTTGCCAGCTAAAAGAAAAAATAAAAATATCAAACCAAATAATTACTGGTTTCTTATAACTTTAGCAGTATATGAAAATTTAGGGGCAAATATTGCTCTTTTAGGTTCAAAGTACAGAGGGTACAAGGAAACCTTAATAGCTGCAGATGCTTTAATTTGACTTTGGAAAACGACACCTCTTTGTCCATTCAGGATTCTGCTCTGTAATCATCAGGCCCCAAACTACTCACAGCCCCATGTGCTCCCAGCGAACACTCCATCATCCTGGCATCCCACAGGAAAAAATTGCAGCAGCAGCCTCTGCTCCAGCTGATTCTCCGAAGCTGCCATAATATCTTCTGGTGGGAGCAGCAGAGTAATTCAGTGCCCTTGGCAGATGCTCAGAGAAGGGTTCTTAAGGTGTCTGATGTTGGAGCCCAGCCAGGAAAAAAAAACAAAACCAAAACAAAACAGGAAAAAATAGGGAAAAAAAAAAAGACACAGTCTTCCTAAAGACTAAAAGGGAAATAACCTAACAAATGAGGAGGAAGACAGATCCTTCTCCCCTTCTAAATCCAGATTTTCCTCTCCTAACAGTCTCTCTGATTGTATTAAAAAGAAAATCGTTGCTGAAATGTAATGAGCAAACTTCCCAAGCACTTGGAAAAACACCCTAAGCCTTGGGTCTCCTATGAAGGAGCCATGAAAGACTGCACAGAAAACTCAGCAGAAATTGAGGTGATGTATCTAAAGATGAAAAATATTGCTTTTTATTGTGGGAAATTAAAAATTTAATTTATTGTGACATTCTCACCTGAATGTCAGTTTAAAGAAGAATTTCAAAACCATTCAAACTTTAATAAGGCATTAGTTTCTAAGAGACTGAGTCAGTGCCCCATTAACACTAAAGAGAATTAACCTTTTTTTCTCTCAAAACATTTCAGTGGAATTCAAAATAAATATTGCTGGGCAAAGAAACACAGACCCAAAAATAAACAAAAGTGCAAGAAGTAATCTCTCTGCACTTCCATTTTGTTCTTATTTTCTCTGGAAAATTAGATTTCTTGCACCATGCATGTACCCCTTCATAAAAGCAAGGAAATTTCAGAAACTTTAAGAATCTCAAATAGTTAGAAAAAAAGATTATACAAATTCACTGAAATAGGTACATCAACCTCCACAGAAATAATCTTTTTTAGAGAAAAGCAATGTATTATTACCTGCCCCCCAAAACCTCCATCTCCTGCGCTATACTTGGGTTTTCACAAAACTCATTGAAGATTTATTCTCATGACAAAGTGGAGCAAATTATTACCACTGACAGCCTGCAAGGATTGTTTAGCTTTGTGCCAGTGTGTAGTTTTCCAGTCAGATGGATCACTGCAGCTGCAAATGGTGAAATGGAGAAGAATAGCTGCTCTATGTGCAGCAAAGTGACTCACTAGAACATAATTTTTTTCCAGGAAAGAATAAACTCTCCTGAAAGGTTAACTGATGTTAGCACTTAATATAAAAGCTGTATTAATGTCATCAGCTAAACCCTTGGCTGAGCTCATGCTGCTGCCTCTCAAGCAATCTTTAGCATTGCTTTAGTACCTTGCTTTAAAGGTACTTAAAACATAACAAATGTAATAATTAAACTTCAAACTTTTTTGGGTTTAGAGCTCTCTTTGCTGTTTCTGGTAGCTACTAAGGGACACAAACACTGTCACACAATGACAAAGCAAAAAACCCACCAAACGAGGAGGAAGGCAGAGATCTCTCTCTCTCTGCTTCTAAACACAAACTTTCCTCTCCTAACAGTCTCACCGGTTGTTCTAAAAAGAAAATCATCACTGAAATGTAATAGGCAAACTTCCCAGGCACTTGGCAATACACCCTAAGCCCTTTACAAGGATCTCCTATGAAGGAGCCATGAAAGATTGCACAGAAAACTCAGCAGAAATTGAGGTGACATCTCCAAATACAAAAAATATTGCTTTTTATTGTGGGATACAGGGAGCTGGTTGGGACAAGTTCTGTACACACTCAGAAGAGAAAGCAGCATTATTGCTCTGTGCTAATCTCAGGTAAGGGGTGTACAGTCAGGAATAAACTTCAAACTGAGAATATCTGTGTGTGGAGGGAGAGGGTTATGTAGATTATTTATCAATATCTGAATGTAAATCTGTACCTGTGCATGGCAGTGGAAGCTGAGGTATCTGCTGTAAATCAGTGTTCTAGTGGGCTTCAAGAGCAGTTACCACATGGCAGGGTTTTTTCAAAAAAGTTTTCACAATTCCTTATGCTTGTGGATGATCAATGCCCATCAAAAAAGCTGTTTTCTGTTCTTAGATCAACTTTTTTGCTTCCTGCAAATTAAAATAATTTCAGTTTCCCAGCCACCATATATATTCACTAGATCAAGTGGCTGGTTGGGATAAATGGGCAGTGACCAGGTTTAACACTCAGTCATTTATTTTTTTATTTTTTTTTTTTAATTCTTTTTATACAGGTTTTCAGAAGGAGCAATGAGGAGTGATGGAATCACTGACAAATTACACGTTTTAGGAAGCGCTTTTACTCTCCAAGAAATCAAACTGCAGGGCTGAAGAGAGAACTCCTCAGGTTGAAACTTCCCTATTTTATCTTCATTTCTTTTCTCGAAAGTATTTTACCTTCTCTTCCTGCACCCTGCAGAAAATTAAGCCATAAATCCTGAATTTACTGGGTATAAGTAGAAGGGTCTGTGGAATTGCAAATGTGTTTCTATGAGCAGCACTGTTTTTAGACTGAAGCCATCCCAGCAAAAAGGCAGGAGCAGCCTGGAGAGATGGGGTGTGACTTTGGGGTGGTAGAAAAGTCAGGAGGGTGAATCTATTTGCTGGAATTTCAGTTCTGGGAGGTCTTTATTGCCCTTACCACAGCAGTCAGATTTACCTGACTTAAACACTCCAACGCTGAGGACACTGCAGAAGTCCTGCCCTGGGCCCTCCAGGTGCAAATTAAAGAGTTCCCCAGTATCCCCTCACCACTTTTGTTCAAGAAAGCAGAAAGAAATATGATCAAATTCCAGAGCAACAGAGCCCTGGAAATAGAGCTTTGTTTGGCTAGCCCCACAAATTCCTACATATTTAACCTAGTGAAAAAAAAAAGAGTAGGAGAGGACAAACAATACATTAATATAAATAAAACCAAGCATTAAAACTAGAAATAAAGACAACTATTAATTTACATCATTAAAAAAGTAACAACCTTACAGCAGTCTGTGTTTTTTTCTATTAATGTAGCAGAACACCATGGAAGGGAGGCCATGTCAGGCACACAGAGCAACAAGTGCACATTAAATTATTTATGTACCACAAGCAGTAAGATGGAACGCAGAAAACAGCTACAAGCAAGTGTGGTGACAATGCAGAAATTGAAATAATTAAACACTAAAAAGCACCCACCAACTCCCACACCCCGTGTCTTTGCCAAGAGAGGTTGGGCTCATGCCCAAGAGGATGACCCTTGAGGTCCCCTTTCAACCTGATATTTTAGACTCTGTGATATCTTGGTGCTGTTCAGTGGTTCAGCTCCAGGCAAACAGAATTTGAGCACAAGCTTAGGGTTAAACTCATGTTCACATCTAACAATCAATTCAAAGTAATAAATTAGCAGAGAAGCATCTCTAGAATCATAAATATTTCTTAAAAGCCTGCTATAAATGATTCAACATCAGAAGAAAACTGCAGGAATGCTGATTAGAGGACAAGGTTGTACAAGCACAGTACAAAATGTGATTAATTTCACAGTAATTAACACCATATGCAGCTTATGCATCACACGGATCAGTATATAAAAAATGTCGTTGAAAATACATTTGTATTTAAAAAATAAAAAGTAAAAAATCACAAAAGGAGTTATTGAGTGCTTTTAACTGAAGCCCAGCTTGCCTTTGTGTCACAAGTCCCATCCCAGTTCCCTGCTTTTTCTCCAAATGATCACAGCTCTAAAGTGGTTTTAAATTGCTATTGTAGGAAAAGGCAAATTATTTTAGGAGGTTAGAAGTCATCCTATCACCCTGTAATTTCTTTAATTACAACACTGTGTAGGTGGAGAACGTGCAAAATCTATGTAAGATGTCTCTGTTAGAGAAGAAGTTGGATACTCCCTTCATAGAGCACATAAAGACAGATTGAAGAGAGGATTAAAGTTCTGCCTGTTACTCATAGGTTGGGGTTTACAGGACACCACTGCTCCCAGTACATCCTAATCCAGTGCCTGGGTGCCTTCAAGGATGCTGCCACACAACAGGTGAGACAGCTGCTCAATTATTTCATACTCAATTACTGAATTCACAGAAGACGAGCATGAGTAAAGGCTTGGGGAAGAGTTTCAGGATTGCCTGGGAATAAACAGAAGCCTGACAGGCCTTTGCCCAGCAAGGATTTATTTGCCTCCTGCACTTGCAGAACATTCAGCTGCTCGCTAATAAGAAACAAGGAGCTATGACGCAAGATTTATACAGCAATAATGAGGGGATTTGTTAGCATGATTCTGATTATTCCGTAATGAAAGTCTAATGAAACTAATAAAGCTTCATCACAGCCTGCAGGGATCTTGCCAGGAGCCAGACAGAGTGTGGGAATCAGGTTGTGGGAGGTCTTCAGAAAGGCAAGAGAGGAGCAGGTCCCACCTGCCCCTGAGGGCCACGGGCTGCTGGGCACGTGTAGCCAACATCAAGCCTGTACCAGAAATGCTCATCCCAAAAGTACAGCAGCTCATTTCCTCTCCAGACACCTGCTGAGAGCATGACAGGAGGAGCCGGGGCAAAGACCAAGCCCAGCAAAGTCCCAAGAGCCTACACTGGAAGGTCATTGTGTATTTGTGCCTGCAAATCATGGAAAACTGAATTTACCACATTCCACCTGTGAGTTCAGGGCACGGATGTGTCTTCTGCATCAAGAGGATACAGTGGGGGGAATTCCTGGGCAAGCAAAGGGATGTGAGAGGGTCACAGTCCCTTCTACGGGGGATGGTGGAAAGGCCAGATCTCCACCCAGAGAGAAGGCTGAAGGGGATACACAATTAACATTTCCAAAACCACGGAGCCAACATTTGAATAGAGAACTCTTTATTGCATAATCCTGCACTACCAAAACACACAGTGGAGTGGAGAGGTAGAGATGTATGTAACATCCCTAGTCCATGGCATGTGGATGCAGGAGAAGCAGGAGGAGAAAGAGCAGGAGTGCGTTGGCTCACACAATCTCCTCAAACAGTGTTGTTTAAAATGCCACTGTTGGAGACCCACTCTTGGCCTCCATTGACCAATGTACCCAGCAGGTCAGTTCTGCTCTTAACAACTCAGGCTGTGTGAGAAAAGAGGGAGATGTCCTTGAGCTAAACTTGCTGTTCATTTGCCAACAGGTTGACTCCAGACACCTCTTCCCTGCGGGAGGATTTTGCTCTCTCATCAAGTCACGAGTGCATCCCTAACTCCAAGGGGTATGGAGAAAGGCAGAAGCAGGCTGCTAGTGCTGCCACAACAATCCACAGCACAATCCACATCTCTTGACAGCAAAACAATCCCTTCAGGCTGAATAAACTGCATGCTCTGGAGTAGCTGATGAGCTGTTGGGCACCACTGAATGTGTAGAGCACTTGAGCATGTTTATCCTGCAGAAGGGCAGGGACCTGGAACCACACGTGTCAGGGAACACATCCTTCTGAAGTGGCACTTAATTCAAATACTGAATTTAATTAGAAGTTAATTAGACAACTTCCCAAGGACCAGCTAGCAAGAATTGCTTTGGGTATGCTGGAGTTAATGCTGATAAAGCAGGATTGCCTTGTTAATGAAAGAAGCCTGTGTTAATCATGATAGGAAACAAACAGACAGCCACCAATACACTGCCACTCACAGGGAAAAGACAAATTTTCTTCACATCCAAGGGAAATATTTGAATGCTCAGAAGCTCAGCTCACAGACTGTGTAACATTATCTTACATGCAGCCCTCACATGTTTTTCATATCACAAAACTCTTTCCAGTTTGAGCTGGACAGATATACTTGTGTATTTTCCAAAACGTTATTATACATCTTATTTTCCTTATCAATATTTATTTCTTATAACAGATTTTTGAATAGGGATACACTTTGCTTTCTTTGGCAGTGATAAACACACATTTATAAAAGAATAAAACCTTTTACTGAACTGCAGCACAAATCAGCCCATTCTTACTTAACTTCTTAGAGACACTTTGCAACCTTCACAACATCCGAGGAGAAACAGCTCCATCTAAAGGGTAGTTGGCTGCACAGTCCCCTGCCTCGTGTTTGCCACATCAGCTCTGTAAACATCAGGAGCACTGGGATGTTTGGGCTGGGCAGCGGAGGACATGGAATGGAAAGCCACGTCCTAAAGCTGAGGAAAAGCTGATTTCCCTGCCTGAACAGGAAACTGATTCATTAACACTTTGTTCTGCCTTTGGATTGCCTGTTTATCAGTTCTCATTTACACGGCCCCTGGTACGTGATTTTTGGTTTGCAGCCTACGGTTCAACCCCAAACAAACAATAGTCATGAATTTTGAACCAATTTAGTCATGCAAAAAATAACCCAAAATCTCTTTTAAGTGTCCTGTCTTTTAGAGACATCCAGAAGCCTCTGATCCCTCTTAAATTCTATTGACTTGAAGAGAAGTACGCCTCCAAAAGTGACTTTTTACTTGTAAATATCCAATAGCTGATACTGGAAAATATTAAGAATTTTGAACAAACAGCTTTCAGAAACATATTCCTAGCTGTAGTGATATTGATTTTTGAAAAATCGTGGTTTAGGAGTATGCTTCCTTCATCAACCAACAATTCTGAACCATCCTGACAATGGTACCATTAAGGTTACTCTCAATATGCATTTTGCAGTATTAAACCCTTTTTAGTCCTCATTTCACAGTACAGCGAGTTTAGCCACAGCTAAGAACAAAAATAGGACATTATTTCATACAACTTTAAGAATACTCAGATTAAAGGTTTCTAAATTATTTTTAGGCTCTCATGCCTCTGCAATCCTGTGCACAATTTGTGCACACTGTCAAAGCAAAAGCAATGTTTTAATAAAGGCCTTCAGTGGGAATGAAGTACTTGGGGACTGTGGCCATAATTACAATCTTAATGGGCATTAAGTTAATAATGGTGACAAAACCCAAGCTTTTCAGAAATCAAGTAGTGCTCATTATAACAATGCAGTCTTTATTGAAGTGGAATACTTAATCTAGATACAATATTAGGAACCAGAGAGGAAACACCTGATTATATTCCAGGTAGGGACAGTTACACTCAAAGCAAATCCAGCAGTGCAAGTTTGGATTCCTGGCTTTTATTTAGCCCTACTTCAGCTATATTCAAGACAGGACTAGTTTAGATCTACCTGTGCCTTACTGCAGAAACATTTTAAAGACATCCATTTCAGTTCATAATGTCTCTAATTGATAAAATAGATTAGGTGTATGTAATGTATTCAGCACAATTTAGAAAACAGTGAATTGAGAAATGACACAGCCAAGAGTGAAAGGTGGTGCTGGACATTTCTTGATTCCACAGGATGAAAAAAGCTACCATCCAAATCATTTACAGAGTACCTGAGCTATCAAGCAGGCTGAGTTTGGGGATTTTTTGGGTGAGTTTGGCTTTTTTTACTTTTCTGTGTGTCCATGGTCCCCACAGTGCCACTTTCCCTAATTCTGAATCTGTAGCATTCCCACAGTTTACCACAATTTTGAAATACTTCTGGAAGTGTACCAATTCCCACAGCATCAAACTCTCCCAATCTGCTCATCTGCACCAAAATTTCCACAGCAATTCCTCCTCCTCTCCCATCTTGGAAAGAGAGCTGGCTTTCTTCATAACACAAAGACTGAAATTTGAACTCTAATGAAGTCTCCTCAGAGTGTACATTTTCCTCTGATTAACCATAATTAGGATATTAGCAGCACCCAGAGGCATCTTCCAGAGTCCAGCAGGACTAACATCTAACCAGACCCAGAAATATTTGTAAGATCCCCATAACTGGCTTACTAATCCCTTTTGCAAGTTTATTCCTGTAACATTCAGAAAACACTGCCTGCACATCATTTTGGGCTATTTCACAGAGGGAAAGAGGTAGATAATTGAGTATAACCACTCCCTGCTTTTTGCAGCACTGCGATGGTTTCAAAGAAAATTTTACAAATTTTTCACATTAGCACGAAGTCCTGCTGATGACCAAGAGTCTCATCCCCTGACAGGAAGTGAAGGGTCAGAATTGACCCAGATATTTCATGGGGGTTTTTCCAACATCCACAACTCTAACTTAAACTAATTAGAGGCATCTTCTGTGCCTGTTGGATTTCTGTGTTCAAAACAATCTTTTGTAAAACAAATATTTCTGAGACAATGTAGTTTAGAGAGTTTTTGCAGAGACTGCTGTGCTTAAATCTTATTGTACATCAAGTCTGTAAAATATTAGTTGCTACAGTCCTGGTCTAAAATAAAAATACTGTGTGTTGTTTCTTAAACTCAATTTTTAAGGAAGCTTTTTCAGTTTTAACAGCCACCTAAAATTTTTTTGTACAACACTTGTGACTACATTGCCTGTTCTCAATAAAACCACCACAAAACTATTAAAATAGATCATTATTAGATCAGTAGCAAACTGCAAGGTCCTAATATGCTAACAAAAATGCAATTCAACTACTTCAAGGAAGTAATTTTCCACTTGTGTAAGCCTCAGGTAGATGGAGAGTTAAAGTTAGTTGCTAAAGAAAGATTGATGGTCTGGAATTCCTCCCCTCCTGCAAACAAACTTGAAACAGAAATGTGTGATTAGGACAATGTAGACCAGCTAGAAAAATAAGAAATAGGTAAATTAAGGTGTTGAGCATCAACCAAAAAAGATTTATGATCTGGGTATAATGAGTGCTGCAACTGGTCAGTGCAACTGTAATCAGCAAAAGGAGCTGTCAGAGAAGTGTATAAATCCTGGAGTTGTCATTTTTAGTTCAGAGGTAGGCAGTCAACTGGAAACAGTCATTTTTGCCTGATGTAAGATTTGTATAAGATTTTTATTAAATAGATTCTTCTCCTGTGAATTTACTATTCATTCCAGAGATCACATTTAAACAGCTTTCTTCTCTTTTAGAGACAGGAACAGATTCGCTTCTAAGAAAAATTGATTAATTCAGGTTTTGCCAGTGGTTTCATGGTTCACTTTCTTATTCCTTCTTTGGGTCCCCTGCTGGTCCCACACTGAGTTAAGGAACCTTGATTTTTATGGACAACTCAAGCCCAGTGAGCAGCTAGCATGCTGTGCACACAGCCTGCATAAAACATTCATACAGCAGAATTAAAGTCTTCTGCTAAATCCTTTATTTGAGTTCAGGATGTCTCTCCCCCTCAGAGATTCCACAAACATAAATTTTTTACATTAAATATTTTCTTTGGATCACCTCAAAAAAGTCTCCATGAAACCAGTTCAGTCTGCACATGGATTCATAACCAGGATAATATATGGGCCCATATTCCCTTGGACTCTTACAGGGCAATGAAACCATCAGAATTTACTCTGTGCACTGTAAGTCTGGAGAGGCTGAGGTTTTTTCTCCCCTCTCCTCCTTGCAGATTCAAGTAAAAGTCAGTAACTTCTGCATTCACAAAAAAAAATAGAGCAACTCTTCACTGCCTTGAATATCTCCATTCATTAGAGTAGCAGAACAAAAGTGGTACTTTAGGAAAGTGGAATCTTAACAAAAGGTATCATCACTCAAGGAAAAATACATCACGCTAGAGGAATTCAACACCTCCAAGGTGTTACATCTCACTCCTCAGGTGCTGTCGAGGCATTTGATCAGTCCCTGGCTAATGTCAAAGATAAATTGCACCTCCACTTACAACTGAGTCCATAAAGAGAGGTGTTAATCATTAATCATTACTGTTACTTGCATCACAGGAGGAGCCAACCATCATTAAAATATTCCAGAGGTGCCCAGGCTGTGGTCAGCAGATTCCATATCCTCCATCTGATCAGGAAGGAACCTGACACCTTCTACACATTCTATCTCACTGTGTGACCCCAGAGCACTTCCAGCTCTCTGGAGCCCACTCAAGTATTTTCCAAGTGTAACCAGCTATGCCAACTTACTCCCAAACACACCTCAAACAATCTTGTGGGGGTGACTGATTATTGATTAGATAAGTATATTCAATTTGCAGACTGATCTCTAGTTCCTTAATAAAATCATCCCCACATTATTTACATTATTATTATTTACATTATAACGTCCCCTGATAGGTCAGCAAAAGTGGAGTCTGTCTCTTAAAACACAAAAGAAAAATCATTTTTCTAGTACTGTGCCCTGTCACATTACTGGGGCCGTCACATTACTGGCTCCAGAATAGAAAAGGAGCAACTGAATGAGTTACTGCAGCAAAACTATTCAGCAAGGGGAAGCTTCAACTTCCTTCACACAAAAACCCAATCTATTTAAAGCTGATACAACACCTTTTCATCTCCTCTCCAATATTATGACTTGGGAATGATGGCATCTTGCTCCATTCCTCGTTATATAGTATCTGAAATTGCCAGCTGAGAAAAAAATCTGTATAATCCAGAGTCAGTGAATGCCTCTTAGAAAATACACCTTCTTCAAAAGATATGATGGACTTGCTGAGAGACTGCAAAACATGAGTCTTATTTCGATTTAATCAGTTCTAAGGGCTGGAAATTGGTAACATGAATACTTTTCACAACATTCTTAATTTAAAATCATTCTGAAGCCAGTAGCTACTCCCAGCTCTCCTATGCAAGGGGTACTGGTTGCCTATCACTGCAGATGAGTTTACACATTCTCCTCCCCTTCTCCTATGACAATAAAATCCTGCAAGGATGGCTTTTCCAGTGAAACAGACAAGAATTTCTCAGAAGGAAAGCACTTCATAGTAACAGTGTTCTGGTACTCTCAAAATGGAATATTTTGTTTGGCATTGCTCTGCTCAGTGTTTTCATTTTTAATTATTTCATACTGACTTTTATTTTGTGACTGGCTGCATTTATCCAGGAATGGTTCAGAGTCCCATTTTTGTGTCTTTAATTGCTATTCTGTCCCACAGCAAAGCACAAAACCCTGTTTCACTGGGCTGCTGATGCAGAGACAATATGCTCTGATGAGCCTGTGCTTCACTCCTGTGCTGATACCTCAAGATTACACAGCACATAGATTTCAAAATCACCAAAAAAAACCCCAAAAATCTGTAGTTTTCCAGTAACTCATCCCCTAGCACACACTCAGTTTCTAGGAAATTCTGTAAGAGGATGTATTTTGCTGTATCCAGTCCTGACCACGAAATCAGTCATGGACAAAAACATCAGCCATAACGACCTCACCTCTGAAAACTGATTTTATGTGTTTTTATAATGCAAACAGCAAAACGTGCTTGCAGCATAGGACTTAACAGCATTTCCTCCCAAAACTTAACATTTATTATAGAATCAGACAAAAATTGACAACTGGAGACCTTCTGAAACTGCTTTAACCTTTCTCGTTCTTCAGGAGGAAGGAGACTAATAACCAACATCATAACTCTGTTACTGGACAGCTTTATTTCCATCTGTGTTGGAGAGCAGGAGAGGAGCAGATTTTCAGCACTGAGGCAAATCAAATCAGTCTCTGAAGAATTAATTGGAAAAAAAAAATTTAAAGGCATCATCAAGTTAAGCAGCATTGCAACCAACTGAGGCCTGTGTAAATTTCCTTGTAAAGTGGTGCTTAACGTGAAAAGAAAGGGCTCAGAAGTGCAATTTGTAGTGTCCTTGGCTTCTTAGACATACAGCATTAGCTCCATATTTTCAGTCTTTGGGGGAAAATACCCATACACTAGTTAAAATTTCAATTTGATACTCAGAGTAGGAAAAAAATTAGCCTTTTGGAACTGAATTCAAAACAGGAACTGAGCTTTATACCATTTTTATGCTGTCAGTGCTGAAAGAAATTAAGTTTGCAGTAGCTACAGCTTTATTTCGGCCAATTATATACAATTGTATCATTCTGCAGTCGTTCTTGAAATGCCTAATAAAGCCTGGTGAATAAGAATAAAATCCAGATGTGAAAAATCAGATACCATCACGACTGCCCAGGACTTTTGGCTGTTCATTTAGAAGCAATACAAGACATTAGGATGGGATCTAATCCTAAAACTTAATTACCACTTTCTGTGTCAGAAATATTATTGTAGGAATGAGGGGCATCACCTTTACTGTCGTGAAACTTGTAGATGTTTGATAACTTTATCTTAACAACAATCCATATTAATGTTATAACAGGAACCCCTGGGAAATTTTTCACAAGTGCTTCAGAGAGGTTGGACTTTTCTTCTGAAGGACCACTGGCAGAGATTCCAACTCATAGAAAATCTGATAAAACCAGTATGTCTTTAATTATTCAAGGCTGTAAGTGTTTGAAATCCCTGCTTCCTTCTGAAACCACAGGGTAGTGGACATTTCCTGGCCTTGTTCAAAGTTCTGAAGGAAATAAAAACGTTGCCCAAGAGATCCCTGTACTTTAAGCCAATGTTGCAAACTTTTCATGAAACCACCAGATGATGAAAGGACTTAGTTTGGAGAGGAGTTTTTGTTAGTTGTTTTTATTTTTTTTTTCCCTGTTGTAAAACCGATTTGACTGCAGCTAAAAAGCTTTGAGGGACACATGTAAAATGTATTCTGTATAAGAACTGTCATCCTGCAGAGTCCTTTTGGTCTCTGATGCTCCTTCATGCTCCACATTAGTTAGAAATATGCCATTTACTTAAAAATAAACTATTTAATAAGAACTCAGCTTTTCACACAATAAATGTAAAGCATAAATCATCAAGTAGACTATTTCAATGAGTTATTTTGTATTTTTGTTTGCTTTGTTAGTGTTCCCTGAGAGCATCATCCAGGCATCCAGTATGCATCACACTGTGGGAATTTGGAGCCTCAAAAAATACCAACCCTCCCTGATTTTTGTTTGTTTTAAGGAATCATTAATTGAGGGAATTCTTTCTCACTAAGCACTGTGCTAGCTAATTTAACTCTCAAACCCTGCCCTAATGTCCAAGAGCTATTGTTGCAAATTTACAGCATTACTCAGACATTACTAATTCTTTATTGCTGTGAGCAATAAGTTTGGGAACGCTGTGGGGTTTGTAATGTCACCTGATGGCTCTTGATATCTCCTTTGCACAATCTGAGCTTTCAGAAGAGCCAGTAGGGACAGGACTACATCTGAATGTCTCTAAAATTCAACACATTCCCAGTTTGGGAAAGTTATTAGAGTTTGTTTTGAGTTTTTGTGTTTTTTAGGTTTGAAATTTTACTGCAAGCTTGAAGAAAAAAAAAATTACATCATCCATTAATGCTTAAGAACACAAACAGCGTCTGATATTAAGCAAACAAAAAGAACTTCAAAACTAAATAAATACTCTCAAAACTTTTTTTTTTTCCTCACTAAAAGCTGAAGCTTTTCAGAGAGAAGAGAAGTAGCAGGGCAGTCAGAATGGAAGACTGACATCAAAGGTGTGCAATACCTTGTAACAATTTATTTCCTCATTGCAAAATAGGATTTCTTACAACTCCAAGTAAAATACACCTTCTCTAAATGCTATTTTTATCTGACAAATAGATCTCAAGTATTATCTGCTTCCTGACATTTTCTACTTACAAGCCTCAAAAATACACAGTTCAAAGAATTACAGGATCAAAAAATCCCAGTTACACATATAGAAGCTATAACATATATCTGTCTATATGAGTGTTGCTGGTTTTTTTCTCTTCTTGTTTGGGATTTTTTTGTTTGTTTGTTTGCTTGCAGAATTTATTACAAGTTTTAGTTTATGTTGTAAGCTAGAATCAGAATCACAGAAGGGAATGCCAGGAATAATTTTTAAAGCACATTGCCTTTGAACTTAACACGAGTGTAAAGACAATAGAAGTCCTAGAATAACCATAAAAAATTCAATTTCCAGCAGCACCGATGCCAAACACATCCTTGTAGAGAGATTATACACAAAAATAATTCAGCAGCATATTAGTTTTGATGCAGAGGAAGCCTACCAAGAGCAGGAGGAGTTTTTGCCAAGCCACACTTGTTAAACACAGCCACTGCAGCTCCTTTGTGTTTATCCATCTGTGACCTGAGGAGCAAGGAGTGAATTCTGCCATCAGTTTCTGAATACACAACATATTAATTGTGCTAACCAAGCTGGACAAAAGTGCCCCAAATTCATTTAGTCTCAGTCAAGTGTCACAAGGACATAATTCCTCAAAATTACCTTGTCGCTCAGCCCACATCACACAAAGTCACACAGCCTTGTACTTCATTGTGCACAAACAGCTACAGACAATTTTCCAGCTGCTGCTTTGTCATCGCAGTGGGTTTAATTTTAATATTCTATAAACACTGTTTCAAAAGCTTTGCTTTCCTGTGGTATCCAGACAGAAAATACGCTGTGCAGGCTCAGAGCACGCTGCAGCTGAGGGTGACTGCCAGTTTTGACTTGGAAAGCTGTCAGGGAAACTTACTCCATTTCTGATACAAGTTATGGATAGAAAATATCTTACTTTCATGGTTTTAGTCTATACATCAACCATTCCTTCCAGTGATTACTGGCATTCCCTAAAAAACCTCTCCATGTGACAATGACAACAACAGTCAGTCTCCTTATAAATTTATATCTGTACTGAAAATAAACTATTCCCTGAAAAAAATACAACTTCTGAAACACAAAGCACTTAGAAAAAATAATTATGATAATTGATTACTTAGACCTCAAAGGAAAACATTCTGTTTGTAATGCAGCACTATCAGGCTTCTAAGCAACATCTCCTGCACCTGAAGCACTAATTTATGAGTGGAGTAACAGAAAGAAAAAAATCACTGAACTGTTTTTTTTCATTGAGAAGTCCGTAACACTGGAAATTATTTTCCTTAACATTTTGAAGCCCAGTTTCACAGAAGCTGTTCTTCATGTGGAAGAAAAGCCATTCAAAGATTAGCTGCTGGATATACCTCAAACTCCACTTAATGGCAAGTTTTGTTGGGATCTAATTACTTTCCTTTCTAGAGAAAGTTTCCCTGAAACTCTGGATGCATTTTAAATTATTACAGAAAATAAAAACAGGGAGAAGTTCAACACTAAAATACATCTATTTTGGTTTATAACCAAATATAAGACCACTTTTAGACACAGGTAAATTTTACCCTAAGGAGAAAAACTCCAGAGTTTTAAAAGGCCTGGAGAGGGTGTGCTCATTAAGATCCTCTCCTGCCAGCAGCATTTATCTATTTATTTACCACACCTTTCTGTAGTCAAACTGCACTGGAGGCACCCCTCACCCGACTGGAAACGCAGGGTGGAGTCCTACCGTCAGGATAATTTAGCATTTCAGTAAGAATCCAGGAGAAGGGCTGGAGGGTGGGACGGGGAGGTTTCTCTCCAGGAGATGGTGCTGCAGCTCCGGAGCTGCGGGCGCGCAGCCCCGCAGAGCCCCGGGAGATAAACCGGGAGATAAACCGGGAGATAAACCGGGAGACACAGCCCGGGATGGAGCCTTACACCGGCATACAGCCTGGGATGCTGTCCTGGTTTAGGGCAAATCTGGGAGAGAATCCCCGAATAGACTCCCTCTGGAAAAGCAAACCCAAACGGCCCCTCCCCGCAGCCGGTCCGGGAAAGAATTTCCTCGGAGAAAAAGTGGAAAAATCTATTTATTTAACAAACAAAGTGCCCACAAGCGTAAAGAATGAATAATATGAAATAATAAAACCTCTCGTCCTGGAGTGAGATGGTAAATTCGGAAAGTCCCTGCCGTGGGTGTAGCTCAGCCCAGTCTCTTGTCAGCCCCTCAGGAGGCCCAGGCCCCGCAGGCCTCAGGCCTGAGCTCCGTGTGCTCCTCTGGGGTTTTCGGTCCGGAGCAGGTTTAAACAGCCCCAAGAAAAGGAAAAAAAACATTCCATGAATCTTCTTTGCCTCAGCTAGCTTAAACTAACTAAAATCAAAAAAAGATTTCTGTCCGGCTGCTGCCCGTGCCTCAGCCGAGCAATGCTGTCCTGAGGAATAAAAAAGCAGAGGAGTGAGCGCTGCTTTCAAAACAAACTGCACGCTCCTTCTTTCCCTGCTTCTCTCTCAGAACCGGCCAGAAAGGCACAGAACTCAACATAGAGCACACACAGAACAGATGACTGGGGACACAAGCACCATAAAGTCACCCCAGGACAGATGGACGCCGCGATACACAGCCCAGGAGAGACGCCGGCACAGAACCTGGGACAGAGCCTGGGATACACAGCCCGGGATACACAGCCTCACACCGGGATAGAGCCTGAGATACACGGGGATGTAGACTCACACTGGGATGGATATACATCGGGATACTGCCCGGTATACCCAGCTTCACACCGGGATATACACTGGGATACAGCCGCGCATTGGGATATCCACCAGGATGCACACTGGGATACAGCCTCACACCAGGCCAATCCCTCCTAGAACTCCAAGATAACAGCTCAGGGAAAGAAAGATTCCCCAATAGAAGCCTTTCCTTAAGGTCTTTTCTCATTTAGGCCTGCTGCAGGTACAGCAGGAATTGTCAAAGTGTTGAAAAAATCCAGTGGGTTCTCACACGTATCAGGTGAGGGGATGCTGTGGTGCAAAGTAATTCTCCTTCCAGTTACCTCCTTTCTTATACATTACCTGGATCCACATACATAAACACAACAGCATGCACAGATTTCTGTAACAGCCCATAAATGAAAAAAAAAAAAATTCTTTCAGAAATGTCAAAAAAATCCAAAAGTTTAATCCAGAGAACTAACATCTCTTGCTCAAAACTCATTTAAAAAACAAAAACAAAAACAAAACAAAAAAATCTGAGAAATA
>VXBN01011705.1:20544-41430 GCA_013397395.1 Sinosuthora webbiana
TTTTCAATCAACTTGTTAGAAACCATCACCTTCTCCCTCCACGTCACCTCTCTGACCACCACTGCCACCAGACAGCCACGGTGACAATCCCACTGTCACAAAGGTTTCACATCCTCTGGACTTGGTTCAGCCAGCCACAAGCAGCAGCACCCAACAAGACTCCACCTACACAATTCTACTGCAAACACACAAAAGGATAGCCAGGCAGAGCTTTTTAAACATCCTCTGCAGGCTTAAACCAAACCCACACCTCCTGCTATAAGGGATATTTTAATAAAGGCACTGGCACATCAACCTGTCAGATGTATTTTTTCCAACCTTCCTTTCAACAGGATAATTTACAGCTGGAATGACAAACCTAACCATCAATTTCCTCCCTCCAAACTAAATCTTCAGCTGTTACTAGACTTTGCCCACCAGAAGAAATTTCATTTGAAAATAGCTGACTCAATTAACTACATCTTCCCAGAACATTTACTAGACATAAATATCAAGAAGCCTCCATGCAAATCTACTGTGAACAGCCATTTTCCTTCCTCAAAGCTCACCTTTTGGGTAAATACACACATTTTCCCCTGGAAAGATAAAGTATTTATCTACCAACCCAGCTCCATGTGAGTATCAGCCTGCAGAAATGTCCATATTGTACAGTTTATTGAGAAATTAAATTACTGCTAACTTTGATTGCAGTAACTACAAAAATCACTGTAGTAGCAAATGCATTATATATCCAACTCTATTAAAAAAAAAAAAAAAAAAAAAAAAAAAAAATTTTCAANAAGATTTTCAAGTGATAATTTTCAACGGGGTAATTTTGAGCTGTTTTTTCTCATCTCAGAAACATCAAAGTCACATGTTTTCACAGTCAAATCTTAATTGTTGTGTTTTGCAGACCTGTTGATAAAGCCTACAGGAATTCTAATTAGCTGTGCTGCTGCATTACAGCTTCTGCTGGATCTGCTGCTGTTCTCAGCATGGGCTCTCCTCTTGCAGCTTGCTCAGCCAAGGATGAATAGAACCACTGGAATCTTGGCTTTGATCCAAGCTACAAAACCTGTGGAATTTATTTATTGTTTTAATTGTCTATTTATTCATTCTCTCTAATTTTCCATCTCCAGATTGCTCTGTTCAGAGAGTAAAAGAAAAATCTCGGTTCCTAAAAATCAGAGAACTCCTTTGTAAGTGTAATTTTGAATAATAAAGTATAGTAAAAATGAATAATAGTAATAAAGTGACAGCAATAAAGTAACAATAAAATAAAAGGGAATAAAAAGAAAGAGGCATTTAAAGTAATTACTCTGGATATTCAGACTTAGCATGAATAGGGAGAATTCTAATGAAATGCTAAAGAACTACTTTCATCTGGTTTTTGTAATGAACTATCTCCCAAGGAAAGAGGTTTTATTATACCGAAATTTGTAATTTTAATATCTCTATTTTTACACTAAAGTGCTCAATAGTTTAAGTTTGCTGGAAGTAATTCATGAAATGAACTTTCTTATCCATTTTGGGATCTACAGTAGGAGTTAGTAATGGATGCTGGTGGAGCAGAGTTTAAAGTTCCCCTCCCATTTTTCTCCCAGAAGTTACATAATTCACTCCCACAAAGCTTTTACAGCAAAGACAAGACATCAGCTCTTTCTTTAAACAATAATAACAACAGAACACAACGAGAATGAAAGGAAAATGCTGTTTAACCACACAGCTTTCCTCAGAATCACACCCACCAGAGAGGTGCTGGTGCTAACAGTTGCTGACATGAAGAGCAGCAGGACTGCTCCAAATAATTAATATGCTCAGATCACTAATTACCAAAAAAGCATTAAAAAATTACAGCCTTCAAGTACATTAAAAAAAGTGCCTTTCCACCAAAAAAATACAAAATTGTCACTGTAGTAAATGGTTCCTCTCTCCTGCTATGTCAGTTGTACACATAGTAGCAGTGATTTACAGTCCAGCTGTGTGACAGACAACTCAGGCTCTGTGCAAACTCTCCAGGATCCCTTTTTCATAAAAGTGAAGAGTGATTTAGCTGCATGAGTTCCATTAACATTAATGGGTGTCACATGGCCAAATCCCCATGCCACTCTCTAAAATGTTATATCTCTGTGTAATTAGAAATAATCTTCTCTGAACTGACTTCCTTTCTGCCTGGATGGGTGAAGAAACAGCACAAAAACATTGCCAGCCACCAAGGCACTTGGTGACAGCTCTGACAGGACACCCAAGAAGTGACTTCCCATGATTCCAACCATTTATCTCGCTTTCATAAGTCTTAGTTTCCTCCTCCAAGGTATTTTGAATGGTGAAAATAGATTACATGTTCCTTTCCTTTCACAAAAGACATAAAATTATTATCATCATTGAAATATTAGTAAAAATAATACTAATTTAAAAATTAACCTTTCCTCTCATAACAACTCAGTCACAGAAACCAGGTATTTACATTCTTCTATTTCTTTGGGGCTGCTGCATTCCTTTGACCATATCCCTGTGCAATGAGCTAAAAACCCATAAACACACCCTCTTCCTAAGCCAGAGGACCTGGGCTTAATCTTAAACCAGGCCAGAAAAATCCTTTTGTGTCTATTTCCTTGAGTCATGTTCAATAATTCAGTTCCCTGCTATTTCTACCATGACACAACCTAAGGAAAGGGTGATCTGCTGCTGACTCTCACACAGGTGTGTAAAACGAAGAATGGCCAAAAAAAAATGATTTATCCCCACCACACAGAAGAGTTTGTACAGGCCAAAAACACCTTTGCAGAAAAAGCTCCAAATAATCTGCTAGAAAGATGTGGAGAACTTGGGATATCAAGTTATCTGTGCACTCCTGTCCCCAGGAACCAGAGCCTCGGAAGAGTGAGGGTACTTAGTGAAAGGTTTTGTAGTTGGTCACGGAGAAGAAAAGAAATATAAATAATGATTAGGAAGGACAAAGTAAAAATGAAACCATTTCCAAGAGTCATGGGTGGGTTATGAGTGCTTTTCATGTCCACCCCTCTGCCAAGATTTAAGCCATTGTTTTCATGACTTCAGTTAAGAGATGAGAAAGACAGTCTAGGCAAAATGTAAAATCCACGAGCAGAAATAAAAAGCACACAGGGAAAAACATGCAATTCACAAACACCATATAGAAAAAACACGCAGCAGACAGGTAAAGCCATGGCAACAAGATGAAAAAGCATTTAAAAATGTCTGAGTGCTTGTTCAGAGAAAATACTCCTATCTTTGGGTTCACTCTCCCTGTTTATAAAAGGTGTATGCCTCTCCTGCTTGGAGCTGTATGGACATGACACAAGTTTTGTATTAACTGTAAAATGAACAGGAAACTTCAAACAGGAGCTTTTCTTAGTGGTCAAGAGTCTCTCAAAGCCTGCAGGCCACCAGAACCTGCCCCACCTGTGCTCTCCACTGCTGAGAGAGACCAATTGTTTGGTCTGTGCACTTAGGTCTGCTGTAATCAGGAGCCATTTCCAGTACCTGCTCTTCCACACATTCAAACTGAGCCATTTATTTCAGTTAATGCCTCTGCAAACCAAGCAAAACCCCACATTTCTCTGATCATTGCCATTTTCCTGTGAAGCTGCACTGCAGTTACCAGTGCATTTTCTTCACTTTCTCCTGGCAAAACCTCATTTCAGTGCTATACTTCAAACAAAGAAACAAAAAACATCTAGTTTTTGTTTTTCTAGATTTTCTTTTTCTGGTTCTTCTCTCAAAATTTATGTCTAAAGTGCATAGTAATTTTGATAGGGGTATGGAAAATACCAAGTTATTAACACTTTTTTTTTCGCTGTCTTTTCTAAGAATGATTTTTTCTTTTTAAAAGTCACATCATTGAAACCACTTTCAGAGATGAGAGCTTCCTGAGCAACTACATCCAGGAACTTATAAGTTATCATGCAAATAGACTTGAGAAACATTTAAAGGACAGAATTGCCATAAAAATATTCCCAGTAAAAATACTGGATAGCCAGTAAAAAGATTTTCACCATCTTTATAAACTCAAAGTTGCTATACTTTGGCAATGAAACAATTTTGATAGAGAGAGTCAGTTATAGAGATACACAGATTTTTAAGAACTATCAATTTAATTGCATATTAAAAATATTTTACCACTCTAAGCCATGGCTGTGACATTAATCTGTCCTAAGAAACACATCAGTCTGTACCAGAAACAACAGAAAATTCAGAGAAATTAAGTTTGGTTCATCTCATCTGCAGCATGACTGAAGAAAACTCAGCAAGGTTTAATTCTCTCTTTGCTGCCTTCTGGACTGGCAACATCTTCATTTCCACAATGAAGGAAGTGTAAATGTTTTATTTAAGGCCACTTCTATTTAATAGACAGAAAAACCCTGAAATCTGATTCAAGACACAAAACTACTTGACTGTGCAAACAGCATCAGCATTCTAACTATTGGTGCTTTTATTTGTGAATGGATCTTGGACTTCCTTTTCCTCCTCATCTTAGTGCAAGTTGATTTCCTGCTTTTATCTTTCTTCCCCTCCTTTTCCTGTCAACTTCCATTGTTTTTATTGTTATATTGAACTTATTCCCCAAACCCTCTTCCTCTTATGTAATTTAGCAGCATTTTGATTCCTAAATCCGTATTATTACTTTAATCCTTTGCAGTTTTTATTTTTCTTACATTCAATCACTTTTACCTCTGTATCTGTCAATCTTTCAAAAAGCTCCATAAGACAGGATTTTGTTATGTCTTTATCCTTCAGGATTCCCAGGTATTCTTTAAATAGGAAACTTGCAAATAGACAAGTTGTATTGCTTTCTAAGCAGTATTATACTCCCACTCAAAAAACAGCATGAGAAGGTCATAATTCCAGATGATCAAGTTAGTAGTTTGCACTTGTAGACAGTTTATCTCTGGCTGATAGTAAAAACAAAACAAAACAATAAAATAAAATAAATTAAAAAAAAAAAAAAACCTCAACCAGAAACCAGAAACAGAGGTGAATTTTGCATCCAGGACTATTAATACACTCAATGCCCAAAAAACAAAACTTTTGTCCCCTTCCATCTTAGTAGAAATGCCAATTGTGACACTTCCATCACATTTATTTTTAAACTGTGAAAATTCATGGAGATGTATCTCAGGATATGTTCAGTAAGCGTATTTTTCTTGCTGATCAGAAGAAAAAAAAAAAAAACCAACCTGAAAAAGTGTTGAAGTTCGATTTAATGATCAAACAAGACGTGGATTACATCTGCTCTGGCTCACTTACACAGTTTCTGCACATTACACAAGAGAACCATTTGGGAAACCCAACACATAAACACATTTTTAATGCAAAGTAAGTTCAGGCAAGGAGTCGTGAATATGTTTTAAAGTCACCCATCTCTCAAGCTCAGCCAGAGCATTCCCAGCACGGCTCATTTACATCCCTCCTCAAGGAAGGGCTCAGCTCTGTAATGAGGGAGAACTCCTCATCCTGTTTGCAATCATGGTCAATCCACACCTCAAACTGCTTCCCAACCACCTGTGACTTTAATAGCCTCAGGATTTACTTGGAGATTCGCTGTGCAAGGAGCTCTTGCAGAGCAAAAGACAATTTTTCTATTAAATAAAAGTTGCCCCTTACCATATTTGTCCTGGAGTTGAACAGTAAATTAGAAGTTCTACAAGTCTGTATCACCGGCTGTAAAAATATTACCTATGTTATCATCCTCTCCATTCATCAGGGTTAAATAACTCGGGTTTGACAAGCAAGGAAAATAGCACTCGTTTTTCATTACCATTAGGTGAAATACAAGCAAATAGACTGTCTAGGCAGGTAAATTTCATGATTATTCCACAGCACTGTTTGCAATGAAGTCAAGTTAAAAAATACTCCAATTCTGGCACTGCAAGAGCACAAAGAATGTACAAATCTTAAGGAAATCTTCTTTACTGTGCACTGCCTGTAAAACTCATAAATAGTTTGTTTTAAATCTGTTTCTTCAAGATGATGTGGTTTGATGATGATCAGTAAATACCTCGAGGTTGTGTACTGTGTGCTGTCCCTCTCAGGGAAAGAACATCACTTACTATTCTCTGTAGGTTAACTTTGATACCTCCCTTTAAATTATTTTTGAAGAAGCAGAAGCTGGTTCTACCTGTAGCAGGTTTTGCCATTATATATTATAATTTGATTGGTGTAATTAAGCATTTCACCTTCTTCCCCTGTCTTCTTTCCCTCTCCCTAACCCCAGCACCACACACCTCTGTGAGCTTCTCAGTAGTGAACTCTTCTGGGAACGAAAAGCTGTCTGATTTTAAGGTTGCCATTACTTTGGTTGTTAAAATCGAACTGTAATGCAGCATTTGAAAAGCTTCCCTTGATTTACTTGGACTCCTACCAGAACCTGAGGTGTTCACATGATGTGAGTTTACACAATAATGCAAGAATTTTTACCAAACACGAGGCTGATTTGCAGTGGCAATCCAAATGACAAAACAATACATTCTCTATCTACTCCCAGTGCCCCTGAATCCTGAAATAAAACAACCACGGAACCTCCCTATTCTATTCCACTCTGCAAAGTTAATGGCACAGTTTCTCTAATGAGACTCCAAATCCTGGAAAGGTTTTTAACATTCAAAATTTAAGATATCCATGTCAAAATTGTTGCATTCTGTCCCTGCTCTCTTTCCCACTCCAGTGGTCTCCAACCTACCAGCACAAAAACTGCTCCTATCCCAGGGAATAAAGTATCCACAAAATGTAGGTATTGATGGATTCAACTGCAGCAAAGGCTGGCATAGCCTGCAGACATAATTATTCTCAGATCAGGAGTTTCCATAACAATATCCCGAATGCTCCATTTTTCAACAAAGACAAAAGTACATTTCCTCCAAAAATTTGATGGCCAATATCAGCAAATATTTCAGCTTAAATAAAAGCAGAAAAATCACAATATTTGGGCATCAAATTATGCAGAAACAGAGTATTTTAGGAAAATAATCGACTCATATATTTTCATTTAAATGGAAACTGTTCCTTCTAGTCATCATTGTGGTGATCTCTATATAAAAGTCTGTGTCATCATGTGAACTCCCTCCTCATTATAAACCTGGTCTTTCCTGTAGGCCTGCCTTCTACTGAGCCAGCCTACAATCCTTAGGAATTTATTTCCATTAGAAGAAAAGAAGAAAGCTGATCAGTGAGTGACCTGCAGCAAGGAGGAAAAAGACATGAAAGGGTAACTCTTAAATTTGATTTTTGTGTTGTTTTTAACAGCTCAAAGTTCTTACTTTATGCAGCTCTTTTTCCTTGACTTGCACAACGCAGTGGCTGCCCAATGCTCACATCTTAGTTTCCAATCATGAGTATTTTTGAGACTGGAAATGGAATGATGCTCCTTTCTCTCCCTCTCTCTGTTTTGTGAAAATATTATAGAAGAATTCAAGAGCCTGAGCTCTTGAAATTACTGAACTGGCGTTATCTTACATTCTTTCTGATTTGTCAATTACTAATGAATGCCTTGAACAGTGTAAATTTAAGAAATGTTAGCTAGTTAAAGAGATAATCCCAGAAAATGTAACTGCTGTCACACCTTGCTAGAATGAGGTGATGCACTTCAAGCCAGTTGTTATTCTTAGCAACAAATTAGAAATTGTGTAAGAAAGAGTCATAAGCAGAGTTACAAGTTTAAAAGATCCTTCTTTGCTGGAGAAGAGGAGAATACCTCGGTGAAAAAGTGCTGACAGAAATGTCACAGAAAGTGCACTAATGACAGCAGCACTACAGGCTCACGAGGCAGCAGGCAGAAAAAAAATGACAGCAATGAGCACCAGGTTTTAACAGTCCACAAAAAAAAAACCAAAAAACACCCAACCAGATGTAAATCAACTATATTTTTAACACAGATGCTCACAAAAATTGCACTTCAATCCAGCACCTAGAAACTTCTCTTTTTTCAGACATGTTTTCTGAGGCATTTATCTTAAAATCTCCCCATGCAGGAAGTGAAAATCAACTTGCAAACCACAGTTAGGAGCCAAATATTCTGCCACCCTTTAATCTGCATCTTATCGATGTTGAAACAAATGGAACTAGAAGGGAGCAATCATTAGGGAGAGTGATCGCCGAGAAGAAAATGCAGCATCTCCTGTTTTACACTGCTATATAAAGCACCCTATGAGGAGTAAATGAACCACTCAAACACGAAATGGAGAGTTTTCTCACCTTAACTCATAGGTCTGGACCCGAAGTATCTCTGAATTGTTTTGTTTTGCTTTTCGGGGGGAGAGGGGTTATTAATTGTTTGGGTGGTGATTGTTTGGTCTGGGCTTTTCCTTGATAAGGAGATCTTCATTGGCTTATATTTAAATTTAATATATTGCTTCCATTGAATGCTCTTTGTTGTCTCAGAAAAGACAAAAGAGTAAAAGCACTGGATGTGAAATTATCCTTCAGGAGAAGTTCTGCCCCTCCTGGGCCAGCTTCTGACACCACTTCTGCTTTTTGTCACTTCCGGCAGCAAAGAATCTGTGCTGCTATTACAGCAGCCTCTAGGAAGTCAATTCAATTATTAATTACATCAGTGAGTGATCAGCTTACAATTAGTGAATTAAAGTTTCATTAATTATGTCCTGGATTACCAGCTTTTAGTCATGAAAATTAAGGGTGTAATTACTCAGCAGAAAGAAATGATCAAGCCAAATCCACTAAGTGACCAATTTCATTGCCACCTCACTTCAAAGAACACGTTTGTAAAAGAGAACATGATAAACCAGGAGCATATTTAACAATATCCCACTTCTACTGCAGCTGCTCCAATTATTTTTTGTCTTTAGCATCTGGTAATACTGCTAATTTTAGCATTTCAAAACCAACATTATACCCTGACTAGGTACCTCTATTAATTTCTAATTGAACAAATTGATTCCAGTGTATTCAGAGATTAGCTAATTAAAATGACTGATGGTCAATACCTAAGTCATTTATCGCCCTTGTCAACGTATTTGTCTTGTTTCTGAAGGCATTAGGCATATTATGTGATACTAAAATGCATCAATGACAAACTTTGAGGAGATAATTGATTAAGCCTGTGTATTATTCACTGGTTCTGGAAAGAAAGAAAAGATCCTGCACATCATTCAAGAGAACTGGGTCATCCAAGCATCTCACATGGAAATAACATCATAAAATATCATGGAATCAGAAAAATCCATAGGACAAAAGTCAGCAGTTAAACCATGTGTCCAGAACAGCAAACCTGGTGGCACAGTTGTGCCAAGAAAATTTTGGGATTTATGCTTTCCCACCATAACACAGAAAACTAAGCTGTGACAACTACACTGTTCTGTGTGTGAAAAACGAGGTTCACTTTCTTAGTAAAATTAACAAGTTTAATAAAAATAAAAAAGAGACAATTAGGAGACAACAAAAAATAGTTAACGGCCGGGCGCCTGGTGCAGAGCCAGAAAGCACACCCCAACTCAGAAAACACTTCTTTAAATGTACCAGGTTGTTACATATTCAAAAGACCCTGATGCATTATTCAAACGTTCCTCTGGAGTTTGAATTTCTCTGTTCAGTTTCAACTCCTCCCCAACCATTTTATCTTGTAGATCCATCTGCAAGTGGCTCTATTCCGTCTGATAGCAGAGGTTCAATAAATTCCTCTCCTGGAGCTCTGGTCAAGTTGTCTTCATCTGGATAAGGTACTGATAACAGAGGTTCAATAAATTCTCCCTTTGGAGCTTTGGGGTCTGTCCTCATTATCTTCATCCAGATAATCCAAGAATGTGGGGAATTTCCTGATTATCTTTCCTATTCTCCTGGGTTATCTTAGAAAAAGTATGTTACATCACATAGTTGTATTTTAATATTATGCTATAACCTAAAAATGTATACATATATTCATGACACCACCATTTCTAAGCCCTGTTAATAGCAAAAAATAAAAAAAAACATTTAATACAGCAAAAGTTTCCCACATTATACATATAGCATTTATTTTAATATTTGCAAAAAGCCAACTTTATAATATGTATTTATAATATGTGTAAAGTAAATAAAAGGAAAGGATGCTGCTCTGGATCTCAAAATCATTCTGAGCAAAGCAGACTTTAATAATTCACAGTTTGAGAAATTGCAATTTCATTTTCACAAACAAAAATTACTTGATAGAGCCCAGATTGAATTAATTTTATACTTCTGGGAAAATCAGCAAACAATCTTTTCTGCAGCAGACTGAAATAGGAACAACATTGTGCAGACATTGCAACAACATGCCAATTACCATGGTGGGGTCTCTGGTGAAATATATTTCCAATTTTCAAAGTTGAAAGACCTTCAATAACGGTAATTAAAGACGCTCTAATGCTTAAAACCCTAAATGCACCAGGGATGGGAAGAGAGATTAAACAATTTCCAGTGGCTTAGCATGGAGCTGATGTTGCAAAATCCAAGTGGGACCCTGGCAGAGCCCACATGGCCTCATTTCCAGGCACTCTCTGGAACCTCTGGCTGCCAAGCCACAGACTGGGACCTCTTTTCACAGCCCATTAGCTTGAACATGCCAAAATCACATCAGGGACTCTCCTAACAGTCTGCCAGAACAGAGTTGGGTTCCAGCACCCAGGATGTCTCCTAGGAACTGAGGATGTTTTCAGACCTTATTTGCATTTTTACCTATTTCACCCTCAGCTTGCTCTGTGTTATTGAAAATGTGCATTCTAGGACCTTTTCTGTGTCTAAATTGGATAAATGGACTGATAGATATTAAATTATATCCTCAATGGCACAACGAAACTTGATTTAAATCAGGGAAAAAAAAAAGTCAGTAGGGCAGATCACCAATCACCATTAGTTCAAGTCTTCTCTTTTAATAGAATAAGCAGCCTCTAAATTGAGAAAAATTGCAGTGGAAGTAAAATGTGGTAATTGAGTTCATGTTGTAATCTCCTTCAATGCACTAATATTTCAATGCATTCAAAGGCAGAACACACTAAGGCATGTTTAACTTCTCTTCATATTCATTTTCTTTCACAGCAGGCAATTGAAAAGCCACACAAAAGAGCAAACTCCCCACGTTTGATTTGCTGGACAGTCACTTAGCAGAAAGAAGAAAATAATTAAATCCATTCACTTTCAATTTGTATTTATAATGTATTAATGTCCAAAGCTCAGCCCTGGTTTTGTATTTATCTTTCCACAAAGCAGAGTACAACCTGATTTTTATCACACTTTCTACATAAACTACAGAAGTATCCCATACTCAGAATGGACATAAACCAAATATAAAATACCTTCAGAGAAACTTAACAGTGTATAATGTTACAAAATTCTCAAAATCATTGTGCAGATAAAGACCCCATTCCTACAGAGCGTTTTCCCCGAGGCAAGGAAATTCACATGCTGTAAATTCACTTGTGTAAGACCTGGATGTGGGTAAGGGCCCAGTCCCCAGCTCCTGCAACCTTTCTGAACAAAGGCTCCTCATTCAGGGAAAGTCTGATGAGAAAGTGAAAGTTATTTTTCAATGAGAAATTACTGTTTATAAAATACAGGCTGTACAACACCTGTACACCTGTGGAGGTGGCTGTGACATTTAATTTGGTCCATGTGGGACAAGGCTCCAGGTCCAGCCTTGCTCTGGAGAGCAACAAACCCAGGTCTGGGCAGGGCTGGAGAGCAGTGGGGAGTTTTCCATGGGGGATCTGTGCTGGAGTCACCTGCTCTGCCAAACCTTCTCCAGCAGCACACAGAGTGCACCTGGAGTGGTGTGAGCTCCTGAAACCACGAACTCATCCCCCATGGACACAGATTTAGTACCTGATGAGGGAGTCACTGCATTCAGGTGACTTTTATGTGGCTTGAAATGTATTCTTTCCACTCCATCAGCATTGGACAACGGGCATTTCATCTCCCTAATCAGAAAAGATTATACCTTAAAACCTGAGCTCTAATGAAAGCCCTGCACGTGCTTCACACATTTAAAGAGGTGTGACCCACGTTGATAGGCACATAAAATATTCTATGCTTAAAGATGCTCTTCCTTTTACAACAGTTTGTATTTGTCAGTTGTTCAGGGCAGTGAGATTTATTTCCACTAGGATATGTTTTGGAAAGAAAAAAAAAAAAACAACGCCAATAAATCAAAAGAAATATGGTTTCTGATCTAATAAGTTTTCATATTGTGTGGCAGTAATAGAATTGGGGGAGGAAGGGGAGAAAATTTTAGAGCATAAATTCCAAATCTCCATTTAGTAATTTATCTTTAAAACTGCACTTACTTTAACTCACAACATGACAATGTTAAATCACAGTTTCTGAAATAATAAATTATAGTAAATTGCTATTTATTATATATTATTATATAGCAAATTATTAAAACCCACAGATAAACATTTCAGATAGTGTTTCTATCATATTTAATACAGTAAGTGGCAAAGAAAGCTATGGAATGGAGTCACACTTGTGTAAGACCATTTACAAGAACAAAAATAACTATACAAGAAAAACACACTTAACTCCCAGCCCCCAAGTCAGTAGGCTGGAAAATAATTAAATACACAGGAAATCTTATTTCCTAGACAAATTTTCCCCGTGTTCCCTGATTAGACATCTTCCTGCATCCCTGTTGATTCCCAATAACTTCCTGAGCAAGGAACTGATATTTTGCCAGGAGAAATTTCACACAGTTTGTTTCCATCAGATGGTTCTCACACACATTAGACCAACTCTATTGCACTTGCATGTTTCAGGGAAAAATTCCTTCTGGGTTTTCTGGGCTGAGACACCCTGCCTAGCTGCAGCTACCTGAGTTCAAATATGAAAGATTGAAAACCACTGGTCATGAAGGCTCCTGCTGTTCCAATTCTTACTCCAAATCTGGAAAATACCTTGACATAAAACCACAGTCACATCTCTCCCTGTTGAGCAGCTGCAAAAAGTGCCCCATTGCTTATTTTCCATGTTCAATTAAAGGGCTCAGAAATAGCTGACAAACCACAGCTGGATCCTGAGAAACATTTAACATTTAATTTTCCCTTTTCTTCTCAAATTTGATAAATGGCTCTGAGAAGTTCAATAATACAGGAGGAGATGCATTAGAACTTGTTGAGCTGCCAGGCATTCTGCATTTTTGCATTTGATCCCACACAATTAAAACATCAAGGTGTCATTAAATTTTTATGGAGATTGATTCCCACAGATACTTCAAAGACTTTTTCCCCTTTACAAAGATGTAATTACACAAAACCCCCTTTCTTTTCTAAGAAAGCCAAGCTTTCTACATAGAAACTGTTGCTGCTTGCCTGGATAAAAATAACTATGCTCTAAAATTTTATGAGTTTATCTTCAAAATCTCATATTTATTAAACAATGAATATTGTTTTAATGACAATAATAGAAAGACTTCTGACAGAATTACCTATAACATCCCTGTAGCCAAATCTGTAGATTTGGACAAGATAAATGGACTATGAGCTCCCATAAATGGGCTGAAAATTCTCCAGGTTGGACAAATAAAAGGGTTTTAATTAATATCCTAAATCCAGCTGCCAATCAGTACCAGTGGCATGGGTGGGAGTGTTTTCATATGGACAAAGCACACACACCATTTACTTCCTATTTATCATTAACAACTGCCAGGCAGCAGGAAAAACTGTACTCAGCTAAAAGCATGGCTTAAATATTAGCTATTAAAATAAAAATAATTAAAATAAAAATAATTAAAATATATGCTTTAACTGCCTACATAAAGTCCAATGACAGCTGTAGAACCACAAGAAGTGAGTGGTAAAGCTATTAAGTACTAATACACTATTGTACTTACTACAAACAACAGAACAGCTCAATTAATTCAGTTTAATTACTGCAAACCAGTGGAAAATGTATCAATTTACGACAGATTAAGTCAACAGTTTAAAGCGCAGCCAAACATTGATGCACAAAAACCCACAAGAGATGAGGAAGTGATAAAATTCTACTCTGAACAAATGAGCAAACAGTAAATGCAGTAACATTTCCAAATTCACAAAGCTCAGTCGGGTGAAGCCCATGAGATAAAACTGATTAAGCTGAATTTTTGTTAAAGAAAGGATGTTTTTGGGTTTTTTTAAAAAAATTCTTCTATAATGTACAAATAGAAAAGACTAATCTGGGTATAATTTTCAAGCTGAAATCACCAATTCTTAAAACTTTTAGTTGTCACTTTGATTCATTAAGATTGATGCAGAGTTGTTATTGATTTTGTGCAGTAAAATCCTTTAAAGCAGCTGTACAGAAACAATCAATATATTTTGGACTGTTTGTCCCACAGCACCTCTGTCCACACCACGACCTCCTGTTCCTCCTCCCTCCCCCAGGCTCCCTAGGACAGCTCTGTTTTTAGTCTGGCACATGACAAACTTGAGTTTTTGCTTCCCCCCACCTTTATAACAGACAGAAAAGTGTTGAATTTAAGCTAGTTCAGGATTTTCTTGAGGTATATATATCTTTTTAACAGAAAGATTAAAAGAAAGGTATACAAATTTGTATCTCAGCTGCAATTTGCATGCATTCCATAAAATAAATAACAAAAAAAAAACAAAAAACACCAAACAAACAAACAAAAACAAAAAAGCACAAACAAACAAAAACACCAAAAAACCCTAAGAAACAACAACAACAACAACAAACCACCAAAAAAACCCAAACCAACCAAAAAAAACCCCTAAAAAACTACTTCAGCCAACTCAGTTGTTCAGTGAAATTCAGGACTTGGACTGAAAATTGTAAAAAAAAACTAAAACAAAACAAAAGAAAAAGAACAAGGGGGAGAAAACGTATACTGAATTGTGATTCAGGGTGGATAATGTCACACATGTCAAGAACATCTTACCTACAGAACTTCTAACCCTCTGTTCAACAATGAATATCTAGAAACAGATTTCTAGGTCACTGACCCACCTGAAATTAAAACCTGGTTCTGAATTCGATATTTTATACAGCAAGTACTCAATTTTGAGTTCAGACTCAGGAAGAGTGTCCTTAACCAATCCTTCAACACGTGTCTAGGAAGGTGTAAAGCTGGAAGGCAAATTCAGTGATAGTTGTACTCAAAGACACACAAAACAACACCCGTGACACTTTGTCACACTCGTTAAAAATCCTGAGAATTTCCTGAGAATTGCACAGAGCCCCAGCCAGTCGTGGGGCTGGATCACCATGAGCTGATTTGGGCTGACTTAAATATTCTTTGTGAGGTCAAAACACGGTGTAACCTGTTTATTAGCCCAAGGAGCGAACAACTGAGTTATCACAATGGTGTGGGTGCAGCCGGCGCTGTTCATTCCTCTTGCTGTTTGGAAGAACACGTCTGTCCTGGATGTATTTCAAGTATTAACATCAGAAACAAAGGGCTTGGCTGTATCAGGTGTGTGAGAGCAGCTGCCAAGGGGCCACCTCCCCTAAAGCCACCCCTGCCATGCCCAGGATCCCCAGCATCACCCAGGGACACGGCTGCGACTGTCTTCTCACAAAAACAACCCAAAAACCTCACAAACCCACCTTCCACAGACTGGCCAGCCAACACCAAGCCCCAGAGCCACTCCCATTCCCCAAATCATCAGCTGTTCCCATTGCCAGTGCCACAGCTCTGGACACAGCTCTAGAATTTGGCAATTCTAAAGCAAAATGGGGTTGGTGGCACAGCAGCTCGGTGCCTGCCCAGCACTGAAGTGGGTGTTGATTCCAGACTGGCAGTGACAGAACTCCTGTGAGATGAGAAACCACAGAAAACGCTGGCAGAGAAACCAGTGGCAAAGACAAGTAGAAAGACATCCTTTCCTACAACACTTCACTGTATCCCACTCAGGTTACTCATCCAAGCCCAGCCCACTGCAGAACCATTCGTGCAAGGAGTGACAATCCCCTGACATTTAACCAGAGTTCCTCTGAGTGGTGTCAGTGGAAACATTTGTGCTTTATTTGAGGCAGCATTTTGTCTCCTGAAGCACTGCAGCAATCACAAGGCAGGGCTGGAGAGTTACACTTCAGTTCTGGGTGGGCAAAGCTGAAGCTTATAACTATTAGGCTTAGATCAGGATGTTTAAAGATAAACAGAACAGTCATCTTAATAATAATTCAAAATATGCTGTATCTCTGACGGTGGAAATGAAAATAAAGAGTTTACACACCATATAAAAGGAGAAGAACAAGGATTCACTGTGCTTTTCAGATACAGACTTGTCCAGGCTACAGCTGTACAAGGGAGAGAAAAAATTGTTTCACTGTTGCTTCACCAACAGGATGAATTTTACATATTCATTAGTAAGATTTGATTCTGGCTGATCTACTCTCCTCATCTGCTCTCCTCCTTTAGAACACTTTAAGTTCTGTATAAAATTCTGCTGGCTCGGCTGGAATATTGATGGAACTGTGTGTTTCCTTTTATTTTTTTATACTATCACTAACCTATTTTTCACTCTTGCTAAAGTAGGCAACCCAGAAGTTTTGTTATGCAAATTCCAAAAACAATGTCACACCATTGCTATGTCAAAATTGAATTCTCAGTAATAAATATGTTCAAGTCAGTGATGATCTCAAAGTCATTCTTCAAGATTATTCCACTAATCATTTACAATACATTAGAGGTAAGGCTAATGTGCCATTAAACATTTGCAAGAAAAAAAAAAAAATTGCTTTCACTGAACACATTATCTTCTGTGAAGTATTTATTCAGAATGAACCAGTAAATTTCACCACTTTTTTTTTTTTTCCTACCATGCTCAAAAAGCTGGTTATGGACACTGGGAACTAAGCTACAATAATATTTCCAGAATGCCTAAAGCACCAACCACTCTTTTTTGTTTCTCTTCCCAGTCATCACTGCTACTGTCACTGTTTGGTTTATTGGCTCACATGAGCCTGTTTTCATCTCCTAACTGCCATGCTAAGATTTATTTTGATTCTTTCAAACCTTATATAGAGGTCAAAAGAAGACCCAAAAGTCTGGCACACAGCATTTTGTTAGCAAATTACTTTGCTGAAGGCAAACTTTGAAGTCTTGTCAACCTTGCTACTCCCCTGAAGCACACTCACCAACTCTTCTTTTTAATTACTTGCCCAGTGGAAGAACCATGGAGGGCTCCAGTAATTGTACACCTTCACAGCTTTTTTTCTGTACAGTGCTAATGCTTGAATTCATACTAGCCTCCACATTTGCTATTAAAAGTTCCACAAATATATTGCCTTGGAATTATTACAACCTCAGGGATTTAGAGAATGTCACCAAAACATTTCAGGCGCTTCTGCATGAGTTTAATTTTTCCAAAAACCATAATAAGAATCTATTAAAAGAAAATTAGTGAGGAGACTTAATCAAGAACATACATATCATAAACCATCACCATCCTGCCTTTGTAAGGCTTCCTTACAAATCAACAATATTCTGTATGTTTTTTAAATACAATTCATTTTCTCAGCACAAAGATTTATTCCATGCTGTACTAGCAATGAATTTGCACTCTGTGATTCTCATTTTTAACTTCTCCTTGCTACTACTCAGACAGAACTTCCAAAAATTTCTAGTAAAATGTCATTTTGGGTCCTCTTTGATAGTGTTGAGCACTAACAGCTTCAGAAAACCCTTGGGGATATCAGCAAGTGTTTCATAAGTTTAGCAGCTGAGTTTTCACACCAGGCTGCATTTTTTTGTCTTGTAATCTAAAAAGTCTACACCTGCACAAGATCATCAGTTTCTGCTTTCCACTGAGCTACCAGATGAAAATACTTGTTCCACAGCAAGCAGTAATGACACACTGTCCTTCCTGCAGTCTCCTCTGGAGAAGCAGAATGACAACTGGGATGCTTCAAACTCCTGCAAATCCTTTGCAGAAATTGTTGCCAGTGCAGGAAGGACAAAAGAACAAAATCTCTGCCACAAACAATCTTCAAGTTTGAAGGTTAGACATGAAATGAAATTTCTTTTTTCATATATTTTTAAATGGATGAATATCAGTTTGAAAACCTGGTGTCAGCTGCTTTTCATGCAAAAGCAAATAAAGAGCTGCTTGGCAAAGGCAAATCCAGAATTGCTTCAGGATTTGGAATTTCAGGAATGGAATTCAGGAATGGAATTTCCATCTCTGTGAATGGAATTTACTCTTCATGTTCTTATACTGCACAACTGATGAATTCCATCCTTTTGCCTTAATGTATTTACAAAATCAGTTCTGGCCCAGATGAAGGAATTTGGACCAAATCTTATTTATTACCTATGGCTTTCAGTCAGCAAAGAAGTTGGACATTATAATACTTCATTAATATTTTACTTGCCGATATCTGAGTTCAAGGCCAGCTACAGAAGTTGTGTATTTTTTAATATCCAGTGAATGGAAATTACTGTGAAACATCCATCAGGGAAGAGAATATAAGAATTTGCTTCCAAAACAGAGCTCGCCTCTCCGACTCGAGATAGTACCACAGGTTCTGCCACAGAGGACTTTTCACTGGGATCTGAAAAATTCCAAGGAGCAAACGTTTTGGATTTAGTCTGTACTTTAGCTTTGGGTAAAGGAAAGGACATTAAAGATCTTAAGTCAGCCAGACAAAGTGTGGCCATAAATAAATTTAGGTGAGAAATCAGAAAGAGGCTTTTAACCATTGGAAAGAGAAAGCTTTGTAGTATCCTTGCAACTGGAAGACAATTAAGCTACTTTTAATCAGCACAACTGATTTATTTTCATCCAGACAGAGCTCTTATATACACAGCTGACTAATAGCTCGGGAGAGGCAAGCTAGAAATGGAAAGAAATTTTTCAGCCAATGTTTCCAAATTTTTCTACCCATTCATTTTGGAACAAAAGGATATGTGTGTATGTGCTCCATAAACAATTCATCAATTCAAAACAAATAAATGCAGTGTGTATATTTCAAGCGTGTGGTAATTTTGAAGTAATTTCTATCATTTTAATTTAAAAATATCTTCTTAGAGATATTTATGATTAAGTATCAGCTGCAGTTACTTTGTGCAGAAGTGGAAAAAACATCTGTTACTGAAAAACAGACCTTGAGCATGCTGACACAGTTGGAATCACAGTGAATGGGACGCAGGAGAGAAATCATAAATCCTGCCTAGGACAATACAATGAAGTTTCTTGAGCAGTCTCCAAAACAGAAATTATTGCTCAAAATACCAACTTCATAGTTCTCCCCTTTGTTTCATTTAAAACTTACTCATGTAAACTGCAAAAGCTTTACTGGAGGTTCACACATGTATTCTTTTTGTTCCTAAACCTGGCCCGATGTTAATTTGGCAAAACCTGGTGGCATGAACCATGTGACTCTTTCAGTCATCACATATTTACTGTTTCTGGGTGGCCTTGCAGACTGTGTCTCTCACTGGCTGCAAAGTTTGTGTGAGAGGCTGAAGTAAATCATCCAGGACTGAGAGGATGCAGAAATTGCTCCAGGATATAAAAGAGACTTCATCACAGATGAGGACGTTCCCCTTCTCACCTTCAAAGCCTAACTGAAACCAGATATCATTATGGCATCCTTCAATTCAACTACAGTTGCATATTCTATATTTTTAGTTCTTTCTCTTCAATAATCATAGGAGAGTGGTAAAACATCATGGCATCTTGGGATATGTACATGTGACTGCTTAAAAATCACTCTTGAACAGATGAGAAATAAATTGTTCCCAAATTCTAAATGTTTCACAAGTTGTGATTCCTCACCATCACCCAAAAGTTCACCAGGAAGAGGTCAACATGTTCAACTTCCAAAACGCAAAACCATTCATTTAAGAAAATCAAAACAAACAAACACCAAATAGAAAACACAATAAAAAACCCACTGTTTTGAAACAACACTAAAGCAAATGGCAAGCAAAGTTTCTTAGTGAAGCTGAATTTATCAGATATCCCATTCTTTAAAGTTTCAGATGTGTAGTTTTTTAAAAGAAGATTAGAATAAATCCTCAATGTAAATCAAGTACAGCCACAAACCAAAGGTCATTTGAGAATTAAATTATTTTATTTCATAACCTTTAAGGGTAAAGAGTTGAGGAATATCTTAGAAGCACAAAAAACTTCAGCGTGTGAATAAATTCCATATCTCAGAAGTTGTAAAACACTTCAGTAGGACTAGAGCCTCAGTTTTTTTCATGAAAGATGCTTATGTAATGAAATGCACACTGAACACAAAATACTTCTTTCGCTTCACTCACAATTTCTATTCAAATGTGTCTCACAGGATTTGATCATAAAAGTCTTGGTGATACCCTCTGAAGGCGAGGGAGAACTGATGGCACAAGGTCTGGTTTTGCAATAAATCTGAATGAATTGAACAATGGCAAACTCATTTTACAGATGCTGTTTCCATGACTATAAAATGTGAAGTGTAATTGAATATGTAAAGTGTGTGAGAGTTTTAAGGCACAGGGTGATCTATTCTGCTGTTCCCAAACCACAAGATATTGCAGCCCTCAGGCTGAATTTAAACAGTGGTTGGAATCAGCAGTCAGCAAAAGCTGTTCATCGTTCCTGACTCTAAGAGGTATTCCTGGACTTGAGTCAACAGTTATTTTATTCAGGTTATATAGTTCCTTCAGGTAAGTTTGGTTTGGTTTTGTTGTTTTGTTTTGTTTTTAATTCCTAATGTTCACTGGCCCTTTTCAGTGTAATCCACTAGACACACTATAGATCTAGTCTAAAAGAATAAACCAGAATTTATTTCTAATTGGCCTCCTCTTTCCTGGCCAATGCTCTCGAGGTCACCCATGCCATGGAGGGCTCTGAAATTACTGCTAAATCAGAATTACACTCTGCCAGCAAAGTCTGGCAGCTTTAGGAACACATCTCAGCTACAGACAAGCTGCCCTTCCTCTCACCTGGCAAGAAGTATAAATTAGCTATTCTTACGAACTATATTTGATTAATT
>VXBN01011705.1:41495-70311 GCA_013397395.1 Sinosuthora webbiana
CCTCTGTCATGACAAAGGTTTGTAATTTGAATCCCGCCGAGCTGACGCACTAGAGGGCACGATTTAGCCAAAAATGTGCTTTAGTAGGCAGCGAGAGGGGTGGGGGGATGGAGGAACACAAAAAGCTCTTCTCTTATAATGGAACGAAAATGGCTAGTAAAATGTTAAAACTAATTTTATCCGAATTATCCTTTTCATCATGCCTAAAACAAGATTACAACCGGGCTTTTCAGAGAGATGTCCCTCTCTGTCTTCACCACCCTGAACTGGAAGAGGCTGGATGAGGAAAGATCCTTGCTAAAGTAAGATTTAATGAAGGTGTGGCAGAGAAAAAAAAAAAAAAAAAACAAACAAACAAAAAAAAAAACCTCCCCAAGAGCCCTGGTGCACACAAGTGTTCAGGGAAAAGAACAGACTCGTCAGAAAGAATTTCTTGGAAGAGCCAGGATAAATTGTTTGGGGTTTGCATTGCATTTGGAAGCTGCAGTGTGTAGTTTCCATCATGACACTTTACAGCCAGCAGCCTAAAAGGTACCACTCAGTTCTCAAACAAAAGGAACCTCAAAGGTGTCTAAAATCAGAAGGATATTTTGATACAGCCTTTCTTGCCTTCTTCCTGCACAGAGCTGGAAGTGAAACCACTACAACCTGGAGGGACACAGCACCTTCCCTAGAGCCAATTTCTGCACAAGGAAAAATCCTGCAGTATTCCCTGCAATTCCCTCACCTCATTTAGCCCCACTCCAGTCGATTTGCAACACAGAAGCAAGCACACAACTCAGCGATTTGATTGCTCAACCTTTCAAAGTATCACAACTGCTCCAGCAATATCACCAATATCAGAGTATCTCCCCTGCTGCAATCTCTGTGATGGGCACAGCAACAGCAGAGACTGAACTGCTCCACAGGACTGAGCTCATCTCGAAGGGATATTGGTGTTTTTAAAGCATTTCTGGTTTTCAGTAGGCAGATATTAACAACAGCCAGGGAAAAATGATGCAGTTGGTGCAAATGATATTCAGAAATGCTCAGTGTTAGGGATGTTACCAGGCAAATAGATCATATTTTCTCTATAAAGCAGTTTAACCTCTGACTCCCCAGCTTTAAGGCAATTGTGTTGCCTAATCAGCCACTGCATCTCTGGGTCATCTTCCTGCAGCTGCTGAAATCATTAGTCAGGGAATTGCTGAGGAAGCCGTGAAAACTCACACTAACAGCAGGGAATAAAAGTCTTTAATGCTGATAACTCACATTGAAAATGACAATTTGTGGCTTTTTACAGCATGTACCATAATTTATGGCATGTTGCACGCTGATGTAGATGTCTAATGAGTGTTGTAGGAAGCCATAAATCATCAGTGTTTCCAACTTCCTATTAAAACCTCATTTATTACTCTGTTCCAGAAGTAAATTCTGACAATAACCACACCCTTGTCTTGCTTTATTAAAAGACAGATCAAAGATAGAAAAGGCAAGTCTAACTGTGGCCTCGTGCAGCATTAAAACCAAAACCACCCTCCAGCAAATACAACAGAATAAAAAACCAGATGAGACTTTGCTAAGAAATGCATTGACTTGCCCGATCTTATTTATTTTATTAACAACTGGGGGAATACACAAAGAAACATTTTACCACATTTATCCTCTGAAATGTAACATCTCATTTAAAGAGGCAATATAAAAGGGGAAAACGAGACAGGAAGCCTGTCTCCAGAGCAGCACAATTCTCCCCACTGGTGACTATCTCCAAACTTAATCTACCATTATGGGCTAGAGGAGTTGTAGGATTCATAAAGGTACAGTTCAGAGCTGAAGACCCAAGCTTAAATAAGTATATGTTACCCTAAAATAAAGGTCTTAACACTGAGCACAAAAAGGAAAAAAAAAATAAGAAGTATGCTGATGAAATAAAATTGAGAATTAAAAATAAAAATTAAAGAAAATAAAATTAGGACAAGTATGCTATGTCTGAATATTGTTTTGGGATTTCCTGGGCTTTTTGCTTTGAGCATTATTTTCTAAGTCTCTGGTAAGTATTTGTCTATTTCAGACCAAAATCGTGTGAAATTTCCTGTTTCAGATGAGATGTTACGAATTTCACCTGGTATTTTATTAAGGACCTTCTTTCAATAGAAATTCTTGAGGACAGGACAACTTCTGGTGAAACTCTGAGAACTGTTAACAACCTGTAGATCAGTCTGGCTGGATAACAAACCAGAGATATTTATAATTTCTTTTTAAACACAGTTCTGATGGCTCACACATGCAAAAAGGAATTTATCCATAAACTCAAGTGCAATTAAAACTGTTGAGATTATGCCAACCATAAAACAAATACATCTGGTCTATGTTTTAGCCTTAAATGTGTAATTAAGCAGCACAACAGCTCCATAAAAGCAGGGCTGTCTTTCAAAAGTATTCATATTATTTGTGGCAGTCTTGAGAAACAGCATTCCCAGGACCCCCTGCAGAAGCCACCCATCTGCCCACGTGCACAGGGGATAAATGTTTGCAGCACCAAAAGGCAAACTGTGTGTGGAACTGGAAACACAGCCCTTGTATTTTCTGCTTCTGCCATCCCAAAAGGGGAAACTAAACTTTCAGCTTCCTGCTGCTGTGTGTTACATCACACCCAAGTCTCAGATAGGCAAATATAACAAAAGTCATGAAGCAATTTGGGTTACAAAGGCCCTGTTGAGTTTGTCTGGTCCCATCCCAACCTCAGAGTAGAGACAGTTTCCCAAAGGGTCCCTCAAATGCTCTTTATTCTTCCCAGACTTTCTACAGTACAGGCAGGATAACAAAAGCCATTAGCCACAAAATAAACTCTGTGCTGGAACACTTTATATGACAAAAGAGTACATTATTTCTCAGTCTCCTTTCAAAGCTCTAACAAAAGTATGTAATTCTTGCAGAGGGAATGAAAAGCATCTTGCCAGAGCCAGACGGATTTTAATTTGTCCAAACCAGAGTCCCCAGATTTGCATTGTGCTAAGAACCTTCAGGTTATCCCTTGACTGCAAAAATAAGCAATTCAGCAGCTTCCAGATGTTTCTTTTGTTGGGAAATTTTAAGTGCACCTCCCGAGGTAAATTAAACATGTTTGTGTTGGGACATTAAAAAAAGGAAAAGTAAATAAATGAGAGAGAAATGCCTTGGGTGGTGTCCATGTGGCCACAAGTTCTACAAGGGGTCTACAAGGGGCCACCACAGCAGGTTCCTTCACACCCTCACACCAAAATCCCTCCTGTGAGCACCACATGAATCCATCCTGCTGCCCAAAGGCACTTCCTGAGCCCTGGAACTCTGAGATATCCACAAGGCAATGCTGGAGCTGTTCCATAATCACCACCCCAGGCAGCTTCTCTCACTCCCAAGCTGTTCCACCTCTGGCATTCCTGCTTCCAGGACAGGTGAATCCCCTCTGCATGCAAACCCTCTTATCCCCCACGCCAGCTCATCCCTTGAGCACAAATCAGCAGCTGCAGATCAAATTCTCCCTTCAATTTTCACCAGCACCAGTGAAACCCCAGCACACTGAAGGCTGACAACAGCCAGAGCCCAGGTTTTATCCAGGTGGAAAGGACTTGTCTTGAAATTCAGCTCACAGTGATTTCTTTTAAAAATACAGCAATTATCTCACATTTTCTTACGCTAGCAAGATCTGGAAACATTAATCGCCAGTTTGGAGGGGAAAAGGTCAGGAATGGTTCGAGCTACAAGCAAAACACAGTGCTCCATCTTCAGCACACTCAGCAGAGAAAGCCTCAGAAATCTTGCACATCTCCAAAGCCCTCGAGCACTTCAGCCTGCTCAGCAATGATAAAGGCTTGAGCTTCTGCTGACACCTTAAAAACAATTATCTCTCACGAAAATCCCACTCCATGTAAAGCCACAGATATGACTGATCCCACGTTCTGAAAAGCCTCTTAACTTCTCCTCACACAACTGCCACTACAATGCTGCACTAAGAGCCAGAAGCAACATCTGTTAAGTTGCAATCCTTCCCACCATTTTCAATGCTTTAATGATTTTATGTGGGGTTTTTATCTACCAAAGGTTCAGTCTCTGTCACTTCAAAGTACAGAAGAGCAGAAGCTGCTCTCACTAAGAGCTGTTTAACTACCACCAAGACTCTTGGATGAGAGGAGAAAGCAAAAACAGGAACAGCCAGCCCTCCAGCAAAGAAATTTAAAATTAATATGTTTTTATTGTGTAAGACAATCCCTGCCTGAAGCAACACTTGAAAATTAGGGAGAAACTTGAGAAAATTACCAATAAACCATCTATCTAAGATCAGCTCTCTCGGTCTGAAACAGAACAAGAACTCTCAATAAGAAGTTCAGAGTCCAATTAATTAGACCAAAGTAATCTAATAATAGAATCTTGGGAGAGCGAAGAAATCTGGAAGTGTCACTTATTTGCTCTTTAGTCTTCCTCTACTAATAGAGCTGAGTTTTCCACATGCACAGAGTTTCTTCCATATCCTAGACTTTGGCCATTAAAATTAGAGATTGCATTGATAAAAATGCACTTTTAAAAGTATTAACCACATTAGGGATAGGTGCAATTTACTGCAAGGCAGAATTTGTGGCCAAAGCCCCTTTTCTGTAATAAGGTTGGGAGATTTACACCAAGTAAGAGTAAACTAATGAACAATTCAGGTAAAGCTTTAATTCATCCAGCTTTAGCTCATTCAGTAACTCCTTGTGCAAGTCCTCAAAATGGTCAAATGCAAAAGACAAAGAGGAAAATTTGTATTTGAACCTCTCAGTTCCTCCAAGTATTTATAGTGTTGTACCTGAAAGAAAAAAGCTGGAGGAATATTTATGACTTGTACTTAAACTAGAGTTTTAGACACTAGGAATGAGTCAGCACTCAGTAGGAAGATTTTAGGGTGCCAGACCAATCTCAAGATCTCTGTGTATTTATTTTCACATTTATAATCTAAGGACTGAGAGAATGGATCCCTTTGGTGATGTATGAGCTGTGTGAGATTGAATGAATGGAAATCCAAGAAGCAGCAAGTATGCACTGCCTGCAACACTCAAATATATCTGTGGGAAAAATAAAGTGGTGATGAAAACAAGAGAATTTTTAAAATTACATTTTCCCAAAAGGAAAAAAAAAAAAATAAAAAGAAAAAACTTAATTCACTCTCGATTTATTTAAAAACTCACTCTCTTGGAAATTACTAGTTCTGAAAGAAAAAAAAAAAAAAAGTCATTGCCGAAATTCTGGCTCATGCAAAAGTCATTAAAATTAATGAGAATATTTGATATTTATTTACAAGGAAAAAAAATTAAGTATATTTTTTCTTCATGAGAAAAATCTCCAGTCTCCCAGGAACAAGGTTAAGATATGAGCTATCAGGTATTGGAAGTCTCTGAATCAAATTCCAGCTTCAAATCCTCACTGAATTTTCCCCAGCTCTTTTTATGAGTTACCTATTTACATTGTATAATAAAAGTTGTTTTTCAGCACAGTAAACTTTATTTACCCTGTTCTTTCTGTCTAAGAAAATATACTTCAGCCCCATGCTGCAGCACATAGTTTCCAATATAAAGGATGTAGCTCTGGTAAAGTTAGAAACTGATTTTTACTTTTCTGTGACCAGTGGACATTTCAAGTGGCAGGTCGCCTTGCATCCTGCAATATTCAGAATTCTGTCTAAAGGAGCTACTGAGGTTCTGCTGTGCACACTGCTCACAGTGGGACCCACAGTCCATGCACATTCATGGACATCTGCAGCTTTTGAGCTAAAACTTTGGCCTTTTTAGACTAGATCTAGGTTTGAATGGAAAAGTGAATGTGTTGGTCTAACTGGTGTTTAATTAAACACAAGTTAATTGCAGCTGGTTCTTCACATCCATGGGCACTGTTGGTGGGGAGGCACAGACAGTGATGCTGTTCCAGCAGTTTTTCCCTCTACATTTGATCCAAGGGTCCTCTGTTCAAACAAAACAAACAAAACCTACCACAACTGCACACACCCGTTTATTCTGCCAAAACTCCCTGAGAAATTCAGTCAGCGCTGTGGGGAGCTTTTGGCTTTACTGGACCTCACTTAAAAAGGGTAAAACCACACAAGGAAGAAGTAATAGTCAGCATTTTCCTGGTTCTGGGCAATTCCTGCCTAGAACCTGCCACATGAACACACCCCAAACACCAAACACCACGGACAAACCTCTCTGGGGGAGATCACTGTTACAGGCTCAGTGCTATTTGTACAAACCAGTCTCAATAAAAAGCACTGCTGGTGTTCCAATTTGCTTTCTCTAAAGCGAGGTTTGTAGCCCCTGCAGTGCATCTGCACCTATTTTAGGTGTACAGCTCAACAAAACTGTGCACAGAATTTATTTGTGCTGATTAATCCCTGCAGGCAAGCAAGTTCAGGGCACTGAAATCCAGGAATTGGTGTTGGGGTGACAGGAACGTGCATCAGGAGCATTCCCTGTATCACCAGAGAGGATTCCAGTTCTCTTTACAGAGGGCAAGACAGGAACTGTCATTATTAATTGATAAGGGCAATTACATGCCCTGTTTATCCACTGATACTGTAGCTCTGATAAAACAAAAGGGAATGAACTGATAAAAGAGAATGAACTGCAGCGTTTAAGTGGGGATCTGCAAGTTACATCCCTTGGGTTCTGCACCTGATCCTGACCTTAACACAGCTTCAAGTGACTCCAGGTCTCCTCCCTGTACCCTTACAAAGTGGCAATTCTATTTGATCAGCCTGCTAAATGTAAAACAAGGAGGAAAAAGAGAGCATTGGGTCTTTGGGGAAGGTCTCTGGGACCCTCAACAAGTCCATGTCTGTACTTCACAACAGGGCAGTGTTGTGCAGGAAAGGAGTTAGCAGAAATGAAATTTAAATATACCATTAGACTGGTGGGCTGGTGTGTTGGTTGAAATCTTTGGTTTTGTTTTTTGTTTTTTTTTTTTCCTAACAAGTTCTCAAAGCCAGAATTAGGCGTGTTGTCCTACACAGTTATTTTCAAGCACCTCTCATGATCTTGACTAATGATTATCAAATGTAAAAACTGCAAGGGACAGGAAATTCTGCTCTGAAACGTTGCCATTTCTTTCCCAGCTAGCCAGCAGAGATTAAATATACTCACAACATCTAATGCAAAGGTACTTTACAACTCTTCCTGAAAGTTAATTGACAGCTGCCTGTCCTGTGTTTAATTCCTACAGCCCACAGTTACAGCCCAAAATCTGGGCCATGATTAAATCTGTTTCAGGGAGAAACTGTTCCACATAAAGCTGAAAGCACAGTGAACATACCCTTGAACTAAAACTGCTGTTAAAGTCTTGTTACCTTATCAGGCAAATGAACCAAGAGAAAAAGGAGTAAAGTATGATTTGGCTGAAACCCAACAAGAGGCCAGATATTCTCTTGGTTCTCAGCAGACTTCATGGAAAGCAGCTTTGGTGCCCTGGAGAGCATGGAGAACTTTTACCTCTCAGCCTGTCCTTCAAAATATGTTGGCCCTGCCAAAAAATGTGTGTTGGTCTTGCTAAGCAGGGCAGCTACTTGGGTTTGGGCTTTGTTAAAAACAAAACAGAGCAGCAAATTGCTCTGAAAGAATTAATTTTGCTACCAAAAAAAAGGAGGAATGTTTCGTATCACGTTCACAGCTTATCCTGCTTTCATTATCCTGCCCCTGAAGCCTGCAGGGTGATAGAACACACATGTAACACACCTCTAGGTTATCAGAGCAAAATCAACATCAGAAAAACATCAGCCAGGTTCTTAGGGCTTGGTAGAAATAAAGGAAATAGCAAAGGTCAGTGAGGTTTGTAAAACAGGACAGTATCCAAACAGACTGATTGCATGTCTTAGGTGTTATTTTTGTCACCAAACATTCCCAACTTCTCACAGGAAAGAAATGCTATTTGTGAACCTAATCAGAAAAGAAGCTGCCAGCCAAACTCACAATTATTTTTTTTTTTCCTTGGTGAATATTTACATCCCAGAACTTTGCCTCGTCCTCTTTATCACTCTACTGCTCATCCCAAAGTCAATGGTTTATTTCTTGCTGCCTGGAATGTTACATTTCAAACCCGTGTGTGAATTAAAACCCAGCCCCTCTCCAGAGTGGAAGCAGATCTGTAGTTAAGAGCACCCTCTAACAGATGGAGAGGAGTTTGACTGAGGCAGGGCTGCATCTTCACGAGGCAGCCCCCAGGAACCATCACTTCTGAGCATCCTCATTGAGAGAGAGGATCCTGCTGAGAAACACAGAGCAGAAATAATTATCCACACTCTGGAGCAGCAACAGGGACTTGGCTTAATGGTGCTCGGAGAGTCAGATGAGTGTGCTGTGGATGCTTTGGGCACCAGGAAAAGAATAATCAGCATTTAACTGAGCTCATAAAATTCGGTCTGAGCTAGGACTTTTCTGTTCCAGGGAAAAGAGGATGGAGCACAGACAGATTTAATAATGTTAATCGATGTTTGTCTTCCCATTCTTCATACACTATGTAAGATATATATTTATCTTTATACACTATGACACAGATTTTAATAACTGGGAAATCTGCCTTCAGATCTTGCAGGAAGAGGGATATAGCAGAACTAAATCTAAGAAGGTTTCAGAGTTAATGAGTATATTTGAGAGGGCCACAAATATAATTCACCTTGATATAACCAAGACTTCTCTGCTGTTAAAAATATAACTCTAAAACCAAAGAATATGCATTGATAATGACAAAAACTTTATATTTTCAGGGTTCTTGCTGCAAAGTCACTTTGAAGAAAGAAGAAGCATTCCTCAAAACCAAAGGCAAGAATATTATCATCATAATTAATGGGTCCTACAAAAGGAATCTTCATCCCATAGTCACATTCACGTGGCAGTAAAACCCCACAACCCCAATGAACCTCAAGGATTGTGTAATTAAAGCCCCATACTTTCAACTGTGTTAATTAAATGTAGTCCTGAATAACTGATTACAGAGAAAAAGGTGCAAGGGAGGTGAGGGGTGTTTGCTGTTTTCCTATTGAAAGTCAGAGTAAATAAAGCACTGCTTTTGTGTGCCACACATCATATCTGAGCTCCCAGGCACTATTTAGTCTATTTACAAGAAAATAAAGTAATGCAGGACAGGACAGGTTTTACTGCACATGTGGTAGCAAGGAAGGTACTCCAGGCAGTATCAACCTTAGTCAGGATATTCCTGGTGTCATTCCATCCTTCAGAAATGAAACACACGTGGGAAGGTGGAACTTTCTCTAAAACCGAGCAAATAATTTACATGGAAACCTTTTATTTGAACAAAGAATTACACATAAAATGAGACTTTAGCATAGCATTTACCTGCTGAATGCCTTCAAAACACACAGTCTGAGAAGTGGTGAGCACAAAAGCTACTTGGGAAACACAGTTTTTTCTTTTGTTTGAGCTGAACCAGTTCAGTTTTGTTTAGAAGTGTTTAAAACACTCAGAACGTGCCAATGAGCACAGAGTGAAGTATCAAGTTCATGTTAGGGGTAGAGTATGTGTGATCTTGGCTCTTGGAAGAGAGGGAATCTAATCCAGATTTGCACTTTGGCAAGGACGTAGCACACTAATAACTTTTACAAATTGCAGGGAGATTCTTAAACCAGAAGTATTTAGTGAAGATTTTCTTGCAAATTTGCCTGTCAATAAAATGTTGGTTAGAAGATCCTTATTGAACACTGCATCAACAGAAGATAAATACTAAGTCAGAGGAGAGCTTGTTTATGATTTTATGATGAGTTTTGAGGTAGTAGATAGAAGACTCAGGCATTTAAAACAATTTAACATAGGAAATGTGTCAGTTCAATTGCTCTGGAAAAAGAGAATTTTAATTTAAAAGCATTGCTCAGTGGAAAGTCTAACTTTTCTCCCATTTATTATAAGATGCACAGAAGTGGTTTTTGTAGCATTGACTGGTATATTGATTAATTTCTAAAATTCATGTTTCAGACCTAACAAATTGTTTTTGTCTGTGGCAGCCCAAAAATACAGCAAGTTTTCTCAAGCAGTTCATCACATGCATTCTATCAAGAAAAATCCAGGTTCCTTTTTATTTGTGCTCAGGTTTTTCACCGAGGTGCCCAGAATAAAAATTATGTTGATTAGGCATCAACCACTCCAAAGCAAACCTGGAGAGCTGCAATTTAACTGAATGTTAATTGAGCACCTGGAATGTAAAACAAGAGGTACATAAAAACCAAAGCAAAATATTTTTATCTTACAAAGGAAGAGATGGAAACTCACTGGAGGCAGAGAGCTCCCACCCATTCTGGATCTGGGGAGTGAAGGTGACACCATATCCATTTTCACAGTATTTCCATCACACGGTGTGACAATGCACAGAGGAATCTCTGTGGCAAAATGCACACATCCATTTTCTCCACTGGGAAAAGGAAATGAAATGCAAAGGTGTCAGGTCATGTAAAAACAACCTTTCAGTGCTGTTTAACAACGTTCAGATGAAGTACATTGTATTAAAATGAGTCATCTGTCAGCTGCAGTGTGTGCTGGAGCTGTGTTTTCGTAGCACTGCATTTTCAAACAGAAAATTCTGTTTTTGCAGAACAAACAGCCCCTCACACAAAGTTACCCCGTGAACAAAAGTCACACTGCTGCAAGTTACAGGTGAAAAAGCAGCAGACAGGTTCTGCAGGAGCTGGAGTTCATGTCAGCCAGAACAGAGGAGATGAAGGCACACCCAGAATAGCTTTTGAGCAGATTTTGGCATGTCTGGTTTTGAGTAACACAACAAGAATACCAATATGCCAACAGAATTTTTATCTCACATATTGATAGCAGTTTAAAAACCCCAGTGCTTACAGCACAAGCTTGATGAAGTTTTGATTTCAAATTAAAGTCAAAACATGGTAATTTTCAAACAAGCCTGGCCTGTAATTATGCTTTTCCCTCAGGGAAATGACCCAGACAATTACTGGCAAGGGGGAGAGCAAAAGCAAAGGGAATTGAAGATGTACAGGTGATTGGAATGTAAAACTGAAGGGATTTTCTTGTCCTACACAACCTCACCAGAGTCATGTACCGAGTTCACAGAAGTGAATTGCTTGTCAGAAGCCAGGCAAGGATCAAAGTGTCAGAAATCAGATGACAAGCACAGGTGATTGAATCGTGTGAAGGAGATGGAACAAAATCACAGGGAGAAAAGTGTGTAAAAGTCATGTGATCCTACATTTTGTCAGGAAGCCTATTGAGAATATGCACTTTCTCCCTGCTCCCTGTACTCTTTCTACATCAGAGCAGCTGAAAAACCCAACAGTCATTAAAGCTCTCCATTCCACTCTATATAAAAAAGGAAATTCATGTCAAATGCTATGCAGGATGGAGGCTGCAACATAAGATGTGCCTTGTACAATTTAAAGCTTAAAAAACCAAGGGTGAATGGAGTAGACTGCCTTTAGAAAGTAATAGGAAAGCAATTTCTTATAGTTCAAACCCTGTTCTAGGCATTTAATGAGGTAGGGAGGCTGAGCACTCACTCTGAGGATGCTTTAGGAGTGATACTGCAAGGACACTAAAATGTTTATGCTACGCATGTATAAAATTGTTACATAACTCCCTGGATCATAACTAATAATATCCACTAACACCATTAAGGCAGGTGGACTTATTGCTGCCCTGCTTTTCCAATATATCCTCCTTCAGTTTTCCTGAATAAAGACACACAAACCCAACTGCAGTTTCACAAAATTGGGGTGATTCTTTATTTTTCTGTCCAATTCATTGTCACTCAGGACTTGCAGGGTCCTTTGTCTTGCTAGCTGCAGTCCTTGGCAGAAATTATGCTTTACTCTTAATTTAAAATGCCACAGGAATGGTGGGAAGGGGAAGTCAGGTAGTTCTTTGATACCAGCAATGAAAGTTAATATAAATATACATAAACAGAAGTAATTTTACTTGGACTGAAATAAACTGTGGGGGAAGGAAAGTGATTTCTCAGTTGCTCTTCAGTCTGCTGCTGAATTCCTGTTCTCTGAGTTGATCTAAATTCACAGTTCAAGGCTGGTTTTCCTGAATATTCAAAAATTACTGAGCATGGATTTGGAAGTTTTGGGTGTTAAAAGAACAAGTGTTTGGATTTGTCCTACCCATGATTGATGGAAGACCTACAGAAATAGGAATTTAATCTAGATTTGTCATTTCAGTGCACATGACTGAATGCAATTTTACTGCTGACATCTGAAAAGTTATGTAATGTTTCAACCTCAGAAGAAAATGACAGTATTTATAAAATACAATGGTTTATAATACTAGCCACAAGTCTCTGAGTATATAACGCTAAAAATAAAGTTTCATCAAGCATTTTCTTACAAAAATGGGTTATTAGCAGATACAGAATAAAATTATTTTATTGGAAGTAAGAATTAAAACAATGCTGCATAGATTTATTTATTTTAAAGGCTTAAAAAAGTCTCCTTAAAAGAAACTTTTCCCCAAAGAAGGGGAGGTAACTGATATGGAAATCAGGGAGGAGGATCACGGAAGCCATTTTGTGTGTCGCAGGTGGGAAAATTTGGCGCCAAAGCACTCAAAATGGCGGATCCCTTCACGGGGCCAGCGCCGTTTTGAGACATAACTTTTGATGAGGGAACAGGGTAAATGGGTGTGGGGAGGAGGGTTAGGTTGGAGCCCAGGGCAGCGTGATCAGGGCCATCCTGGGAAGGGGACAGAAGGTGACGGGAGATGGCAGAAAGAGGGTAGAGCACTCCTGCGCCTTTCGGCAATTTCCATCTTGAGCCATGGGGTAAGAAATTATAAGAGTATTAGTTAGGAGAAAGACATTTAGGTGATGCATATTGCTTAACATTTGCTGCATTTCACTATACTCATCGTCCGGGAAAGTAAAGCGGGATGTATGAGAACAACATGAAGGAATGGAAGGATGGATGATAAGGAGAAGGACAACCTCCGCAACAGGACGCAAGTATCTTAAACCCCAAGGATACCAAGACAGCAAGACTCCGTAAATTCCTGGGACTGAGGTTAGACTCACCACCTGGCTTGGACTGTAACCAAGGGACCAGCGAGCATTTACCAGCAGATGGGGTCAAAAGTTTATTCTCTGAGGAAGACCTTTTACTTCCTCCCCTGCGACCACCGACAGCCACCAGAGATGAATGCACAGGGCGTAAAGGACTGATAAGATAATTAACATACGGAGCAGGACGGGGGTGGAACCAGGGAATGAATATGCATGAGGGTATTGTGAAACTTGATGCATATGTAACTTTTTAGAAGATAAAAGAGAATGTGAACAAGGTCAGCATGGACGACCTTGATGGAGATATCCTCCGTGCGTCCAGCTGCTGAATAAAATACATACTCACTTTGCCTTTGAGTTTTAGGGTCTTTCTGCATATCAGTCTCCAGACCCCTTCTGAGGGGACAAGGGAATAGGAGCACAGTGGGAGGAATGCGATAACTGAGGTGACAACTGGGGTTCCGAACCTTTAGCATTCCCCGAGTTCTCCCCCAAACCCTCAATCACTTCATAAATGGAACAAAAAATCGGATAAAATTTCCCAACCTGAAAATCCCCTTCAGCCTGTAAAACATATAACCTTTTCCCAACACTGTCCCAAAACTCAACTGACAAAACTGATTCCCATGTAACACCCATAAAATACTTAAAAACCCAACAGACAAAGACCTTTAAATTCCCCTTAGAAAACTGAACACGTTAATTAGCAAGGATGTTATGAATTTGGAGATAAACTTCCCGCTGCAGGATGGTGAGTCTCATGCCCATGTCTCCCGTCTCTTTCCCCTTACGAGACTAAAACGCAAAAATAAAACAAAAAGTGACTTGTACCGCAAAACACTCACCACTCCAGTGGACCAACAAAGGAATCTCGGGGGCTTCACCAGTGTGACCAATCCTTGACTTTGCAGAAAGTTGCTGGTTGCCCCTTCAGTATTTCCCCCAGAAAATTGGGGTTTTCTCTTGGGGAAGTGGAAAACCCAAATGTAACTTTTGTCCAGCAGCACAGATTCTGTGGGGCCCAGGGGTGCAGCTCTGAGCTCACATTCAGTGTCACTCAGCTCTGCACAGAGCAGGGACACAAAACAAATCCTTTTCCTGCTGCACACCAAGGACAACTTTCAGGCCCAAAAGCACAAACAAGGGTGGGCTGGAGGGAGGGACAAGAAGGATGGGACCTCACAGCCTGGAGCTGGGATGAGATAATTAAACCCCAATATGCAAATGGACCAAAACTTATAAAAATATAAGATCTCGTGACCAGTCTTTGTCCACCTTGGGTGTAGCCCTAGTCAGGCCCTGTCCTGCCCAAGGTGTACCCTAAAGGCCTTTCAATAAATACCTACTTTATTCTCTAGCTCTGTCCAGTGTCTGTTTCAGGTCAGCCTTTCCAAGGCATCCTATGGATAGCACAACGAATGAGAGGTGGGAAGGGTCTTCTATAAGGAGTTCCTACAGAGTTTATTGAGACCACACATCAAAAGGGTCCAGGGATAAAAGACAAGGAACCATGGAGGGTCCAGGTTCAAGTATGGGCTAAGAGGGCATGGAGCAGAGCATCAGGAGGCAATAATCTGAGGGCATAGGTGGGGCAAAGGACAACAACCAGTAGGGAATGCCAGGGTGAACATGTGGGGATACAAAATCCAACGGGGAAACAGGGAATGGAGAACTGTCTAGGACTGGGCCATATATGGGTGATAGAGGTAGGTGAGGCCTACAGTCCAATGAGGAAAACAGAACTAGGGTTAATCAACATGGTATTGCAGAGCACTGTGGAAGAATCCCTTTTCTCATGCTATGTTGCAAGGTATTCCTGGAGCCTGCAGTACACCCTTCCAGGATATTGCCATTGATGTTTCCCTGGTAGGCTCATGGGACTCCACAGATAGCATTTGTTTTAAGCTCTTTAACATCAGTAATTTCAGATATTGTGAAAAACAAAGGGTTCTTCTCAAGGACTTTGTTCTATGCAGATTATGGCTTCAGTACAATGGAGTTAAAGAACCTGTGTAAAACATAAGGTAATTGAAAATAATTCAATTTTACCTTCCTTAAAGGGTGGGGGTAAAATCTAGATTATTCTGTATTTTTTTTTAGGCGAACCCATTCAGCAAAGATGACAAATATTCAAGATGAGTCTCACACTAAGTATTCTACCTTTTGAAATAATAATTCTGTTGAACAGTCACAAGGTAGAGGAAATGGGAACATGGGTGCAGATTTAAGCCCAGTGGCTGTAGTAAAAAATGATTCCCTAAGTAAGGTTGTCTGTTAAAGCTGACAAGAAAAGCCTCTAAGCAATAGTTCTGCTGATGTCACTGAAGGATAATGAAAATAAAAATTAGAAATAAATATTTTCCTCCTCAGTCTACTAAAATAATGTAGAAGTGAAAAGGTTGTAAAGAAGGCTCTTTAATGAAAACACTCCAACAAATTATATTCTGAGGGTATGACTCCATGTGTTTGTTAGATACAGGTATAGAGACTTCAATAGATTGGAACTATTTAAAAATAAAGTACATACTATTCATAGGATCTCCTTTCCATGCTGTGCTTTATCTCTGGCTCCTTTTGTTATTTTCAGTGACTAAAGGAAATGCTGCTGGTTCTGAACTATAATTACATTTTTCATACAGGCACTGTAGACATACCTTTGAAAGATAAAATTTATAACCAAAGAATTGGTGTTTGGGACTTCTTGTTTGTTCTTCTCCCCTCATTATATCATATCTGACTCTACCTGAATGTGCTCATCGTGGGTAATTTCAACGCCAGACTAAAAGGCCAGAAATAATTACTTCTTTTTTCTCTTTCAAGCTGAACAAGGTGTGGGCCCTGCCATCCAAATAGCTGCAATGTTATTTGTCAATGAAAACTCAGCTTCTGCACTTCCTGCCAGGGGAGTTTGGGTTGACACATGGCCCATTTAGCTCATTCCATGCCTTGCTTGCTTTGTCAAAAGAGCTCGGCATCACATAAGTGAAAATGTCCAAACTCAGCAGTTGCAAAATCTCCCTAATCCCTGCAGACATCTTAAGCTTTGAAGAATGACTCCCATCTTTTTCTAATCTATTTCTATGATCCTTTCCAAGATGTATTTGATCACGTAATATTGGGGATGTCTAACGTGTTTTACTGGAATATTTCTATTACTTTTTTTTGGTCCCAGTTGAATTTTTGTACTGTTTGCTTGTCTTGTAATATATTTTGAATTAAAGTGGCTTTAAAAATAAAAAAAAAAATAAAAAAAATCCAAAACACCAAAAAACCAAACCAAAACAAAAACAAACAAGCAAACAAACAACAAACAAAAAACAAACCACCAAAACCCAACAACACCACCAAAAACGTTCAACATTGATACCTGTAAGTGGCCTCAACAGGCAACATTTAATATCTTGATTCATATTTAGGCTTTTTTAATAACAAAACCAAGCCAACCAACCACAACTCCAATATGTAGTGAAATATCAGAAAGAACTACCTGAAACCGGATCTGATCTGCTGATTAACCATTGCATTCCATTTTTTGTTTGGAATTTTTTTGATAATACTGTTAAAAACCCCTAAGCTTATTGAAATGAGATTTCCTTGCCTTATCCACATTTCAAATGCTCAGAAATTATTTCTGCGTGTTAGAAGGTCAGTCATGGAACACTTCAGGATGGAAGGGGTCACTGAAAATGCCCCAGTGAAAGCTCTGCTCTAAGCAGGGTTACCAGCAAAGCAAATCAAGGCTGTTCCCAGCCAGGTTTCAAGTACCACCAAAGCTGGAGATCCATAAATACTTCAAGTTAGAGACTGCTCTTGTTGTCAATTACTCTTTTATGGCCAGGAAATATTTTCATTGTTGCCGTTTCCGTCTTCCTCTTGACTCTTAAACTGTTATCATCTCCTCTTGCCTCAGAGAAAAGTTTCTCTGCCATTTCTGTAACTCCCATTCTCATTATTTCTGTAACTCCAGATCTGGAAAGGCTGAGATCAGCTGCTGCTCGTCCCAGCTCTGCTCTCCAGGCTGAGCACATCCAACCCCTTCCTCCTCTCCTCACACCTCATGTGCTCCTGTCCCCTCATGTCCTTTTTGGCCTTTTCTGCCGAAATCCCTCTTGTCACGAGGGGATCCAAACCTGGCCTGCCCGCTCAGAAGGATGTCCCAAAACTGCTCAGTAAGGAGGGAAGAAACTCAGTTCTTGCACACTGCATCAAACAGTTTGAAATCTTTTAACCCCATTTTGACAGTATTTCCTTTCATTTCTGTATCAGCAGTGCTTTTTTGTTTATACACCAAAGGATCTAGAACTTTCATTTGTCATTTCAAGGTGGTAGGGGTTAGAAATTTTCCTATTTAGATATGCTGTTTCCTGAGATGCAGTTCAAGTTTTGGTGAAAACTGAATAAAAGCAAGTAGTAAGTGATAGGATTAGGGTTTTTGGCAGGGAACTTTTTGAAAGAGCGAAAAGAAGATCACAGCTGAAGTGTGAATATAAAAATTTTATGTCCATTGTTCTATACATTAAGAATTTAAAGTTCAGAAATCCAGAATAAAGATTTTTGCCATTTAACTGCTGTCAAGTGTCACTGTAAACAGGGTGATTTGGATTTTATGATACAATCATTAATTGCATGAAATAAGTGCTGCTTTGGTCATCTCTGAAAATCTTGGTGAGGTTGAGAGCTATAAATCTTTCAGTTTCTGTGTCAAATTCTGCCCTGATCACAATGGCTGGAGCCTCTGAGAGAAGATGAAGTGTAGCATATATGTCTTTGGAATTAGTCTGCTCTCTCTGTCATGGGACTCAGCCCTGGCAGGAGGATGCTCTGGGACACATAAATCAGGAACTAACCTGGATGTGTCCTGATTTGGGATGCTGGAATCCAGCTGTCTCTGTGGGAATATGTTCTTTAATGCTTCATTGAGCCTGTTCTCACAGAAATGAAAATGCATGTGTTTGACACGCTCCTGTGCTTGGCTGGTTGATCAAAATAGATTTTTTTCTCAGCCTTTTTTTCTCACTCATCTTTTCATGGGAATCATTTTCCATTACTTAAAATCATTCTGAAGCTTCGTTCCCCAACTTATTTGAATATGCCTATATAATCTACACAAAGCGGTGTCCTTTTGGACATGTGATAAAAAATTAATAGGGCTTCAAATTTTTTAACAGTTAGCTCCAGCTGCTGGATTTCTTCCTGTATTAAAATCACTTAAAATCTCTTTTCAGTTCTATTCAGAAGGCAAATTATCTAGGAAGGGCAGATAAAGCAAAACTGGCAGATCGAGTTTTTCCTGGTGAGATGTATGTATTTTAAAACATGCAGTTCTGGGAGGCAACGTATAAAACATGCATAATCTATTCTAATGAGATTCCAGAAATTTCTGTGCCCAGGTCTGAAATGTTTGGAAGTGATAGGAAGGAATGAGCGGCTTTAGGTGGGAGCCTGACTCCTGTGAAATTAGGGGGGAGTTATCTGTGCAATCCAGAGCAAAATGTTCCTGTTACTGTCCATGCTGCTTGTACTGCAGCATGGGGAAAATGTCCTTTTTTAAATTAAAATAAAAGAAGAACAAGAGGCTGAGCCATGTTTTACTAAATATCCCATGTTGCACTGTAAAATCACCGTGGTAGAAAGAGTTCCTCTTCCTCTGTTTTCCTTTCCAGTGTGATAGAAGGTAGGAGAGGGAAGAGCCATTCTATTACCAGCATTTTGGAGGCTGAAAGATGTTAATGGATTTTTTCCGGCATTAGGCAAATAGTCTGACAGGACAATGAATCATTTTTAAAATCTCTGGTCTCACAGTACAAGAGCAGAACACTTCTGTGCTCCGCACATTTTAAAATTTTCAATAAGATAAATGGTGTTCTAAGAGGAATGATTATTCAGCTCAGAACTGCACTATCCTTTTCAGTAATAATTTATTTTCAAAATATTTGAAATTTTTATATGAAGATAGGTAGTGTCCTGGTTTTGCTTCATGTTTACTAATGTATTACTAGTATTCTGTTAATTAATCCATCTTTTCTAGTTGTCTGAATCTGTGAAAAACTTTTGAATATTACTTAGGACATTACATGCTGTGAAGATAGAATTCCACAGGCAAATTAAACAGATACCAGATCTATTTTTGTCAGACAGTCCAGCAGAAAGAACCATGGTCCTGAATTAACCCCAAATTTGAGAATACAAATGAGAGATTTCCTAAATGGGACACCTGGGGCAGCTGATGAAGGGTATTGAAATGTGAGTTGTATCTTGAGTCTTTGGGTTATTTTTTTGGTTTTGTTTAGGTTTGGGTGTTTCTTTTTGGGTTTTTTAGGGGTTGCATGAGGGCATTTTCAGCATTGTTAAAGGAAATGTGAGAAAAATGACAAAGATTCTGCCAAAAAAGAGCAAACATATTACATCTTGTCAACCTTTCATCTGTCCTTTGGCACAAACTGGAGTTCAGTGAGATGTCAGACACATAATTGAATTTGATTTTCTGAATCTCTCCGCTGGTGAAGCAGGAACAGCCATCCCTGTCCCTGGGTGCTGGCTGTGCTGTTCATGTCATGAGGTTTCAGGAGACACCCTGAGAGAGGATCCAAACTTCTTACATCAGTTCTTGTCCTACTTGAGGCACAACATGGCTGGCAATTTCCAGGAATACCCTTGAAGTCACCTTGTGATTTGAAATGCTACATAACTTTTAAATCACAGTATATAATTAATATTAAAAAAAAAAAAAAATCTGCTGTCTTTACATTACATTTATATCAGCGTTACAGCCAGCAGGAAAATCCCTCATTGCCTAGCTTGCCCATCATCCTCTCTTTTGCCTTTTTTTGCCCATGTATCTGCTTGTGAGGTGCTGCTGTGGCAAAAATTAGCCCTCATTTGTTTGCTACTTTAAAAGATAACTGCAAACTGTAACGAAATAAGAACAGCAATTACTGTGGAAGCTGAGTAAGAGGCAGCACTTAGAGGAGGAGGAGAAGCAAATATATCAAAACAAAACCCATCTCCTTTTGTTGCACAAACCTCAAGGTGCCTGTGGCTCGTTTGCAGGGACTGAAGCGCCTTTTGTAATTCTCCAACATGGTCCTACTGTAAGCAATCAATACCTGGGCTGGAGGAAGCTTGTCCCTTTGACCAAACCTGTAAGATGGATCACCTGCACCAGCGCTATTTTTAGGAATAATTCATCAAGCCTGTACAGACACCTTGGTGCCTACAGTAACATTAACACCTTTGAAGCCTCCCCTCTCCTCCCCATCACAGTCAATCTCGCTTCAGTCTTTTGCAGCTTGGAAAGAATTAATCTATGGAGGCAAACAAGGCAAGGACAGGGTGTCTTGACAAGTCTCAAGCTCACAGAAGCCATTTAGCATCTCCTAATAACCAGCAGAAAGTCCCTGGGTGACCCAGGCTGGGTTTCTGCAGGGGCAGCTGGAAGGAGTTCCCCAGTTTGCTCGAGTTCCATGGGGCAGCAGTTGGCTGTAGAGAGCAGCTGCTGTACCCAGGAAAAGGCAGCAGCAGAGTCCTTTTATTGTCTATAATCCCTCCTGATCCTTAGGATGGAACTTGCCCCACCCTGTTCCTTCTTGTCCACTTGTTGCCAGAAGCTGGAGAAAGGAAAACTGGGGTTTCTGAGTTGGAGGGCAGAGCGTATGGCTTTTTGCTGGATGGCAGCAAAAAGGGGGGAAAGGAAAGGGGGATCTGGATCCTAGAGAATGCTGGAGGTAACAAGGCTGCTCAGAGAACATGGGAGAGATGCTGCAAAGTTCAGGAAGGGGGTAAAAGAATTTCTTTCATTGAAACGTGGGAGGGGAAAGGGATCTTAGAAAACAGATTAATAGGATAGGCTGGGGAAAAGAGAAATACAGAACTCTAAACCACTCATAATCTTGTGAAGTTTCTGACAGTCCCTTGAGCCTCGCTGACCCTTATTTAACAGAGGCTCGTTGTAATTCTTTTGTTCTTCTGTGTCCTGTCTTTCATCCACGCTACTGCCAGAAATTCCATGGCTGTCTGATACTCCCCATGCATGGAATATCATTGTTCCACTCACTCCTACAGTAACTGCTCGTGTTCTCCAGTTGCCTTTGAATTTTGCATAATTGCAGAGCTTCCCTGAGCTCTTATTACACACCTGAGAGCTCTCTCATTGTGAGAGAAACATTCTGTCATTCATTTCCCACCTCTGCTTCCTCTGCATTCTAGAAGAAATAAATAGATCAAGCTACAATTAAAACTAACCAAGTCATGTGGGCTTTGCTGTTGTCCTGAAAACATTTTTCATGGACTCAAGACTCACCAAACTTATTGAGGAATAGGAGCAAAATTATTTGTTAGCTGCAGACCAGGGCAGAAGCCCCCTGCTCTTCCACAGTGCAGCTGAGTATGCGGCACCTTTTTTCAGAAGAAAAAGATAATCCATATTCTTGTTTACCAGATTTCTTTCTGAGCCATGGAAATTACTGTGAATGAGTATGGAAATGTTAACAGAGAAATTGGATGTTCTGAGATGGGAGTTCAGAGGCAATTCCAGCTGCTCTTTTAACAAGAAAAGAATGTCAGATTTCTCACTGTGTGATTATACAGGCATTCTAGACAATTTTTATTTGTTCTTGGTTTCGAATTGTGTTTCTAAGTTGATTTATGTCTGAAACTGGTTGCTGATGTTAGGAGGACCAATTCAAAAGAATGAATTCTTGTGGCTTGGGAAGCTTCAGTGCAGAATGTTTAATGGTTGGTTATTGTGGCTCATTTAATTCCTTTCTAGAATAGTGTTAAAGCGGTGTATGGGGGGGTGTTATTGGTCTAAATTAATTTAATGTGTACTGGAACCAGATGGGATGATTTCATAAGGGATGTATTGATTACTTCTATCTTTCTGTGATACTTCAAAAATTTTGGTTTTAAAATTGTTCACAAGCAAAGCTTTTTGTACTTATCCTGTTCTACAGAAAGGAAAGGAGTTAAAATTACTGCTTTAACCACAGGAGAGTATTTCTTAACCACAGCAGAGTATTTCTTTGACTTTATGGATGTTCTGTGTTATTGGCAGTTCTCTATTGACCTCCCTTTCAACTCTGGAACTTTGGTTTTACTGTGGAAGTTAAAGAGATGATGGTTTAATTATAACCCATGAGACAACATGGATTATTTCGAAACTGCATGACAATGAAACAATGATGATTACATGGTAATTTTTGTTACAAACCTGCTATGTCCACATGGTAACAGATCTTGCCACGTGCATCTTGAGATGAGCATCACTGCTGCTCAATATAACCCAGGCTGGTGAGAGGGATAAAATGGGAATACATTGACATAACACTGGGAAATGCACTGAAAGTAATACATGAAATAACAACATACATGGGAATAGATTGAAATAACACACGGGAGAGCTGTGTTCATGGAACAGCCAGACAATTCAGGCCTCGAGGCTTTGTAGTTACTCTGAGAAATAAATTATCAGGGTCACAGGCTGTAATTTAGGGAGGGCTGTGAAGGAAGAGGGAATCCAGTGGTTCTCTTCAGGCAGGGCTGCAGACCCAGGGCTGGGGTTGGTGTTGAGTTGTTGCCAGCTGGAGCAGGTTTCATACTGGAGGAAAGAAGCTAAATTCTGCCTCGATGAGGGGATTAGTAATTGAGATTATTCCCCTATCTGCTCCAGATTAGCCATTTTACTCTTTCTCACACCCCAACGTGAAAATCTTAGGAGGGCAAACCATTGCTAACACTGTGTTTTTATTTTTGATTTCTGCAGCAAGCAGCAAAGAAAATTCTGTCAGCTTAATCAGCCAGTATTATGTAAATGTGGGGGAAATTACAGTAGTTGATGTTTGAAGAGGGTTGTCAGCAGTGAAAGTGTTTATAATGTTTGATAAAGTTACGGCACTTTTTTTTGCAAACAAGTAAAAATAAAGCATGCATCACCACAATTTTCCATCCATTTAAGTTTTAGATTCTCACTGAAACTCAAATTCAACTGTATCAAGGTCTGTCTAATCACTGCAAGTAGCTGACCAGTGTTTAGTGCTAGTGTAATACATTTTTGTATTGATTTTGCTCACTCTTTTCAATTGCTGAAAAAATAATGAACAAAATGAAGGAGGAAAATTAAAAAGCTGGAGCTGCATGAGCTGTGGTGGGGGCAATTTGTGCCCAAGGAATGCTGTGTTCACACAGGAGAAGGCAGAAAATACGGAGCTCCTTGTCTGCCTTGAGAGAGGGATGTTTGGTGGTGATGGCTTCATTGTGCTGTTTTTGTGACACAAAAATTTTGTCCCTGAAATACCAGAACACGTGAGATTTATCAGAGATTTAGAAATACATAACTATAGTGGCTTTGACTATCGCAGATGAAATGCATTAGAATAAGCTGGAGTTACCTAAGGCTTGTAGAATTCAATGCAAAACCTGGAAATTAAGAACAAGGGAGTGGAAAAAGCTGCAGTGTTTCCATCACTGGATGTTAAAAATGAAGAATCACAGGAGGGTTTGGGTTGGAAGGGACCTTAAAGCCCATCCAGTGCCACCCCTGACATGGCAGGGACGCCTTTCACTGTCCCAGGCTGCTCCAAGCCCCAATATCCAGCCTGGCCTGGGGCATTCCAGAGATCCAGGGGCACCACAGCTGCTCTGGGCCCCCCATTACAGGGGCTCATAATAGACAGACAGACAGAATCTCTCTGTGCTGATGAGTAGGGCAGAATTTTTGTTGATTTCACAGTGAAAAGTCGAATAACATTAGGTTTTTCCTACTGAGAGACATTTGCACTGCACTTTGGAATACCTGGTTGCTCCCACAGAAATCCCAGTTTAACCAGGATCCTTTCCTGGGATTCAGAACTGGTGACTTTCCCTGTTTCAATAGTCCTACACCCTGCTGTTCATATTTATGTTTAAGCAGCTCTGAAAAAGGATCGCCTCATGGATCATCCAATTGAATTTCAACCTAGAACTCTTTTTAGTGTAATTCAGTGAACTTTGATTTTTCATTACTCTAAAATTGAAAGCTGAAAAGTAGTAGCATGTGTAATTGCATGTCACAGAGCCTACAATATACCTCACTTGCTGGTGCATTTCCTTGATTTTCTTTTTGGTGTTCTAGGGTACCTGCATTGTTTTGAAATAGAAAACAATACTTCTGAGGTAGCGTGCATAAAAAGAATTATTTCATCTACCGTGCTGCTCTGGATAGAATTCTTTTGGTGCTGTGCAATTGCTTTAGCTAACTTACAGCTCTGTTGGTTGACATACATCAACAAAAATACATGCAAACAGTCAATTATTTGCATTATGTTCAAAGAGATTCTCATCTCTGTTTTATAAGAAAAGAAACTTGAATGGAGTAGAGCTTTTCCTACGCCAATTACTACTGTGCAGACTCCTGAGAGGAAGGAGCCATTCAAGTCAGGGTTTTGGGGTTTGGTTGGTTGGTTTGTTGTGTGCAGTTTGTTTGGTTTCTCACACTGCTGTCAAAAATCAGACGTGTGAGAACATCAGATTACTTCAGGGGTAAAAAGTGCACTGACTTCAGCCTTTTCATATGAAAAGACTCCTGCAAAAAACAGTGTATAAAATACACTAAATGGTGGTGCTGCTTTTATGAGAGAGAAGAATAATCCTGGGTAGAGATCTTAAAGGGCTTTTTGTGGTTCCTATTTAAAATTTCAGTGATGCTTCCCTAAAACCAGCACACTGGATAGCAAACACTGCAGAGTGGGTGGAAGTTTTTGTTTCCTGGAGTAACCAGTGTGTGTTCACTCCCATGGCTGAGCATCTTCTGCTGTCCCCAGATAAACAGATTTGGGATTGATCAGATCAGGGAGATTGCCTGCCCCTGTTTGGGGAATTATGTATCCTGTAAGGATTTTGCTTTGACAGAGAACTTACAGGCATTCAGGATGTAATTTTCATGTTGAGAACACATTCCCCACTCTTATACAGCTGATAATTTTAATAAACCATAAAACCATTTTTGCACTTAAAAGTTTTCTTCCCTTCCAAGCTTCCTTTAATGAGTCCACAAGCTTGATTTACTGAAAGGTAATGGGACTTCCTCTTCTACATCACCAAGATATTTCTGTATGTTCATAATTAAAGCAGCAAGATTTTTTCAATCTTTTGTGTTTGGTGGCTGGAAGTTACCCTGGCTATCTGTATTTGGGAGAATAAAGGAAAATCTCTGAACACAGTGATATCAAATATAACTGACAGCAGTAATGAATTTTTAAGATAAAGATGGGAGGGGAGAAGAAAGAATACTAATAAAATTAAGGGTTTATCAAGCCTTATTCTTGGGCTGGAAATTATGTTTTTTATATGTAGTTTGCATGACACAAAGTGCTATCAATTATTGAAAATAATTCTTGGCTCCACAGTTACCTATTTCTGCTCAAATTGACTTGTCAAATATTTGACATTCATATTATTCTCTCTGTTTGAGTGCAACTGCGGAGACTGTTATGGAAAAATACAAGCATTCAGAAATTCAGGCTTTTCACTGGAATTTCATATCAACATTTTAATAAAGATTTCTTAACGTTTTCAAAGTACAGAGCAAAGAAAAATTAAGGTAAAATAACACAGTTTCTGCTGGTGACCAACATACTTGTTTAGATGCTGAAAATTGGTTTTCCAGATTATCAAAGGACAAAGTTGCAAAGCACCAGGTGTTCTTTAGTTTATCACAAAATGGAGTTGATTGCTGTTCTGGCTGCTTTCCTGATTTTCACAGTCATCATTAGAATCATCTAATAAATAGCAAGCTGAATCAGCATTTTGATTAAGGAGACTGTTCTAATAATAAATTAATAGGCTTTTTACTTTGGAGCAAAATAACAGCCAGAGAACTCTTAAAGCTTTTGTTCCTATGAGCCTTATCTTCCCAGGCAAGTTCTGGAGCTCCCAAATTTCCTTCATTTGACTGCAGCAGGAGGATAAACTGCATTCCATGGCAGCTTTGCTGTTTAATATTGCCCTTAAGAACACAGGGATCAAGCTGAAAGCTTCTAGAAAAACATCTGTAATGAGCAGAATCACGTAGGTTTATAAAATGAAGACCATTCATTTAAACAACAAAATCAAAACCAGCAACTAAGTCCCAATTAAATCTCTGATTGGAATGAATAGAGGTGCTCACTAGGACAGAGTGAGAGTATTGATGTGTTACCCCTTGGTTATTCTCAGTTCATCACCTCTTGGTATTTAAATAGCATCTTAATAAAGCAGACTTCAGGAAGAATACTGGCATGAATATGAAGGATTTGGGGGAGTGCTGTTAATGATCATTTCCACACATTCTGTCATCATCAAGAACCTTTAACACGTTTCCCACAGTCCAGAGCTAAGATATTTTTCTGTCTCTTTCTGGTTTACACTTTCTTTGTGCAACAGTGCTCCCAAATCTCTCCCTCTAATTCTGTTTCCCCTGGGAAATAATAAAGGCTATTTTGTTATCCTAACTTAAAGACAATCAATGAAATTAAAATGAACTGTCACCTAACAGAAATGCAAATGTAATCTGCCTTAGTCATTTCCCTGCCCTTGCTCATCAACAGATACCCTTAAAGAGCTCTCTGCATACGAGATTGCCTTCTATTTATCTCTGTTTATCTCTCTATTTCATCTCCCGAGAGTAGTGATGCCTCCTGATTCTTTACAGACCCTACCAGACTTACCTCGGTAATTTAAGATGATGCTCGATGACTTTCACCCAAAAAAACACATTAAATATTTCTGACAGTCAGAGCAATGAGTTGTTGGGTGGAAGAAAAAAAAAAAAAAAAAAAAAAAAAAAAAAATAAGCCAACAAATTACTCCTCGGAAAAATAGACTCTAAAGATAGAATATAGAGATAATCTTATTTCAGCTTATTAATTATGCCTTGTAAGCAATGAATCAAATCACTTTGCTGTATAATACAATTACTGGTGTAATTTGTAGTCATTACAGTTTGCACTGAGGTATAATTGTGTAATTCATTTTCTGCAGCTTATTGACAGAGAAAGTCTTAACAACTCCAGCATGGAGGCTCTGGGTTTGCTACAGTTTAATTTGCAGATCATTAGCACAATAGACCTAATAGCTTGCTGTGTCTACCCATCAAGGAGTTATTTATGTTTGGATCAGGCACAAAAGAGGAAGATTAAGAAGATATTTGAGGTAGAGACATTATTACCTGGTGACTCGTTCCCCTTACAGGCTTTAGGTTCTGTTGCATCAGTCCTGGGCAGAGTTAATTCTCTGGTCAGCTGTATTTTCTAGCAAGTTGTTTGAAGATGAGGTGGCTTTCCTACCTGCAGTGAATTATTCCAGTTAACAAGTTCATATTTTGGCACGGTCTTCTGCATCTGATTAATGTTCATTAAATCAATCGTGATTTGATTGAAATAGATTTTTAAGTGTCAACTTTCCCATTTAAATGGAGCACAAGAAGTGCTGTTCCTGCTGATGTCTCCCATGGAATAAAATACAACAAACCAGTCATGTTCCAATCGTGGTTTTTCCTCTGGTTCTGCTAAATGTATATCCTGACTCTTATTCATGGTGGGTTTGCATTTTTGGGGGGTTGTTTTCCTTTTTGGTTTTGTTTGTTTGTTTTGTGGTTTTGGTTTGTCGTTGTTGTTTTGTTTTTGTTTTTGTTTTTGTTTGGGGGGGAGGGGGTTTCCCTTTGATGTGTCTGTACAGTATTTTAAGAGTGACTTCTTTCACACTTATTCCAGCCCCTTCTCAAATAACTGCTGTGCTTCTAAGCTATTGTGAGTACAATTACTCCTAATAAATGTAAAATGAGATTAAGTGTGCCCACTGAGGTGAAGGGGACAGAAAGAAAGAATCTTGTATTTGACCCCAGCAACAGCACCCAGGAAATTTGTATTCACGATTATGAAAAATATCATGTTCTGTATAGAAACCAATAATTACTTTTCCACACTTCCTGCCATTATTGAAAATTTCTTTTAATTGACTATTGTCCATTGGCATGTTTTCATGCAGTCATAATTTCCATGTCTTATCTCCTGAGAGTTACATGTCTCTTACACTATATTTAAGAAAATTATAAGCCATTATATTACTTCCTGTTTGCATGTGACTTCTGTTTTAAACTACTCTTTAGGGAGAAAAAAAAAAAATCTTTTTAAAAGTTGCAACCATTAGGACCTGCAACCAAATAAAGTTCTTCCATTCTTTTCCTTGATACAAACTTTATCCTCAGAATGCAGAATTCAAATTGTAGAGCCTCAGAAATTCTTTGAAAAAATAATAATGGCAAATGTTGCTATGGTTACAGAGCCATTCCCATTTGCTTTGCTTTTCTGCCTCAGTAATGAAAGTGGAATGAGGGGTTTTTATTCCAACAGTCTGTACGATGCTTTGTAGGGGAAATGCATATCCCACTAAATATTCTCCATTAATTTTTCAAACCAGAATGTTTTGGGGGTTGGTGTTTCTGAAGCTGTTTTCTCCTGTTTTCTTATTAAAGTTGATTAAAGACAAATATAATCTTAAAAGCTGCAGTGACGGTGTGAGTTTTGCTCACAATTCCACTTGGATAAAGGAAGTCTCAATTCCTATCCTTCCTCAGTCTAACACCCCTTGGGTATAAAATACTGAGCTTGAGTTGCCTTAATTTATTGAGTTACCTTATTCTCAGGAGTGACTGGCACTGGGCTTTTTTTTTTTTTTTATTTTAAGACTGAAGCACAAGATATCCTTAAGATTTCTCCAGCTCATGTGGAACAGATAAAGTAGTGCTTTGGGATGTTCAATTTTATCCCTCTGGATTGCTGGTTTTTTGTTGGTTTTT
>VXBN01011705.1:70347-146696 GCA_013397395.1 Sinosuthora webbiana
TTTTTTTAAGTTGTACTTCTGTGATCAACTTGCAGTTCCTTGTCCTTCCAATAACACAAACCTCTGTGACCCCAGGAAAAAAAAAATTACAAAAAAAACCAAACCAAAACAAAAAACCCCAAACAACAAACAAACAAACAAAAACAAACAAAAAACACCAAAAAACACAACAACAACAACAAAAAAACCACCTCACTATGCTTCACTTCCCAAGACACTTTCCTCCCTGACAACTCATTTCTGCTACGGCAGAACTTAAATGCTTGGGGAAAGTCTTCTGATTTTCTTATCAACAAAAGCATCATCAGCAGCTTTTCCTGGGAATGAGGATCCATTTGGAAGCAGGCACTGGCAGGGTAATGCAGCTGAACTGCTCTCCCGAGGACAATAAGCAGCATCTTCTGAGGTGGCAGTGATGTGGCATAAACTCACCCTCTGAGGCCAGAATCACCGATGCCTCTCCCTGGGGGTGTCACAGTCCTGCTGCAGAGACCTTGCTGGGGAAAGGTAATGCAAATAAACGCTGCCAGGCACAGGAACACACCACAGATTGTGCGGGGGGTTCAGGGTTTGGGTTTTTTTTTTTTACCCAAAAAACCCATTTGGGATGAGAGTCAGGTTCCGTTTTCCAGAAGCTGAAGTCTCGCACTGCTTTAGAGCCCCGTCAGGATGAGATTCCTTGCTGGCTGTCTCAACAGCACAAACATTTGGAGTGGGGCTGGCAGCAGGGCCATCATTAAGGTTTTTTCTGATACTTTTTTTAGTAACAAGCAGTTCTCACTAGCTCCCAGTTCCGCCGAGCACCGGTGTGAATTTTTCCGTCCTGAATGGCGTTTCTAGATCCTCAGACACACACCCACACAGACCCATATTCCCTGAGACGCTTTGTTCCAGTTTATTTTATTATTTCACCCAAAGCAGCTGAGAGTTAACCTAAGGAAGCAGCATATTATTGGGGTTTTTCATTATTTTGGGGGGATGTTTTTGGGGTTGGATTTTAGTTTCCCTTCATTCTCTCAAGCCTTTGATTTCCAGAAAACTCAGACTTTGCTACATAAACTACTGCTATGGAATGGACTTTAGCACTTGTCTGCCTTTGCTGCCCCCGTGAAAACCTCTCCACATTTTCATAATCACAAGACTAAGAACTCCAGATAATTCTTGGACAGGTACACTGTTAATGAAGCTGAGCCCTTCATGAGTTTTTTTTTTTGCCTGAGCAGGCTGGATATTGTCTGTTCTCACACAGCAGCTGCATGTGCAGACTCTTAATGAACCTCCTCAGACTGAGCAGGCAGGAAAGGGAAAGCACTGGGAATTTGCCATCCTGGGGTGCAACAGCTGCTTCAGGCTGGAGGGAGGGGTGCAGAAAGAGGGCTGGGAGCTTGTGTTCCTCTGAGTCCCCTGCTGATGTGGCGGGGAAAATCAGGCAGGGTCTGAGTTTGGACACCCTGTGCAACACCACAATCTAAGAATATTTGAAAGATTCCAAGTAACTCGGTGCCTAAAGCGTTTCTGACAGAAAAAGTAACTCATTCTAGGGACAGAAGCCTTAAAGTGCAACAGCTGCTGTGACCGTGGGCTGGGAACTTTAGTTTGAGAGCCAAACAGCAGCAAAGGACGTGAAGCAGTTTGTGATGGAGATCTAAAGCTTGCTTAGATTGCTCAGATTTCCTGCTATGTGCTGACAGCACAGAACTGGGGAGATAAGAGGACCTTTGTGATGTGTAGGCAGAGCTCCAGACTTTTCAGCAGTGTAAAGAAAGAAATAAGTGGGTTTTTTTGTTGTTTTTTTTTTTCATTTTTGCATTGGCAGTTGACTGGGCTCTTGAGAAATGGGGTGGAATGGAGGAGAGGAATTGCAGAAATTCTAGAAATGGAAGTTAAAGTTTGAGAATTCAAGACGACTGCAGATAGGAAGGTAAGTAAAAAAGGGCTGAGAGGAGTCTGATATTTCAGGAGGGAGAGGTGGGGGATGAGATTCTCAGACTGCAGCTGACAGAATAAGCACTAGGGAGAGCAGAATAAAGCTCAGGAAAGAACACAGCAGAATGAATTTTTCAAATTTCAGAAAGAAGAAAGAGAGTTTATGCACATAATCTGGCAGAGTCTGGATTTAGAGTTGGACAACAGCAGACAAATTAGCCACTAATAGAGTCACACCCAAAGTCACCCATGCCAGGGAGGGGGGTTTATCATTTGCTGCTCCTCCTGCAGAATGAGTCAGATTATTACTATTGTTGTTGTTGTTGTTATTATTATCCAGTATTTTGCTGTGTTTCTTCAGTGAGAGTCAAATTATAAATTCCTTGAGGCTTTTCAGAGTATAAGGTAACCAAAAGTGGGTTAATGTGGAGTTCAGATGATATTCACTGCTCAGGGTTCATTCTGACTGACCCCTCAAAAGCAAAGAAGTGGACACTGGAGCCTTGAGAGACAACTGCAGACCTCAAAACTTGACTGAAAAACTCTTGTAATATGCTTGGGAAAAAAAAAGAAATAATGTCCAAACTTATTATGAAGGCTGCCTTAAACAATAAATGTTTCTGATTCTTACTTGCTTCTTGTCAAAGAATTTGGACACTCTGTGCAATACCATAATCTCAGAATATTTTAAAGATTCTAAGTAAGTTGGTGCCTAAAGCTCCTTTGACAGAAAAAGTAACTTATTCAAGCTTTGGTTTTGTATTTCTGTGAAATTTATCTTCAAATATTTGACTGAAGTTTTGAGACGTCTCTCTTGATTTCGTGAGATGTGAAACATTTAATTAAAATTGACTTAAAATCTAAAGAAATACATGGAGGACTGGTTCAGATAACTTAAACATGGGGTAGGGAAAGACTTTATATATTTGCATATTTTATTACTGGTTATAAAAAGCAATTTTTCAAATAAATGCCAGTTCTTCTGAGCCTTCTACATTTATCTGTAGAAAGATCAAACAGAGTATGAAATTTCAGAATGCTCTGCCTTCCTAAGCTGCACTAAAAATATTTTAGTTCTGGCTGTCCAATGTAAGTTACTGGAGGATGTTCTGTGATTTAATTGGTCTCTACTGGTTTTATGCTCAAAGGACAGTTTCTTTGAGATAGCTGGCAAAACTCTTGTAAGAAAAATAGCAATCAATATCTAAGATGGGGGTTATTAAAGGAAAATCTTGTCTTCTTTGTCTAGCTCAGTTTAAATTTTTATACATTTTCTTCAATTTCAGTCACTGAAATATTTTTTTTTAAATTATTAATACTGCTCTGTCTGTAATTTTATGCCCTTTGTTGTTTTCTGACTTCAGTATCAGATGAGAGTTGCTGAAGTTTAGATTGGAATCCTTTGCCATTTCCCAGACAGAATTCCCGCCTACCCCAATGCCAGAACCTCTGAGAGCTGCACAAGCACCACTGAGCACTGGGTGCATCTGCAGAGAGTTAAAGAAAGAGGATTTTAATGCCTTAAACTATCTCCCATTTAAACCTTCACAGCTGCTAAGGGATGTGACCTACTAAAAACGTGCTACACTGTCCAAATATGCTGGGGTTTTTTTAAGTGTAAGTCACTTTCCAAGTGATTATCTATGTTTTTATTGTTTACACCTGCAGATATCTAAAATTTGCCATGAGTTTGTGCATTTTGGGGCTGGAGTTGCCTTTATGTCACACCCCACACGTTCCCTGGTGTGACAGATTTGCCTACACAAGTTGTTTTAGATGTCCACACCCTAAAAACAAGGGGTGACTACTGATATTGATTCTTGCTCAGTACAAAGGGTGATCACAGAATGGCAGAATCATTAAGGTTGGGAAATATCTCCAAGATCACCAAACCCAAGCCCTGGGAGATGGTGGAGTGGGCATGGTGGTTTTGGGGCAAAGTGCCACCACCTCCACTCATTTATTGAACACATCCAGGATTTCAGACTCCTCCACTTCCCTGGGCAGCTCATTCCAATGCCAGACCACTCTTGCAATTAAGGAATTTTTCCTCATATCCAACCTGATTATTGATTTTTACTTAAAAAAAAAAAAAAAAACAAACAAACCTAAAAAGAGAAGATGATTATTGAGTGATTCTTTATCTAGTGAATTCTGCCCACTACTTACAGTGAATGCTTGAATAATCAGTTTTTAACAAGTGGAAGTAAAGGTGTAGCAGGAGGGCAAAGGAGTCTGCAGAACTTGAGATTTTTTTGGCAGGTGGAAACTCATTAAAACTGCACATGCTTGAGGAGGTGGTAAGATATATTCTGTACTGCTCTTGAGACAATGCTAACGGAAATATTCCTGTTTCATCTGCCTGATAAATGGTGATCTTGGAGAAGAAAGTGGTTCTTCTGCAGGCAGCTGTGCAATTCAGTGCCTCACACTTCCTTTCTCTGAGCGCTATAAAGATGAAGTCTATTGCCTTAGACATTTACAAATCAAATCTTTTCATGCCACTAACTGCTTTTAGAGAAAAGCACAGATGTAAAATCCCTGTTTGGCTCTGCAGGGAGGCCAGCAGGGCTCACCACTGCCTCGTCAGAACCTGCACTCCAGAGCTCTGAGCAGCACTTCCCATGGAAAGGCTATTGCTGAGAAGAGCTCTTCTTTTGGATACTGGGGAACAGCACTGCACTTAAAATAATGGGAAAGGGACAAAACTCTAGGGCGGCTAACTTTGCATTTAAGTCCTGCACTTCAGAACAAAAAAAAACCATCCGTCCATCCCCCTCTGCTCTGGGTACAGCCTTCTGATGCTGCAGCTGGGCTGGGGGTTTTGAGCTGCACTGTAGAAATGTCTGAATTTAGAGGTGGGATTGCCTTTTAATTTTTTTTTTTTTTTCCTTTTGTATTTCTGGAAGCACAGGCATTTGTTTTTCTGCTGTGTGCAGACACAGGTGCCAACCACACGTTTGGGGAAGTGCTGAAGGTTTGAGGGGGCTCTGGAAGGGGGAGGGCAAAGCCCCTGCCTGGATTGCAGTTGTTCTTCAGCCAGTGGCACTGGACATGGATGAAGCTTCTGCACACCTTAATAATTTGGAGGTTTTTAATTAAAAGGAAATTGTTGCAATTCTGCCACTCTCCCTCTCTTTGTAGAAGTTGATAAACCAACTGAACACTGTTTTCTTCTCTGGTCTTAAATTGTAATGCTTCATAGTGTCAAACCACCAGCAGAGCACTCAAAACTAAAACAACAATGTCAATTTGATTTTAGTTTAATCTAATTCTGGATAGAGCTTAAATCTCATATAACACATATGGTGATCTTTATTTTTATCTTCCGGGAAACTTATACAAAGTGTTTGAAGTAATTAAAACCTTAAAACTGAGAATGATGTCAACCCAAAGTTTGGTCAATACTGAGACGAGAGCTGATTTTTGAGCTTTCAGCACATCTGGAATTGCTTTCATGAACTGACCTCCAAGTTTTTGTTTTTGTTTTTGTTTTTTTTTTTTTTTTTCAGATATAAAGATGTGAGTAGCATCGAGATGTCAGTGTATAAAGTTCTCTCCTCCACAAAAGCACAGCACGTTAAAATTGCAAGTGATAGAGGAGGCTTTTTTGTCATGTAGCAAGAAACATTCTGAGTGACTCCAGCATGGTTTTCCTCTTGTCAACAAGTTAATTTGAAGAAAAATAGCTGTGCTTCCAAAATAATAGTGTCTCCTGTCATAGAATTGCTGAACACTTGGTTCTGCTACAAGGATTTTTATTAGAGAGAAGCAAGACTAATTTACAAACATCAAGAGGCAGAATGTGATAAACCTGGCTGTGCTTGGATGTTTAGAGAATCTGCACTGTCAGTTTAGCTACAAATGTGCTGTGGCAGTCAGGAACACTTGCCAAACTTCACTGCAGCCAGAGCCCACTTTGTATTCCAAAAGGATTTCTCAGTTTTTTGAGACAGACAAAGGTTGTAAAGTCCAACTTGATGTAGTGCATGTTTCCATCATCTGGGTATTCAAAAAATAGAAGCTGAGGTCCTTAAAGTCCGTTGCAGCTATTCAGTTTCATGGATTAGAAATGTACACTTGAATTTCATTCATGTGGTACTTTCACTTGAGACATACAAGAGAGGTGGAGGGAGAGAAAGAAGCAGCAGAAAGGGATTAAAAAAGCTTTTAAGGTCACCCTAAAAAGAAATATTGCATCTGCCCATCAGTCACATTGCCCATGAGCATTTTAAAAATTCTGAAAGTCCAACACCCTTTTGACAGCAATTGCCTGTGAATGTGCATTGCAATTCACTGCTTCATTCACTCTTTTGCACTGATGCAAAATATTATGAATTCATAATTGTCCACAGCATGGCTGGAGACCTACCTGAGTTTTGATAATGACAAAAATCACAAACTTCTGTCAGCCTAGCCCTCAGTAATTTGCCCCGCTTTGTGTTCTCATGAAGTCTGGAAATAGCTACAAAAACTGATGGTGTGTGCTCCTGGGTCTGCTTCTGTATGGCCTTAATTCCTCCTTTCTCCTAAAAAGAAACACATCATTATGGCCTCCCCGCCACCTTTGTGAACACAAACTGTTACATCTCTCTCTCTCTCTCTCTTCTGGGTATTTTTCACAATCTCCACATGGACTTTTTTTTATCATTGTTCAACTCACAATATCCCCAGACGCCTGCTGAGGTATCCCCTGTGAACCCCGAGTCCTTGTGAGGCAGACACTAAATGGCATTTACACCCCCAAGCTGGTTTAATTTGTTTCTCCAGCAGCAAATCAGAGGAGGGATTCTTAAATCTAAGGGCACCTTCTTGTCTCTAGAAAGAGATGGAGCACTGGTGCCTGTGCTGCATGCAGATGAGTCAGCTCTGTGATTGGGAGGCTGAGCACAGGGTAATTACGACCTCTGAATTGGATGTTATGTTTATTTGAACACATATGTACCCCAGCTACAAATCAGCACTAAATTATACAAGTCAAGGCCCCTTTGACTTGAAACAGCTGCTAAAGGCAGAAATCAAACACACAGAGACACCTGACAGAAAACTCAGTCCTGGCAAAGCTGTAGCGGGAGCTTTCAAAGCACAGAGTGCTTTTACCAATATTTTTGCTTTGACTTTTATCAGTGTAAAGGCATTATGTGATTCCCTCTGAAAATAAAGATATCTAAGAAAGATGAAATGGGAGAAAAATCTATATCTGAATGTATTATTTGCCTGTTGCCTCAGAGAACAGCTCATTGCTGCAGTGCTCTAACGAGCCACGCCGTGCTGGCGCTGGGCTCTGACTGCATCCTTAATGAAACAGCTCTGCTCTCCCCAGCCTCAAACAGCATTTTTGTAGTGACACACAAAGACACAGGATTTCACTTTTGATTCCACAGGAGAAGTTGGAGAGCGTTCAGAAGCCCCAGCTTCAGCACGCCCAGAGGAAATCTGCTTGGGCAGAGTGAACCAGGGAAGGGAAAAGGGAAGGAATTTCCAGCCACTAGAGAAGGGAGCTGCCACCTGAGACTGGCACCTGGGGCTGTTTCAGGGTCAGGGATCTTTGTCCTTGCTGGGTACTTCCCTGTGCATTCAGTGGGAAAGAGTAACTGCAAAAACACTGCTGGGAAGTGACTGAGGTAGTGAGAGAACGAGGGAGGGGTGAGGCTCAGGTAAAACCACAGCTGGAGTCAGAATCACAGAATGGTTTGGGTTAGGGGGGGACCCTAAAGCTCATCCCATTCCACCCCTGCCATGGGCAGGGACACCCTAAATAAGCCCAGGGTGCTCCAAGCCCCATCCAACCCAGCCTTGGACATTTCACAGTTCTTCTGGACTCTGTGCCAAGGCATCTCCACCCTCACAGGGAAGAATTTTCCCCAATACCTGCTTCAAACTTACTCCCTGGCAGTTTGAAGCCATTCCCCCTTGTCCTGGCACTACATGCCCTTGTAAAAAGTTTCTTGATGAAAGGTATCTATGCAAAAATAATTTAGTTTTTCTCCTCGCTTTCTCAGTTTCTGCTAACCTGAGGTTTTCTGAGGGAGAAGACAGGAATAGACATTAAATCAGACCTAAGATCTCCCTCCTCTCGCCCCTTAATGAATGCCATAAAACCCGGCCTGCTGGGTCTCTCATTATCAGGTAATCATGCTGGACCTAAAATAACTTCGCTTCTGAAGCTTTATCAGAACCTGACCTTTTCTAAAAACCTTTTAATAAATTGTCACTTTCTCACGAAACTAATCTTGGAAAAAGACCTGGCCAAGGGTTTGCCTGTGGGCTTTTACTTTAGACATCAGCATGATTGTGCATCTGTGATCACAAACACCCTGTCCTTACAGTACTGTTGACCAACCAGCATTTTTGTGAATCCTTACTTTTTATTTCCACCCATTCTCTTTTCTTTATGATCTTTTTGTATAACTAAAAAAGCTTTGGGAACTGTAGATGCAGGCATAATTAATTGAAGCCTCATGTATTTATGGCAGTGTTTTAAACTTCTCAGTGGACCACTTAGACTTTGAGAGCAAATGTGTAAAAATCTCCGTCTCGTTTCATGCCACTCTAATAACAGAGGAGCAGTTTCACAGCTCTGTCACTCCTTTCCCTTTCTGTTTACAATAGCAGCCAGCCTTTTTTGCTTTATACTTACTTGAACAGTTATCTGGCAAACCTGGGGACTGTTTTGTGCTTTTCTCATGTGGAAGGAAAGAGAACCAAGCCATGATTGCAACCCAAACAATCACCTGAGAGGTTTGACCTCTGGCCAAGAACAGTCTCAGGATAGATGGCATTGCACATGTCTATCACCAAAATAAACAGAGTCTCCTCAGGGGCCTGGCAATACATCATATCGTAAATTCACAGCTGAGGAGGAGCTTCTGCATAATCCTCACAAACACAGGCACTGACAGGATTCCCTGCATCACCCAGTACAGCCCCTCACTGCTGGACACCACTCTGTCATATAAACCTCCACCAAGTGATGCATCTTATTCTAAATTAATGAATTTTGTCTGACTTGTTTTCCTCAGGGGTAACGCTGCTTCCTCGCTGTCTAACAGCTAAAGGAGCAGTTTCCAGTGTAAATCCATTCCAGGACATGTCATTTATAGCTGTTCTTTGCTAAAAATCAAATAACAACTAACCAATGAAACAAACAAACCAAAATACAACCCAACAGTGCACCTTTTCTATGAGGGAAGGTCTCATTTTCAGACATTTATCCCTTGATTCCCTTCAGAGACTAGTTTGGGCTGCAGTTTGGACACAGAATTCTCTTTAACTGTGGTGGGTCAGCCTTGGCTGATGACCAAACTCCCACCCAGCCCCTGGCTTACTTTCCCCTCAGCTGGACCAGGGGTGGATAAATGGGAAGAACACAACCAAGGAAGTTCAGGGGTCAAGACAAATACAAGGAGACTGCACCAAGTACAACACCCAGCTCATCCTTCTGTTCATGTGTACAGTTTGCAGAGAGTTGTTATTTTAAGCTGGCAAACCCAGAGTTACAGTTACATCAGTCTTTGTTATCAGCTTGTCAGCCACCCAATAAATACATTCCATCATCTCCGTGGGAGTTTTAGTCATTGAGATGGTAATACCTGCTTCATAGGTATGTTCTACACCAGGTGCCAAATATAATCATCTGTAATATCACTGGTGACGTGTTTTAACACTCTCCATGTCCCTACACTTGTGTGGGGCTCTATTATGTAGGAATTATCTGAATTTGAATTTATACGTCCCATCCATGCAGGACATCTTCCTCTTGAAACCTGAAAACGTTACTGCACTTCTGAAATGTGACAGCAAGACAAAGGAACAAAATTTTATCTCAAATCCAATTACAAAGCTTTTGAGCAGTCTAAGCTACCACTGAATATTTTATTCTGGTCTGTTTGTGAAGTGTCCTATGAGCTTGGTGGTGTAGTAGAAGTGATTTTAGAATATTTTTTTTTCATATCAGCTTTAGATATTCAGGATGTTTCTCTCCAGCCTGCCAGCCAGCTGCAAATGGGTTTGCAGTTGTCTCTCCAAGCTTACAGATTGGCCTTCTGGGAGGGAACAGGGGACTAAGTGAGAAGATGGCATTAATAAAAGCTAGACAGGGTTTCCCACATGTTGTATCAGACTCTCAATCTACAGATCTGGGCCAGATCTGTCCCCAAGTACTTCTGAAAGCTTTTCTGTCCATTGTGCTGTAAATGTGTAACAAGGAACAACAATTTTAGCTGATTTTTTAGTTACTTTAGTGAGTTTGTGTATAAATTTTGCATAAATAAAGAGATATTTAAAACTGTATAAGGTTTAAAACTGTATAAGGTGTTTTCTGAAGAATCGTTTGAGTAACATAATCACAATCTTTTTCAGATTTTAAAGAGAACCAGACTTTTCTGTACAGGACTTCAACCTGTAGCAGAGAGGGGAGAAGGAGAAGTGGTGTTAGCAGTATCTGCCATTTTACCAAAATCTTCAGCTGCCAAATCCATAACACTTTAGGCCTGAAGTTTTCTGAAGGAAAAAGCACAGCCCTTATTAATTTCCATCTTAAAAGTTCCATCTCCAAAGTCTGTCTTATTCTTTGATGTGTAAAAACTGAAGTGCATCCAGAATGAGGAGTTACCTGTGAAAACATGGCAATTAGTTCTGCATGAAAGCAATCAAGTCAAAGTCAAGAAGAGGAACAAGCTCTTCTGTCTCAGACACTGTCCCAGAAGACCTTCCTTCCAAAAGGATGATCAAGAATACTGGGAAATGTTTAACAGCAAAGGAATCTCTTATTTGAAAAATAAGAGTGGTCTTCAAACCACTCAATTTTTGGTCTAAAGGGTTTAAAACCAAACAGTAGAACAAAACTTTAAAGTGTTAGGTCTGGAAAAAATGGAAATGAGCCGGAATTTGTATTCTGAAGAAGAGCTAAAGTAGAGCAAGAGAAGAAAACAGCTGCTTCAGGAATACAAACACTAAATTTATGAATGTGAGAGAGGACAGTGTGATTAAGCTGTTAATGTACTGTGTAAAGCACCAGAACTGTTGGCTTAGTATATTTAACCAGGAAGGCTAAACACCCATGAGTCCAGGCTGGACTAAGTTCATCAATGGATTGCCTCCCCATTCTTTTTGATTATTTTTGAATTATTTATTTTCCTGCTCATGCTCAAGCCTGGAGAAACTATATTGCAACAGAGAAGGACCTCCAAAGTACCAATGGCAGTCCCAGCCAGGGTGAGTCCCAGGTGACACTGAAGTGACACTTGGCCCAAGCCAAGCCAACAAGGTTTGCCCACCACAACAGCTACCACACCATTTAATTGTTTTACTGCATTCTTGTACACTTCATCTCCTAAATGGCTCCTGCAGAAAGCAACAAAGAGCAGAAATGCTAGAACTTTACTCAGATGAGAAAGCAGATTTAATTCCAGGAGTGAAACAGACGTAATGTCACCAGAGAAATCCAGTAACAGGGCTGTAAAGGGTGTGGAGAAGTTTGCTTGCCATCAAATTTTAACATCACTTTCTCGTTCTTATTTTTTGCCTTCTGTCTCAGATTTGGTTGTTTTAATCACCCTCAACACAACAAAAAAGTTACCCTACACACAATAATGCACAGCCTAATATAATACTGTCTATTATTTACATATAGTCTGCTACTTGCCCTCCAACCAGCTGCAGTAGGTAAAGGAAGAAGGGGAATTTTGCCATTCTGATTATCTACTGCTATTCTGGTTATCCTGATAGGCTCTGCAAGTCTGTACCAGTGGCAGAAGCCTGGAGAGAATTAGGGTCAGCTAATGAATACTAAAGAGGTACTGAAGCCTTTTATCCCTGTCAGCACGTGTGTGTTCACACACACACACACCCCACACTTTGCAGCACTGGACCAGAAACAAAACCAGATGAGCCTTAGCTCACACTCAAGAACGATTTCTGTCCTCACAGCCACCACACACTCCTGTGACCAGGAAGAGTGAAATTGGGATCACTGGGTAGTGAAAGGGATCCGTGTGTGCCTGGAGGATCAAATCACTGAGGAATGGCAGACTGCTTGTGACATAAGCCAATAACGGGTCCTCTCAAGAGAAAGTGCCGTGGAGAACAAATGTCATTTCTCTGCAGGGAGCAAATGAGCAAAACTCTGCTCACTGGGGCTCCTTCCTTGCACACTGAAGAATTCAGTTCACTGTCAGCCCTGACTTGCTCTGCGTTACACACGCTCCACTGAGAGCAGGAGAGCCTTGATGCTCCTGCCTTAAGGACAGAACAACCTTAAAGTCAATTCCAAATGGAGTCAAGCCTGAAGAGACCTCATAAAACCTCTTAGCAATCAAACATGACAACAAAGTGCATCTTTCCTGGAGAATGGGTAAACAAAGTGCTCAGCAGTGAGGGACGAACTTGAAGGTGACACAAATCCACCTCTTTTCCCACAGTCCCACAAAACAAAGATCTGTGGGAATCCTTTGTAGGTGCAGTTATGGTAGTTCTTGGCCCCTTCCATCCTCAGCAGAGATCCACCAATACAAACCATCCTCTTTCTATTGGCTGCAGACAAAAATCTAAAATTAAAACCAATTTTTGTGACTCTTTGCTGAAATAATCAGTTTTATTCTTGTTTACAATTACTCCAGAACAGAAAAGAAACTGCTGGATGCATTATCAGTTACACACTGCTTGCCAGTCTCAGCTATTTATGATGCTAAATTATATAGCCTAAATGCAAAACCAAAAGTTGCCAAAAATCAGGGAATTCATAAATTGGGAAAGCAGAAGAGGTAGGAGGGGTAAACTAATGCCATTAGAAGCAATGGTTAAGCCTCCTTCAAAAGGATAATTCCATGTGCTCTTCAACAGGTCAATAATCAATACATTTCATCCATCTGGATATAATTTTGCAGGCACTATCCTGTGACAGCTACTGTCAAGCACAGCATTATCTTTTTGGTCCTACTGCAACGATTTTTGGTTGTAGGATGAGTCCCAATTTCTGAGAGTACCACAAATTGCAAAAAAAAAAAAACCCATTTTGCATGTTTTCATTTGGATTGCAAATGAATCAAGGTGCTTTTACACCGTGTCCTACTTCTTCCTGGTGTATAAAATCCCTCCATAACTACTTAAGATTTTAACTTAAAAGCTAATCTTCCGCAATTAATATTAATTAACATGGCACTCTTTGTATTTCCCCACCGCCTTCCATGCTCTCAGCTCCAGGTTTTCAGCTGGAATGGCCTCAGCCCCACTGCAGGCTTCCTCACAGACAGCAAATTTGTGCCAGCTTGCTGAGTGACCCCAGCGCTGTTCAGTCACTCAGAACTCCTCCATCTGTGTGTCCACCCATCCAGAGAGCCAGATGCTCTCAGAGTGCCTCACCCACCTCGCCTGACGGATCCATGTCCCAAATTTGCTCCTACCAAAACTGCCCTGCGGGCAAAGGCAGCCGCTGCACCCGCCTCAGGTGTTTGTTTTCCTGGTCAGGTGCAGCCTTGGCTTCACAAGTCAACTGTTCTGCTGCCAGAGATAAAGGGAGACCTGCACAGGGGGTTCACAGCGAGAAAATGAAATCACTCACTAGAAGCATTCTAACAAAAATTAATAGAAAGCAAACATTTCGCCCAGAGAGTTCAGAGATCAGGCAGGTTCCATCAGACTGATGAGTTAAGGTTTCTACTCACATCCACAGATCTACCATTTCCATTGGTTTGCCACTGATAGGCATTTAGGCAACTCAATTATTTTATTATTGAAATTAGATAATGAGATAATTATATAAACTTCCTTTCTAAGCTCATACATGCTCCACTGACACAGGCTGCAGAAATATTCCTGCCAAGAATTTGATTATTAAATGTGAGCTTGCTTCAGCAGAGATGCAGAAATGTCCTTGGTTCTTTGTCACACATCTGTGCAGTTCTTTTTTAGTTCAGCACAAAGTTCAAGACATGGGATGTGAATCAGCAGCTAATCATTTTCCAAAATATTTGGCTTATAAATATTTCCTTAGAAGAGAGATTCTCTTTTAACAACGGATTTTGTTGAAAAAGCTTTACTTTTATTTTCATTGTCATGCTTTACTGTGCACAACAGATCAGTTTTTAATGAAAGATAGTAATAATACACTTACAAGTCACACAAACCAATGGACTGTGTTCAATGAATAACACTTGGACAAGGTACCAATGCATTGTAGTAGTTAAATGTCCAGTAAGATGAACATTCCATCACTTAAATATCAAAGCTGCTGCCTTGGGCAGATATTTACTGCTGGGACATTTGTGGGAGCTGAAGCTGCTGCCTCCCAGCTGTTTGTTACAATTCCTCTTTTGCCAGAAATTGCCAGTCCCACAGAATGGGATGCTGCTCAGCCAGCAGAATGCACAGTACCATGATTCCCTCATCCCAGTGGAGCATCAGCCAAGTTAACTCCAGTCCAACTGGTCATGCACTGCAGGGAATCAAAAGGAATGGAAGGATTTCTTCTAGAGACTGAATGTTCAGCGTCACATACATTTTGCAACATGGTAAAAATAAATTTAATTGTCCAAATAACTGCTCCAACACTGAGCCCTTTCCGTGGTCTGCAGCTGCTCACAAGCTGCTCCAGCATGGGTCCCTTTCCATGGGATTCAGTCCTTCAGGAACAGGCTGCTGCGGTGTGGGTACCCTACAGGGCCACAGATCCTGCCAGCAAACCTGCCCCAGTGTGGGATTCCCATGGGGACACAGCCTTTTTCAGGAATGCCCCTGCTCAGCGTGGGCTCCTCCAGGGGCTGCAGGGGAACCTCTGCTCCAGAGCCTGGAGCAGCTCCTGCCCCTCCTTCTGCACTGCCCTGGGCTCTGCAGGGCTGTTCCTCCCATATTCCCACCCCTCTCTTGCAGCTGCAGCTGCTCCTGGGCGGAAACTTTTCCCCACATCAGCCCAGATGTGCTGCCACTGTCACTGCCAGGCTGAGCCGCGCCCAGAGCAGCTCCACGCTGGAGCCTTGGCTCTGTCAGACCTGGGGGAACCTTCCAGCAGCTTCTCACAGGGCCCTGTGTCCCCCTGGCCACCAAAACCTGGCCGTGCAGGCAGGCTGGGGGTGACAAACAGCCACATCAGCAACATTCCAAGGGCCGAACATCCCTGCCAGGACCAGGGAGACAGAGCTGTGCCACGCTCAGTCCCCACCATCTGGAAGCCTCTGGCCAGAGGCACAAGATTTGTCCCTGGCAACTGCAGCCTGCAGGAGGTTTAGATGTCTTTGCATCATGCAAATGCACTCTCTTTCTGACATAGCAATAATCCCCAGCTATAGTCTCGACTGCAGGAATATGCTGTTAAAATCATGAGAAAAAAAAAAAAAAAAACTCATGTTGAGAGAATATCCTTGATAAAGCAGCAGTGTCCTGTGTGTCAATTAGGCCCAGGGACATACAGGGTTTTTTTAATGTAAGACAGAACTGCTAGTTTTAGTCATACAGGTGGATTCATTTATAAATGCTGACCCTGACATATAATTTTCAATAAAAGCTGTGCTTTTCTATCTAATTTCCATCTTTCAGCTGAGACATTAGCATTTCTTATTCAATGTTCTTCCCTCTCAAGCATTACCTCAGATTAATTGTCACTGTATAAAATAAGTTCCTGGGTGCACAATGGTAACCATGGTAGCCTTCATCCTATCTTCACAATGCATATGCAATTCAGTCCTCAAGAAAACATAATTAGTACGTAGCATAATATATTCTCTCTAAACACATCACCGTGCTATGAAATACACTAAATCAAAGCAAATGATGCCTACAGCCTCCACCCAACCGGGCTCCCATCGCCGAGCAGTTACATTACAAATGAATATCCTCTTAAATAGTTTTGCTGCAGCATCCCCAACTTGCATCATGCGCTTCTCTGCCTGCGTGCTTTGCTGTCTGGCCAAAGGGTGGCAATGTTCTCCTGGCTATCGGCGGCCAGGCAGCGGAATTGTACTCCTGCAGGAATAGGAGCCTCTCTTTCCAGCCAAGCCAGAAAGCTCTGCATCATTAACTGCAGCGCTAACTGGGTCCCAGTACATCAGCGATGACCCCTTCAGCTACAGGAACAGGAATGTTAAAATACAGTTTGGGTTGCAATCCAACGAGCTGTGTGAGAGCACATTCACGTGGGATCCCCTTGTGGGGGAAATTAAAAAGCATATGCAGCTCAGAAACCAAAGTGTGTTCTCTGTTCCTTATCACACATAATCAGGCCCTGCTGAGGGTGCTCCCGACGTGTTTGCACAGGACAATCACTGCTCTGCAGGCAGGGAGAAGTTTCAAGCCTGACTGCCCAGAAAGTGCCACCCAGCCGCCGGAGATTTTCTACAGAGGCTGATTTAACTCATTTGAGAAGACCTCCATAATTCCTCTGGGGAATTGCCAGTTGTGAGGACTGAATTAATCTGAAACAAACATCTGCAGGGAGGCCCCCAGAGCACAGCCACGCAGAGTGGCAGTGGCACAGCAGCACGGGACACGGTGTGCAGCTGTCACTGCTCCAATTAGTGCAATATACCAATTAGGTACACCCAACAATTACTGCATGTAATGGCACAAACTGGGAATAATCACACGGAGGGATAAACTGCTGCCCTTGTGCTGGACCCACTCCCATGATTACCACGCACAGTGTGCCCCACACCCAGACATTCAGACAGATTCCACGAGACACTAAAAGAGAAATTATTTTTTTTTTCCTGGTGTTTCACAGGGGGAAAAGTTACAGTAAGGGACCTAGAGCAAAAAAAAATCCATTTTCAAATGCCATCAACTATTATCTGTTAAATTACTATTAGCTACAAAAAGCAAAATGAGAACCAACTTCTGCACAAAACAAAACCAGCAAGAGTAAGGAGGTGTCCAAACCTGTCCAGCGTAGTTGGTACTTACCAAACATGAAAGTAATTTAATTCTTCATCTGAATACATATTGGTTTGTTTACTGAAGTGTTAAAAAGGCTGCTCTCATTAAGTCTGGGATATCAGTGTGTCAGATGAGATGCAGACATTCACTACACCTGCAGTAAAGATTTCAGACAACTGGTTCTGGACCCCAGCTCAACCTTGCAAACATGATACAAAGTAGTTGCCTGGCAGTCAATCCATCTTAGCCCAGAATTCTTAGCAATTTCCATATTTTCAATATGTATCTTCATTTTATCCCCTCTACATGGATGGAAACACTTCACAATCCATACTGGAAAACACTGAAATGGCTCTAATATTTTAAAATGCTTTTGATAATCCTATTTCACCTTTCTTTTCTATCAAGGACATGCAATGGACACTTTTCTCCTGGCAAATCCTTGTGCCCTGGCAGTGCTGTTATCAGGACAGAATGAACTGACATTTCCACTCACACACTGCCACCCTCCTGTCCCAGGATAACACATCAGAGCTCCATTTCAGACATCTATGGCAAAAGGTACCATTATGAGCATAAAACTCCAGCCACCCACTTCCTAATGATGCATGTGCATCTGATTCCACACATTTTTGACTTTTAGATATGTCAGGGGATGGAAATAAACATTTCTGTCAAGTAACAGTGCTACAAAACAACTTTTCAGGTAACAATGTCATTGATTTCAATTACATAGAAGTACAGAAATGCCCTCTGTTAACACCGTAACACTTAAGTAGAAATATCACACTTTCCTTTTATGGCCATTATAAAATTTATTTGGCAAAAAAATGGGGACAACTGGTAAAATGGCAGCATTTTATGTGCAAAAGCATGGCAGTGCAGGAAAAGCTATTTATCTTCATGCAGGTGATGACATTTATTCCGTGCAATTACACTGGCTTATCTATCATCAAAGAAGTGCTACATGACACCAACTTTACATTTTTCTGAAGATACAGCATTTCATTGCGTGTTTTGTCATCTGGTCTCATCATGTCAGCAATTCTAAGAAATGCTTTAAAGTGGTTCTAATAATTGCTGGAGGTCTCACTGCAGGTATGACCTGGGACAGAGGAGAAATGTTAATTAGCGAGCACAAAAAAAAGGAACAAAACAAAACGAACCAAGTTTCAGGTGGCAGAGCTTGGGAGCAGGATGATCACAAATACTATTTGCCACACGTTTGGTGTTCTGTTTCTGTTACATAAACTTGGCTTTGCTTTCTGTAAAACGCCCAGGCAAAGACTATCTGTGACTGCAGAACATTTTGAACCCACCCTGCTAAAACACGGATTACTGAGCCCTCAGAATAAGAGTTTTTATAACCCATCACATGAAAGGTAAATATAGCATGGGGGTGGGGGAAAAAACGAGTTACTGGATCTTGAGAATGGTAATTAGGTACACTCAGCTGTCCCATGCCAAATGGCTGGGGGAAATCTTAAAGGCACGTAAGTAACAGAAATACAAGTTAAATGTCCTATTATTATCCCAAGTAATATATAATTTAAGCACTAACACTGTAAAATGCTGAAATATTTTAAATGCCTTCAAACTGCTGAAAACAAATTTTCTTGGTCATTAACTGCTGAACATTAGAATTTTTTTTTTTTTTCCATTCACTAAGATTGTTTAATGTTTGTGAAATTATTTGGACGTCATTTAATTACTTGAAATTCAAAACCATCACCGGTTTCAGTCATCCTTTCCAGAGAAACATTCTTCAACTGCCAGCATACCAAATATTTACCAACCATCAATGTCTGTATATAGTGAACAAAATGTATAGATGTATGCACCAGGAAGCAGAGCTCCTTTCAAAGTCTCTGGGTTTTGATACCAAAAAGATATGGCACTATTCATTAGGGAAAAACCTCAGAAGGAAAGCTGGAAGTGCAGAGCCTAAAAAAAGCTTCTTCCACAGAAGTGCAGTGGAAAGACAAAACCAGCAGCATTTTTTAAACAAAGGAGAAGCTGCTGAAGTTACCACGAGCAGAATTTCACACCACAGATCCTACACAGCAGCTGCTCTTTTTCTCAAAGCTGAAATAGCAAGTTGCTGGATCAATATTGCATATCCACAACTTGCAGATGCAATTCCAAGGTATAATATAATGCAAGATGCCTCCAGACACTAACTCAGAACCAGGCAATGCAGTTAAAATATCGGAGTGATTTGCAAACCAGCAAGGTTTTATGAACCACTTCAGATCACCTCCAATATTTTTAAAGTACTATGTGTATATTTATACAACAAAAGGGAAATGAAATCAGCATGACACCAGCATTAGTCTTTTTGATGTCTGCAGCACACTTATGTCAAGATTTCTGCCATAATGCACCTTAAAACTTTCTGACAAGTTGCAGACTTTCTGAACATTTCAAAAGTGTTCAGAAGCACTTATGGTGCTGGCAGTTATTTTTTCTCATTTTGGGAGGAGGGATGACATTATTCTGAGAATTAGAGATACATTCTGCAGTGAATTTCCTGGTCTGCAAGCACAAATAGAGGCCTGTGCTTGCTGCCATTACTGAGTGGATGCCTTGCCCCAAGATCTGGAACTAAATGCAGTCCATGTATTGCACAGATACAAACTGAGGTTCCAAAGCTTGTGTTAAAAATACTTACCAAACCTTACCGTGATTTATATTCAGATTTCTGGCTACATTCATGAGCATGAAAATCATGGGAGATGATTCCCAGTCAGCCTTCAGTCCTAGACTCCCTTCCTGTGCTCACGAGTGTAAAATACTCATTTCTCCTTTTTCCTTAAGCCAGGTGCCATTAAGGACAAATGAAATAACAATTATATGTAATTATTATACGTACAACAATATATATATAACAGAGCTGCATGCAAATGCACGTTCAGGGAGGTGAGTGGTGGCTTCTGCTAAATAAAAAAAGGAGGCCTCCATTAGGAAGAGGCTGGTGACAGTAACTGCCCAAGTGACAACAAAAGGCATTAAGAGAGTTTTGCCACCAAGGTGAGCATTACAAACTCTGACACCCATCACTACTGACTTTTTTACCAGACCACATGTCACAAGGTGTCTGAGAATGCTCTAATTGCCATCAACAATATTTTCTTAGTAGGTGCTGAGATGGAATATTCTGCTCTACACCACTGAAGTCCCTTTCAGCAGGCCAGTCAGAGGAGGTTTAAAATAGGTACATCCAAGATGTATTGCAAAATGCAGCAATGATTAACTGTGAAATAGTCACTCAGGAACTGAGTCTTTTCTTTAAACAACCTTGGTTTACAAATCCTGTCATTTCTCACTACTGATAGGAGTTGTCATTCAGGGGGAGCTGTCATTGTAGTGACACATAGCAACATGAGCTCCGGGGTAATTGTGCTGATTAGGAAACAAAATATTCATGTCCCGTTTGAATGAATGGGAAAATTGTAAGAAAAAATTGTGCTTGGTTAAGTTAATAACATACCTTGTCTTCTGATGTGCTCCTGTGGGAAGTGGGAACCCAAAAGTGTGCATCACATGGACTGACTTTAATGCCTTTTCACAGGGAACTACTCACTGTTATTTCCAGGGTAATCACTTAAAAGGTTATTTCAAGTTCATACATCCAGTTTCTGGAAATGAGAGAGGGCAATGGATCAAGAACAACAGCGCAGTACTTAATTACTGAAACACAGAGCTGTCAATTAGAAAGTAGCAAAAATTACAAATAGACCAATGGAAGTTATGAGTAACCTGGGGGGCCTTTTCCCTCCAGTTTTCTGGAGGTTCCAAACCACGGGGCAAAACCAACATTTTTACCAAGAGCAAACACTGTGCAAACCTGCCGTAAGAATCAGTTTATTTGCCATAAATACAGCGCACAGAATCTTGAGTTAAAACAAACTTAACAGAAAATTGGACACCTGACTTCTCCTGCCAAGCTAGCAGCGTAAGAGTCCCTTTTCTGGAGAACTCCTGAGAAACAGAAAGGAGGAGGAAAGCAGCTTACCCCGCTATGCTAAACGCCACCAGGCAGGGATAATTCCCTCTCTCTTTTCTCGCTCACAATGGTGTTCTTGGAAACAGATTTATTTTGTGCTTCCAGTGTCTAATAACAGCTGTTATGCATTTATTGTGCCACTCTCCTGACACAGTAATGTTATCCTACTTAACTCCGCGACTCCTCCTGACATAAAAACGCGCCCACCGTGACATCCTCTAATGCTGTAACAAACTGGCAGTGACCTGGGGCTCCACGCTCTTCCCACCGCTCACCGCACTTGGTTTAACTCCCCCTAATGTGCTAATGGGCACAAAGTCATCCCAGGGTAATTGCTGACTACCCCAGAAACCCCATCAAATAGGAAATGCCCCATTTTAGTGCCGGGATTGGCAGAGCTTTCGGACACCAGTATTTAAGGCGGCAGTGTTGCTCTGCTGTTTCATCCCTCACCTTAGGGGTATTTTCCAGACGCTCCCAGAGTCCGTTTCAGTTCAACAGGATGTGGGATTTAAACCCAACATTTCTAAGTCCCATTCCCACAGAACTGCCCTCACCTTCTGCTGGTACCTCCACTGTGGCTTTGATGGAATTCCTGATTCACGCATCGCACGGCTCCTCACACAGACCCCCAGATGGTGGGCACAGACATGATTTTCTTAAGACAATTCTTCAGCATTATCAAGCTCCACAGATTTCACCATTTTTCCAAGTGGATTTGACTGGGGAGGGATACTAAAAGCATAGCGAGCTTGCCCACAGTCCTTATTTCCTTCTAGAATCAAAGAAGACTCATTTTGCAGAACTTTCTCAATGTTTGGTCCTTTTCAAAGACAGATGCTACACACAGCTCGAAATCTTAATTTGTTTGTGGCAAAAGATTGTTAAGCATAAAAAGTAGACACTTCTAGCAGTCATTTCTTCTTCTCCCTAAATACCCTTTAAGACAGAGTTGAAAAAGTCAAACTCTTGCTATATACATGACTTACCTTGCAAAGTTCCCTAAGGTTCTCATGAATTTCCCTTTTTACATCCAAATCGTTACTGGTTTGTAACCTGGTACAGCGAAATGGTTTAGAGTTTAATTTAAAAGAGAAAAAAAGGGGGTGGGGGGGGAGATACATGGGGAAATGGAGCTAAAAAAGATATTTAGGAAACAGAGTAAATATTAATCACAAATAGTTTAGTTCATCTTTTCTTTTGAGAAAGCAATAAACTGGGGGGGGGAAAAGCTGAAAAGCTTCTTTCAGCCATATTCTTCCATGATCTGCAGCTGTTGTGTCACACAAAATAGTACCTGAAAGAAATTTTACTTGTATTAAAAATGAAAACCTTATGTCTCTCTCATTTAGGCAAACACCCCCACGGTTCAGCAGCCATAAAAGTATTTGTTTATTCGATCTTGTTACCTATTCTGTAAGTTTTTATAACCTTCTAAAACATGAAGTAGCACACTTTGTAATAGCTTCTCCAGCTCTCTCTGAAAATCCTTCCCAAACAGTAGCTTAATCTCTTTAAACACTTGTCCAACATTCTCTGCATGCATTGACACCACGGAATGTCTTCCAATAATAAAGAAAAATAACAGCATGGTATTTATTTTATTCTTCATTTCCCCAGAGCTCTAAGTCGTATTTGCAAGACAGTGATTACTTCAGGAGCGATTAACCCATCACGTGCTTAAGACAGACAGAAGTTGTTTATTCTGCATTTTCACTGCCAAAACAGAAAGGGTGGGTTTGTTTTGGCAACATCATCCTGATTACTTTTGGTATTAATATGAAAATCTTAAATCAGTGGGACTACCCTGAATATTCCTAAAGGCATCAGCCACAGAGGAATATGTCAGCCTTTTCTTTCAATAACAAAATCAAATAAAGCAAGGAAACAAGCTGGAATGAGCATGTCATAAATATTTTTCAGAGGAGACACTCTTCATACATTATTTCTCTCCTCACACAAATTGACTGATAGGCATGAAGTGGGCGAGCAGTGGGATGCCTACTCTGATTCCTCTTTGATTCTCTGGGATTATTTTGCTCTTACAGGAGCAGCTGAGATGAACACACAGGATTTTCTGTTTGTTTCCCAAATGAAAGCTTGTCTTTCCCTGAGCTTTCTCCACGACAGAGTGAGCAATCAGGCTCTGGCTGTGGGCACAGCTGTCTGTCCAGGGCCAGTGCTGGCAGCACAGCAGCACAACCCGGTGCTCCCCCTCGGCTAAATCACCACAGGAATTTGGGATAGATATAATCCAGCCATAAAAGGCCATATTTGAAAAGAAACCATTTGGAGGAGTTCCTCATCTACCTGTAAGACAGCAGATAGAAGCCCAAGAGACCATTTAAAATAAGACAGGCACAGGCAAATCGGGAACGTCTCAATAATGGGAAGGTCCACGATTCATTTTTCAAACAAAAATACTGACCTAAAGCCACGTTTTTTTGAAAAAAAAACACCTGTGTTTCAGGGTCACATAAAACTTTGGAATTTGGTTTTTTTAAAGTTATTGTAATCATAGCTCCAAGTCAAATTAAAGAGTATGAGCTAATTGAACTCAGAAGGAAATATAATCAGCTCAATCCCTGCTGAAGCACTGCCGCCTTCTTCATGCTGACTTCTATTTAAGCATGGAGAAATTCCTTTTATAAAAAAAGAAAAGTGAATTTGAAACCACTTGGGACCAGTGGGATCAGAAAACAGCCACTACTTTTTAAAAAGAATTGGTCAGAGGAGAACTGAATCAAGGGTAAAGCAGCAGGGGTAAGGCCTGGGTGAAAAATGAGAATACTTATGAAATTTGTAGCATTACTTTAGTCACTGCTCAGACACTTTAGGCAAGAAGGAGATTTGGGAGGTAGATTGTCAACCAATATCACCTCAAACAGCTCCAGTGCAGCTGACTTACCCAGGTTTACAGGAGCTTTTGATCTGGGAGAATGAAGGATTTTCAGAAATCCTTTAAGTTCCAAAAGTGAGAGGAAAGTGATGCAGCTCAGGCTGACAGGGAGCACAGAGAGGAAGCAGAAACCATCCTCAGAGTAGAGGGAGAAGCACAAACACACACAGACCAACAGAACATCCCCAAAACTCCCAACAACTGCAAAAACCAAGCTATTAACAGCCACATTCAAACCAGAAGAGTTTCCTTCAGCCTCCCAGTTCTCTGGCACCAATTATTGTCCATTCACTCCGCAGGCAACCATCAGGCTGCACCTTCACGTGAAGGCTTTTTAAACCTGCAAAACTGAAATCCACAGAGAGTTTGTATTTGCTGCAGCAAAATACCTCTTCAAATCTTTCTGGCAGGAAGTATTTAGGGAAAGAAATCATCATTATTTCATAAGGAAATCAAGCTAACATGCAATCCTTGTTCTCACACAGCCTTTCTTGTCTCCACCCTCAGAAAACTTTTAAATCTGAAAAGCCATAATATTGCAAGGATTAGTTCTAAAAAGAGAGCAACATAAACTCAGAAATGAAAAGAAACCCCTCATTTCCACTGCCCTTGAAAAGAACAGAGAACTACAGAACTATTTTTGCCCACGAAGCCTAAAAAAAGGGAAAAAGTTAAAAAAAAAAAACAAAAAGAGGATCAAAAAATTTAAAATCAAACAGATATTTCTACATAGAAAAATATACTGAAATAATCCCAAACAGGAACAAAGAAGATGCTCATCTCTTCTTGACTCCTGCAGTTTTAAAACACGTGTCTTACTCTCACAATTCACGTTGACTTCTGGCACAATGGACTCCAACCAACTGATAAAAGGATCTTGGTGAAAAAACCTTAGTATTTCAAATTAAAATTAACGAACATAGAACGTTGAAGCTTTTTTCAAAGATTATGCAATGGCAGGCTATTTAGTAAAGTTGTCATTTTTTTCCTTTCCTGAATTCTTCATTCCAAGGCTTCCATTTTGGTTACTTTGATGTATTTTATATTTGCAATGAGCAGTCCGAATACAAGAAGAGAACACAAACGGTGAAGGATGTTCCTAACATATCAAATTAAAAAAAAAAAAAAAAAAAAATCCTGATGTGGAAGTTCTTTATGGTAAAGTTGCAAAGTCTTGATAAACTCTGCTCCCTAGACAAGTTTGATACCATAAACTATCAGTGCATTTATCTGCTAGGCACACATCTTTATTTTCCTCACATTTTTCTACAAAATTAGGGTAAAAAATAAATGCTCAGCTGGAGGGTCTGAGTCCTTAAACAATATTCTGTATCGCAGCTACATTTTAAGGTTCTTTTTATGCACTCTAAATACAATTTCTGGTAGTACTTAAAACATTAATCCAAGTCAACAAGACTTAAGGGCACCTGCCAGTTCGGATTTCTGAGAAGCAGTTTAGCTGACAGCAACTGTACACTACTTAAAAGTCAGTTTAATGTGTACATAATGAAGAATAATTTTTAAGGAAGTCACTGAACTCCTGCTCTATTGGAGACCCAGTCAAGGCATTAATTAGAGGTATTAGAGGTGCCAATTTAATAAGATGCTAGTCCAGCTTCTGGCGAGGGTTTGGTGAATATCAGGTTTTCTCTGCCCAGCAGCTCACAGCAATTACGGCCTCCTCACTCCTCCAGAGGGGAGGTTCAGAGTTCACGCAGCACAAAACCAGCACCTCCTACACGCTGTTACTGCACAGCAGAGGGAAAGGAGAAACCTGCTGGGTGTGGAGCGCTGAGAAAGAAATGAGAAATAAATTCTGGGCCGGCTGGAGCTGCCGCAGAGCTTGGCTCCACCTTTGTGGTGGAAGTGGGGTGAAGAGAGGCCAGCCTTACCAACACAGCCCTCCTCATGTCCTCTTTCCAAGGAATTGTCACCCCTGCTGGACATCCCACAGACACTGGGACACTGGGATTCGGCACAGCCTCGGGACAGGTTTGATCAGGCAACGGTTTTGCTCAGAGAACCTCCCCAGCCTCTCTCGTACCCACATCTGCACGACAGAGGAGGCAGCACAGGGGAAGTTCAAGACAGCATTTCTCAGGATGGATTTTGCTCTGCTCCTAATGATCCCTCCCCATCAGCCCTGCCAGCACAATCAGAGCAGGGTTTGCTACAGCAAGGCCAGACCTGTAATGACAGAGACAAAGGAGACAGGAGCATCAGGACTGTGGTGCTGTCACAGCTCGGGATCCAGCTGACGTTCTGACTGTAACAGACACGCAGCAGGTTTTTGAGTTAAAAGTCTGGAATTAGAGAAAGCAACAGTTACGTACAATATGCAGCCAAAGGATTACTGAAGAATGTTAATTGAAACATTTTACCCCATTTATTACTCATGCACTATCCATAATTCATAGATCTTTGAGGAGTCAGACTAATTCTACCGTAATGATGTTCTTAAAGATGGCTGATAATTGGGAAATATAATTCTTAGCAGAACTTTGGGGGCTGAAGCTACACGATGAAAAACAAAATACCAAGGAACTAAGATTTTTAGATACTGAGCTAATTTCACAGAAAAGAAAGCTTGCATATTTAGCAGGAAGCCATCAAAATTCAAAATAGAAGCCAGCTTGAAATAAATGATGTCTTATTTTAGTAAGCGAATTTTGTTTAATTGCTCTTCAGAAAGGAATTCAGCTTGTAATGGAAGATAAAGTTTTCAGTGAGCAGTGCATAATAACAAGCATAGCACAAACATAGCACAATAAAAACCATTCCCACCATGCATAAACTCAATCCAGAGCATTGTGATTCAAAGGTATCAGTCATCCTTACTGAATCAGGGCAAAGTTCTGACAAGAAATCTGAACTGAATGCTTCTCTGAAGGACATTCAAATCCTTCTATAATACTTAAACCCAATTCACCACGATGCTATTCCCATTCTGTGCCTCCACACTGAAATCAAAGAGCTATTTTAATTATTGCAGCACAAACAAGTGTTTCAGAGAGCTGGGGCCCTTTGGAGTGGTTTTGTGCCCGAGTTAACGAATGCAGCCAGTGGAACTCAATCCTCTCAGCTCTCTAGATTGCCACAAAGAGCAAAACCAGAGATTTTCATGCCTTCTTATGGGAAAACTCTGCCTGGCTGCCATCCTTCCCCAGCTCTCTCCCTGCTAAGAAACAATTGATCTGTCAAAGCTTCAAGATGGGCTGATTAAACAATCCCAGGATTGCAAGGATTACATCCCAGAATCTCCAGTCCACTTCCTTTCTATCCCCACTTTCACACAAGCTGTTTAACATTTTCTCTGCTTTTGTTTGTTTGTTCTGAAGTCTGTCTTTCCTCATTAGAGACATTTGCATTCCTAGGGAAATGTGCACCTGATTTACATATTTGTTAAATCCAGGAATATAAACAGTTTCCAGCATTAGTACACTGACAGAATGTCATGATGTAAATAATGCAAGAGCCTCACAATGATTTCAACACATCTCTCTCAGGCTAATTTGTACAAGTGCTCTGCATTGTGGCATTATTAAGAAAATTATTTTCATGCAAGCCAAAAAGAAACAGTTACAAAACAGAAAAAAAAGCCTTAACTTAGAACTTTGTCCAACTTCTTACAGAGAAGAGAATTAAATGAGTGGGGGGAAAACATATTAATAAGTCAAGTGAAAAATTTAAAGAAATAAGAGTTAGAATTTCCATTCCTTGTCAACAGTGCTCTGCTGCTGCCAGGTTTGAAGAGAAACCTCTTGAGAGCAGAGCAATCAAACCCCAAGAAATGCCATTGAGTCACACAACGTCTGAAGAGCTGAGAGCTGGATCCATCTAAGATTTCCAAGCTCAAATGAGCTTCAGCTATTGCATTATCCCTTCTATTTTCAGCCACAGAGAAACCGGGAAGAACCCTCAAACAGAGACAATAACAGTTCTAAAAGAGAGAATTGTCTGTGGCATCAACTGACCCCATGACTTTCCTCCTTGAATTCTGTTTCTGCAATGTTGTTTTGTGGAAGTCAAGTCACACCTTGATTTCCACGGGCCCACAAACGACATGCAGCTTCAGAGATTGTTTTCTTAATGGAAAGAAAAATAGTTTTCCCTTCTTTTTGTGTCTTTCCTGCTGCTCTCCTTTGAATACAGGGAGAGCTCTACCAAAGCCCAGCACCATCAAATATTTATTTGTAGGTAAAAAAGCTGCTAAGAAACACCCATTGAGATCAGAGCAAGAAGATAGATGAGTGACTTCAGTTTACCCTCAAGTATGTCTGTTTTAGGAGAGGCATCATCAAATATTCTCACAGGATAAAGGGGAAAGAGTTCATCCACCTTTTCTCCAAAACTGAAGATTTCAGCCCTAGAATGCTTGTGGGGGGAATGGGAACCAAAGATGTGGCTGTAATTCTGCAAAAACATTGTTTGACCTTCAGAGGTTAAAATTACACAAGTCACAGCACCAGAGTCCCCGTTGTACCTGTTTTGAAAACTTCCTTCCATCTTAGTTATCTTTATCCCTTAAGAAGGGGACATGAAATAAAGTTGACTCTATATCATCTTACAAAATAAAAAGCATCCTTGCTTTTTCATAAAGTTATAATAATAACAACTTTATATAGCATCTATGAATATAAATAAGCACATAATCATTATTGCTAAATATAGAAATGCAAAAAAAAAAAAAAATTATATGTATTTTTTTCCTCTGCAAAAATAGGGGTAATTTTAAAATCAGATACTGGTCTGAACATATTGAAAATATCTTTATGTCATAAACACAGTAATACAAGTCTGGCTTTGAATATTAACATCTCAGATTCAGGATTTTAAATCATGTGTACAGTGTGTACAGAAGTGAAAAACAATATTGCTGCTCAGAAGATTAATCAAAACCAGGAGCCAACAGAAGCCAAAAAACCAGATATGCCTTCAAAGATATTTTTCCTCCAAAATCTTTAAATCAAGCTAAACATGAAAAATGAAGTCAAATACAAATACATCAAGTTAAATCTGAAACATGACAGATGAAACCATGGAAAAATACCCAGATGTGGTATTTCTTCTGCTGGTAGGCTAGGAAACTGTTGAGTCTTTGCTCAGAAGACCTTTACCCCTGCCCTATTTGAACAGCACGTGACGCTTTTTCCTTTTCATTTTTTAAGAAGCTCAAGGGCATCCTGGCAATCAGAGTATCCTGTAATTTGTGCAGACAGGAAGATTTCCATGCCAAAGGCAGCAGATCAGCACAGAGCTGGGTGAGACAAGGAGCTGATGGCTGGAGATGGAAAACCCAAGGGTGCAGCTCAGAGTTTATCCCTGGATTTATCTTCCAGAATCACCCCCTCAGGCTGCCGGGGGAAAGGGGTGACTGTGGCACCAGCAAAGGAAACAAGAGAAACCGAGTCAGAATCATGGAAACAGTGGTAGGTTTGGGGCTGCAGAGAATTTCCTTGGATTAAATGAGCTACAGGCTGCTGAAGGAAAGAGCAGAAGCCCAGGGCAAACAAAGGAAAACCTTTGCCTTAGAAAAGTCTTGGGAAACGGTTCTGTGGAATTCAAAGTACTGAGAACAGCAAGGTCCTCTCGTTAGGAAATCACAGAGTATCCAGCCAAACTAGATTTAAAAGTAAAAGTGAGATAAGATATTACTGTTATGCCAACGACCATCTCCTCTCAGGTACTACAGAGCGAGGCCATCACATTTTCCAGACTTTCATTGCTTTATCTCCAAAACCACAGACTATGTCAACGCTCCCGTGCCAAAGATAATTAATTTCTTGTGTCTGATCTAATTGTACCTAAGGATGTTTGGAATGGGGTTAATGATACACAGAGACCATTCTCTTATGCTTCCAAACTTGTGATTTGCCCAGACACAAAATCTAAATTTCAAATTATCAAACATAACCTGGACACTTACAAAATTGAAAGAAAGAGCCAATTTGTGGTGGCCACTCTCCATAATTTTGCTTATCTGGGGAAAAAACAACAACAACAACAACAACAACCTACCAAACACAAAAACCCATCACTTAAATATTATTTATACCACTTGACAGACATAGGAAGAACAGCCCACAGCTGAAAGTCAGGCCCTTTGGATGCAGTTTGCTTGGTAAAAGTGGTTTGCCATAATGTGCAGATAATGAACAATTTCCACATTGAGAACCTGCCATCTCTAAGAAGACACTTGCCTTTGAGCTCCTATTCAATTTACAAAGTCTCAGCTCCTGTAAACAAATGCATCCAATGTTTTCTCTCCAAGCCATCCTCTCTCTGCTTTAGCATTTCTTGCCTTGCAGAAGAATTTGCCCATTTTTTTAGTTTTGCTCAGTGTTTTATAAAGACAAGAGGCATTTATAAGGCAGATTTACAGAGCCTGCAGTCAGGTGAATTTCTGCTGGTGTGTCAGCTGAACATATTTCCTTACCCTAATGTCTGTGGAGCTGATAGCTGCAGTCAGATAACAACAGAAAAGTAACAGCACTGGGAGGCATACGAGCAGCCCAGGGAAGTTATGTCTGTTTAATGGGCACAGGTTGTCCACTGCGAAATTTTTAAAGCGTAATTCACAAAACAGTGAGTCACTGGGTGAGGAAGCAGCCAGTTCTGGTGCAGAACAGCCTCAGAAAAGCTGCTGTCCCCTCCGTGAAAGAGGTGAGTCAGAAAACTGGAACATTGACTCAGCAAATGGACGCACACATCCCGCAGATGCTGGGACTCTGAAGGCTGATTTGCAGCCACAGCTACGAAATGCGGAATTTCAGAAGAGTTTCATTACCTCGTAGGTTACAGAGAGGCAGGGGTAAATTACTGCTTACTGAAAAGCAACAGTGGCTGCAGAGTTGGAATGTACAATGTCTATTTTCATTAATAATCATCCTGCAAGTAATTTGAATGTTAATGAGAAAGCAAAGATATGAGTTCTCAGAGTAGGCACACTGTTGTCCACTTGAAAACATCGATACTGCAGAAGCCAGTGAGAGCGTTCTCTGCTAAGATTTCAAACACCATAAATATTAATATGCCTTATATTACTCACTAAATCACATATGATTAGGGAAGTCAGCATTCTGTGTTGTAAATATATGTATTACATACAGAGCTAAGAAGGTTTTACAGAATTTTCTTTCTTCAAATGTACAGCTAGAGCTGCTAATATGCCTGCCACGATAAAAAAAATACATCCAATTTAATATTTTACATGAAAATCTTAAATCTTTTTATGCGTTATTGTACTGCATGCAGGAACAAGCTTGTCTGATAGAAATATTTCTAAAAATGCAGCTTCATTTCCCCTCAATTTTGCCTGAATTCCTATTGCTTTGTTTTGAATTCCTCCCTTACAGGAGAAAATTAATTTATCAGAGAAGAGACCAAGGGAAGCAACACGAACAGCGTGGTTTGCTGTGAAAACGGGCAGAAGCACTGCAACAGTTCTTTATCATTGCTCATTCTTCCAAAATGACAACTTTATATAACACTAAGAAGAGCTGACTGCTTCCCATCCCGTTGTACTGACAGCTTTTGGCATCGGCAATTATGACTCAATTTCAAACACCCAAGAGAGAGCATTTGAGCGTGAGCACCAGAGAGGGGCCAGCTCGTTTTTAATCAGCTATTAAGCATAACAAAATGGCATTTGAGTTCTGCCTGGTCATTCTTCACCTTCCAGATTATCTGGGGGGGGAAAAAAAAAAAAAAAAACAACCAAAAAACAAAGCATAAAATGAACCACAAACAAAAAACAAGCTAGTAGGCAAACGAGAAAGGCTCAAAAATGCAATTAAAGCAGAGAAGAAGCAGAGTGAAATAGGCTGAGCAGAAGCAGTGGAGAATGGCTACTGCTGTAAATCTTGAAATGACAGGATGCTTATTCCAGATGAAGTAGCACTTACTTCCACTAAACCCAGCCATTTATTTCTCATGTATCTTTCCAAATAGGATAAACTGGAGGAGGGAAGTTGGTAAATTTTATCTGCATAATAATTCAGGCATCGTGTGACAGCATATTTCTCACCAGCTTCCCAAACTATTCTACACCCCACAGAAGCCATTCATGTAAATAAAACCAGAAATACCAAGAATGATCAGCCCCAAATCAAATGATTTGTGAGCAAACAAAACAGACTTGTGGCAATTATTTTTCCCCACGTGAATTGAATTTTCATTTTTCTCTCCTAAAACAAAATAAGCATCTTCCAGGAGCAACACTGGGTGTTACCTGATTAGTGAATTTTTCAGTCTTGGGGTATGCAGGTAGTCTAAGGGACAGCATGTGCTGATTGTCTCCTGCTATTTACATTTTCCTTATCAACCATCTGATTTCCTACCAGACAGCTATCAAGGCTGCTGATGTCATTTGCACTCCTAAAAAAATACATATATATATATATATATGTGTGTCAATATTTCAATTGTAACTGTTAAAAACTATTTTTCTGCAAACTAGGCTCTGAAACTGCCCTTTTAATTCTGGGTTATTCTGGGGTCTGTGCATTTGCATTCCAGTGAAAGTTATGCTGGTAACACCATTTTATGTCTGATCACTTAAATTAGACTTTTTCCACAGGATAATGGGGTGAAGTGCATGCCCACAGATGGTTACACAAATCCAAAATCTTTTGGAAAATGATCCAAAATCTGGCGGTAGTGAGAGTAAGAAAGGTGCAGTTCATCCACGGGGGAAAGTACTGCATCTTTTTATAAGCCTCTGACTAATAATTCTCTTTAAAGTGCTGATCAACTTGAGCAATTGGGACTTCACACAGTGACATCCCCACTGAGTAAAGATTAACAGAATTTTTGAGGAGCAGCTTCTGGCATCGTTCCACGGTGGCCAGGAAATAATGGCACAATGCTTCCTTCAGTTTAAACTGTTTATCTTGCTTACACAAAATAATTCCATGAGGTACTTTGGGCCGTCTTTTCTGATTTAGGGATCCAGCCTTGAGACGAAGAAAGCTCAAAGAGAAGTGGGCTTGGAGTCAGACAGCCATTCTCACAGCAAATGTTCATGTTGTTGTCCTCAAAGGGGTTTCATAAGCTCCTGCCCTACATCCTTCCTTTGAAAACTCCTTGTCTTGCTTGGAGTGTGTTAGCACAGCAGAGTGCTGGGAATGGGATTCTCTCATGGTTCGCCCAGGCGCCACCAAAGAGGGGAGAAAAAATAAAAAACCCTCACACTAAACCGAACTGATAGGAAATGAAACCACACTGGGTGCTGGAAAATCACACCAAGGAGGGGATGAGCAGGGTCTCATTGTCTCCTTTTTCTCCCCAAACCCATTCACTGGTTAGAGACTCATTAACAGATGACATCTGAGCCAAAATTCTGCCCTCAGCCATTATCTCAAAAGTGAAAAATATGTCAGGAAGATTCATCTGGACAGCTTCTCTGCAGGAAGGCGCAGGGCAGGATAAAGCACGCCCCACAGGAGACATCCTACAGAGTTCCTACAAGTTTTCAGCAGTGTTTCAGTCTGGATAAGGAACTCCTTCAAGTGAATGCACCTCCCACCCCCCTGAAGGTACAGCTTTGCAAGCCTGTAACTACAAGGCTGGGAACATAATGAGCTCCCTGCAGACTTCTTCGGAACACATGCAGAGGGATGTGCAAAACAGAAAGTAATATTGCTAATTAGGCAGGGAAAGAGCCCTGCAATTCTCATCCCCCAGCAGCTGGGCACTCCCCTTGCACCGAGGGCAGCAGGGTGACCTTGTCCCTGTAAAGCCTGGCCCTGCTGGGGAAGAGCTGCAGCGCACAAATGCTCACACGGCTTTCTGAAATTCCACTTTTAATGCTGCTGGGAGACCACTGGCTTTTTTCAGGAGCGTTCCCTACTGTCTGTACTACAGACGGGAGCTTTCCAACAAGTGGCCAGCTCCCTTTATTGACAATTCTATTGATGGTTTAATAGCAGTAAAAAGAAAGCAAACCACAGTCACACGTGTGGCTGTTTCCTGTAGCATATTGATTAGGGAGTGGTGAAGCCATCAATGGCACTCAATCTGCAAAATCAAGTTACTACTACGATCCCCAGTGATCATCTCTTTCCTGGAACTCTTTGCATTTTATAATTTAACATACCTTGTGCTGTTAAGATCACCTTTAATAAATGAGGTTCAGTTCAAGCCATCTTAAGTTTCACGCTGAAATATAAATTCAGAAAGAATTATTAAAACACAGAGTGACCATCCATAATTGAATCACCTCTATGATGAGAGACTGGGCAGGAGATAATAACCCATCATAAATACAATTTAATTGTGGTAAAACGTTGAGAGCTTCCTGGAAGTTTTTAGGGAAAAGAGTTTCTCTGGAAATATCAATGCATTAAAGCCCAACTTCCCCACAGAAACAGAAATCTCGTAAGATGGATCATGCATTAAAATCTTTTCTCAATAGCCCAGCTAGATGTTTCTAGAAGACTGGAATTTCCTTGCTTTTGTGTGGAAACAGATTTATCCTGCATTAAATGGCAGCACCCTACACCTAGTTTGGACCAGGAATCTGTACATCTGTCCTAGCTCAGTTGTCTTTACTCATTAACATGGTCTGGAAGCTGGGCATCATTTAAAATCTTGGATTTAGCATGATTTGGAATGGGACATTTTTTAAATACCAGCTTCTGCAGTCTTGAAATTAATTTGGAAATCAGCTCCAACAAGACTGCCATTGCAGTGCATTTCTCTGAGTATAGACATTAATACATTGTTGCTAATGAATACTTAAACAGAAAATAAAACATTTATAACTGAAGGGTAATAAAGTTATGTAGCTGAATAATAAGATTTAACATTAAACTTGATCAGAAATTTGAAAGCCTCTTACTTATTCCTTCGTGTTTCCTTGAGCAGCAAACTCAGCCATAGACTGCAAGAGGCTCATTTAAAGAAAGAAACACAGAACCAAATCCAACAGGAAAGGGAGAGGGGGAAAAGTTTTTAAAAAGAGAGAGAGCAACACTGGGAAAGCAGCAGCAGCAGAAATTCCTTCCCAATGCAAATTCTGATATCAGAAGTCAGGCAGAATCTCCCAGCTCCTGAAGCAAAAATAACCAGATGAGAACCACAAGACAAATGGCCCTGCTGCAGACGTTCTAAGCCGGAATGCATCTCACAGGTGATGCTCTGAGAAATTTCTCTCTGCATGTAACTTCTTCTTTCACACATAATTAAGAGCTGTCAGGATTCAGGTAAAGAGTTGCTGAAGTGGGGTAGTAACTGTAATCTTCCACCGGGAGTAGGTGTAATAAATAGTAAAGATCTTTCACGAAACCCGCCTCGAGAACAGAACTGCTGTCTCTGTCACCTTCCAAAAGCACACGGAAATCTGCTATGGTAATTTAACTCAGAAGCAAGGAAAAACTTTGCTGGATGGTGCTGTGCATACGAACGTGTGTTAGAGCAAAAAGCTAGACACTACAAAAGAGATTCAGACTAACTGAGCATTTTGTGGGGTGGAGGTGCTGTTAAAAAGGCTGACATTTCTCAGCAAAAGTCTTTCTCCACTTCTCATTTGCACCTCATTTTTCACCAGCGTTTTTAAGGAACAAAACTGGTGAATTCTTCGTAAATAAGCAAGATGGCATTGTTTAAAGTCAAAAAAATCTCCATGCAGCATTTTAGCTTACTCCCTTTCTTTTTCCACCTCAAACACCTGTGTGGATCTGCCTGCCCATGACATAGCACCATAAAGCGTGTCTGCTGTCCTCCCTTCCTACCTAATAACAGCACTCCCAGTCCTGTGTAACACCACAGAAACCCTCTGAGGGCAGCTCCATTGTCATTCTGAAGAGATGTGTTTCCCCTCTAAGACCAGCATCTCCAGTGGCATTTCTCTAGAAGCTGTTTAGCCCCGGTGGGACTGGAGAGGCACCACACCCTCCTTGTTCAGAGTGAAATTCCTCACTGCATTCTCCTGAGAACTGCTGGAAGCCCCGGATATTAAACTGCTGTACAGAACCAGACAGAAGTTAATACAATTAAGAGGTAATGCTTTGAAAGATGACCCCTGAACCAAGACTTTAAACGTGATTTTTGCCTGCTACAGCTAAATGGACGTTTATCAAATGCTGTAGAACATAAAAAGGAAAGTGATGAACACCTCATGCAGAACAATTGCATTTTCTCCTCTCTAACAAAGTAACATTCATCATTTCCTTCCTTCCCTGACACATTCTCCTATTTTCTCCAAGTGATGCATTTGAAGTTGAACATTTTGCTTTACCATTTTATCTGTCAAACTGCTCAGGAGAAATCAATAATCTACTGGAGTTCACTAATGTTTACGTCCACTTTCTTCTACTTTTATCGGCCATATTTACAGTGATTTCAACAAATACATTCTCTAAGTGATGCATCTTTTCTGCCTGTTTCTGCCCCACATAACACTGTCACACATTCCTTTCACTGGCAAAATGTATGAATATGGGACAGCCGTGAGATAAAGGTTCACAGAGGTCTTATTCTTCAGGGTAAAATTCCCATGGCTGATATTCTTACAGTGATCTAGGATAGCCTTAAGTTAGAGCCACTTGGTTTTGCTGAGAAGTGGAAATTCTGCTGATCTTCCCCCAAAGATCCAATTAAAGGTTGTGTGAAACTACTTTGACTGTACCACAGATAATGCCAAGAACAGCAGTAAAGAGGAGAACGGAGTTCTGAAAATTATTGGTTTTTTGTTTCTTAAAGAACTGTTAATGGAAAAAGCTAAAATACATCCCATTCCCAACCAGCACTGAAGATGCTTCTGTTATAAGACTTTTTCCCACCTTCTCTACACTACTGAAAGTTTTCTGTTCTGCTGAATAGGAATGGACTTTTTTTGAGGAGTTATTCTATTTATAGCTTCTCCTTATGGTCTTGTACAGCCCATGCCTCAAATTATCAATAATTATATTCACATTGAAAATCTCTGTTGACCTCTGGGGATATCCTCAAGGCTTCTAAGATAGAACATCGGGCATATTTTTAAATTTTTGTTTCATAGTTGAGAATTAAAAAAANGGGGTTAACTCAGTTAAAGTCAGCTCGAAATCAAGACTTTTTAGGAGCTCTGTAGGGTCTCAATATTTCAATAGCTTTCTCTACAGATCTTGGTGCATGCATTAAAATAAATAAATAAATAAATAAATAAATAAATAAAGTAAAAAATATTTTGTACTATTTTTAAGGAGTTCAGTTCTACATAAAACATTCTTGCCTGCTCTTCAATGTTAGTGTATAATTTTTCAATTTACTTTAGACTGTAGCATTCCCTTTTCCCCACCCTATACACGAAAAATTACACTTTGCCCAAAGGTGGCTTGAGATACAAGGAAGTTTGATTTGAGATAAGTTCCTGGGAGAAGCCAGAAAACATGAATACAAAGAAGAGAGAAAGAGTTTAATCCTAAATAACGTTTCTTGGGAAAGGGGAGAGAAAAGGGGAGGCATCATGTGAGTGACTGGCTGCTTCCCACCCACCATTAACAGGTTCTGGCTCCTTATTAAAACATCTGGGAGTTGTTTTTAGTTTGTGGAGGGATTATGTTCGCCAGCACCTGCCAAAAATCCTCGTGGAGCAGAAGCCACTATTTATTAACAAACACAAAGGGAAGCACTGATGTGCAGAGCAGTTCTGCCGCAGAAAACACTGGTTAAATGATGCAAGAAATTAAAGGAGGAAGGTAAGGAACAGATCTACAATGAATCTCTCTGAGTGATCTGCAGATCTCTTTGAGAAGTCAACGTGCTCCACATCCAGCCATTGAGAGCTGCATGGATTCTCTTTGTGCCTGTCAGGGTTCAGATGTGTTTAGATCTCACATTCTGGTCAGTTAGAGCAGAGTAGTGGACAACCAGAACAACCCCTGAGCAAACACACAGGCCAAAAATACACCCTGGAGTTTGCCACTACTTACTTTCAATGGGGAACATATGGAAACAGATCTGCTTTTCCTTTTCTAGCACTGAAACCTTCCTTGGAGGAAGCTCCGGCTGTGCACTTCAAGTTATGAGCAAAAAGTAACTTGTATAGATTTTTTTTCTCCTACAAATCTTAACAGGTTTCTGCATTTTTTGAAAGGGGTGTTGACAGAATTCTCAAATGGGTTACAGTGCCAGAGAACAAAAAGGGAACTGTGATCTTTTATTGAAGAACTGAAAGCCTAAATTCAAAGACAATTCCAGCTATAAAGAACTGTAATGCAGGAGATGTAATTTTCACTTGTCAAGGTGTATTTCCTTTTTTGAAGCCCTGCTTGGTTTATTCTGGCTGGCTGCAGAGCAGGATACAGAGCTTGATGCTCCAATATGTTCCAACGAACCAAAGAATTTGCTAGATCTAGTCACTAAATATATTTCTGTAGTGTTTGAAAGCCTGCCCCATACTTAGGGCTTCTATGATAAAATACCTGACTTGTCCAATTCCACATGCAAGAACACCTCTGGAGCAGGAGCTGTTCAAACCAAGTGCTCTCTAAAAGAATTGAGAGAAACAGGAACTTTTAGGATGAAGTCCTGGTTTCAGTAACATCAATGCCCTTCTTTGGCCTGCTTAACAGTGGCAACCAAGTTCTATCTGCAAGATGTTTGTCAGATAGGTGCAGTTAAACAAATTTACCTCGAAATCACCTCCCAAATCACCTTTCCACTAGGAAATTGCACTCCTGTAACAGCCATTAAGGAAACACTTCTGTGAAACAGTAGTGTGTGTAGGTTGTACACACAGAGCTCTGGATGAAGCTTAAAAATGGAGACAGTTTGTTCCTAAAGAAGCAATGGCAAGACTCTCACTACCTTTTTAAAATAAAAAGCAAGACAAAAAAGAAGAAATTAAATATCTGAAGCAATAACAGGACCATATAAGGGGGGGGGGAAAGTGACATATTACCACATTACCATTTGGAGAGACATCTGCACTTCGCTGCCAGAACTCCTGAGGATTCTTAATTGATAAATTTCCACACCACAGTTCAAAGCTCACATGCCTAAATCACCAGTTACAGACTTTAGGACTACAAGTCATAAGTGCTGGCTTGGACATATGTCTCTTTGAGTTATCTTCTTTGGGATTTTGATATTCAGATTTGAATGTTACCATCGCCATCCCAAATGCCTCTGATCAGCATAAAGCTAATTATATGCTGCTATTAAAGGAGATTATATTAGACACTGACAGTTGGAAAGGCCTAATGACCAGATGGATAGAAAAATAAGAAATCAAGCCATGTTGTTCTGTAATAAATTTGCCAGAATTTTTATAGGCATTTTTATCATCAGCTTCATTATTTCATCCTGCCATTAAGAAAAAAAAAAAAAAAAACAAAAAAAAAAAACCCCAACCCAACAAACAAACAAAAACCCTGAAATCTAAACCTCGAACACAACTGGGAAAAAAGTCAAGATAGAAAATGCAATTTAATTTATACTGTCAGCAAAATCCATCATTAATCATGCAGGTCATACTGTTCAAAAGGTGCAGATTGTTCTGAACATCCAACAGTTTGCAAACCACAACCAGAAAGCACAGAACAAAACAAACATGTTTTTGTGGCATGTGTGCAATTCCTCTGAGAGAGGGTACTGAGAATGGAGCTGTTCCCATCAGGGAGAGTAATTTATTTCTTCCGAGTCCTGCCAGGCTGGGATGACCAAGGTGAGTAAGAGAACGTGAAATGCACTTCTAATGGTCATTTAGTCCAACTCTGGACTCAAAAGATTGACAAATTATAGGTTACTACTGAGGGCTTTCGGTGATTTTACATTTAATAAAGTGTGATTCACAAATTTCAGTCAAACCGGTATTTTTGCACCTCTTAACGCAAGTCAAAAAAGAAAAAGAAAGGCAAGCCCAAATTCCACCTTTCAGACAGTAAAGAGCCATTTAGACAAGTTAAATTTTGACTCTGCACTGCCTTTTAAAAGAACATCTAACCTACCAGAAAATCAACAAACCACTTTGCAATAATGTGACCCCAGGCATAGGGTGCAAAATACACAGGAAGGAGGTTTTTTTCTCATAACCTAAAAAGCTCAAAAGCTGAAAGCCTAGGCTAGCCTACAATTCAGAAAGGCTTTAGTGTAAGAAAGAAATTAAATAAATGATTAATGCAAAGAATCATTATTTATAATCAGACCAGCATGTTTCCAAAAGGTAACTGGTCAGGATTTTTCTAGCCAAGCTTAGTTCTCATGTTTTGCATTCCTTCTCTGTCTGGTCAATGGCACTTCCTACATTTGTGGATCAGAGATCAAAATCCCTGCGACTTGTGTAAACTCGACCTTTAGACCCCCTTTTAGAATTCTGCAGTCAAACCTCCCACATGTAAATCAACAAAAAACCCATCCAACACAAACCCTCCACCTCACCTCAGTTCCATTTTTTTTCCCCATGACGGAGAAAAGTCTCCCCCCACACTCCTGCTCTTAACACCATCACCACTATCCATAATCTCTACTACTTTGTATTATACTCACAATAAGCTGGTTTGGAGATTGATTAATAATCGAAGCAGAGTTGAGGCGTTTAATCAATCTGAACAACAGATTATTGCTTTGTGTACCACAAAGAAAGACAGATTATCCTTTTATTATTGATTCGAGCAGCGGCGCTCCTGCCAGCTCCGTTGCCTTTATTTCTAAATATTTTTGCTCAGCAAGTTTTCAACTTGCACCAGTCTTAAAGACAAAAAAAAACATTTGTTGGGGCTTTATACATATCGAGCAGCTTTCTACCATAATCCTCCTGCTTTTCTTGGGTGATATAGTAGGTGCAGCACACATTTACAACCTATTTACAACCTATTTACAACGCCTTCCTCCCTCACAGCAAACACCCTGAGCACATTCACACCTTCCACAACCTCTTCCATCTTCCCCTTGTTCAGCTAAAATTGCTTCCATCTTTACCCTTAACACACCTCCAGAGCAGTGGTTGTAATTTACAGGTAAGCACCCAAGTTGCATCATTTTCCAAAAGGGTGGCTTGGCACTGGACTGCCCAGATGGGACAAGAATAATCCTAATGATTAATTCAAAAATGAAAATCAGCTTGAGTTGAGCACAGATACAAAAAAATCACCAACACAACCCACTCCAAATGATCAAGTACCAGCAGATATAAAAGTCTTTACGGTCTTTAGGTTGAAATTACTGTTAAAAAAACTTCAAAATGTAACAAAAACTCCCTGCAAGGTGAAAGGAGAAAAAGGAGAACCTCACTTCCATGCTTACAGAACAGGACTAAATTGGTGACTTTTCCCTGCTGACAGGGAAATGAATTAGACATAGGCAACTCTTCACTGTAAGTTAGTGAAGAACTGCATCACACCACTCTAATGAATAGTTTCTGGTACTTGGATTGAGATTTTTAAGCAGACATAAAGATTTAAGAGAGAGTTCAATGGATTAGATGACCTCCTCCTTCAGCCCAGTTTTTTTCTGATTGTGTAAATGCTTTCAAATGAATTATTTACAGGCACTGCGCTAGAGATAGGATTTGTTTATTCGCAGATTTACCAGAATGAAATCAATTTTCTATGAAACATTTGTGTTAAGAATTTGCTCTTTAACCTTAACTTGAAGGAGAAAACTATTATTCTCTGCTCCAAATCTCTGAATGATGAGCCAAGATGCTAATGCAAAACTGAGACAACAGTGCCAGTGCAATTTTTCATTGCTGTGACTGGAGACCTTTTGCTGTGTTGACATCAGCACACAAACACTCCAGTCTCTAAGACTGCAACATCTCCTTTCCAGCTGAGCTCCCACTTTTTAGAGTAAAAACATCGTTCTCCATAATTCTTTGGGGAGTTAAAGAAATGTACTGGTTTAATCCTGCCTGTTTGCGCGGTGTCCATTTGCTTCCAGAGACCTTTTCTCTTTGGGAGTGACCTGTGAGGATCCATCACTCCTGAGGTGCACCTTCAGCCCAAATAACACAGAGCCCTCCTCATGGGCCTGACTCTTCCTCTGTAATTGCAGCCCCAAGGTGTAATTCACTTAAAAGACCACGATACTTATGGATTAAGCAAGACAATGCTAAAAAACTGATACGCCCGTAAATAACAAGGCAGCTAATAAACCCACAGCCAGTATTAATGGAGTGTTCTGTCATTTAGTGCACTGCTACACACAATTATAAAGCCATAATGCATCACTCTTACAAATTGCATGGAACCATGGAATCAACAAGGTTCAAAGAGAACTTAAAGATCATCTGGTCCAACTACAGCCGAGCACCACCACAATTATCTCTGAACTGTAACCCCAAGTGCCACATCCAAATTAAAATGTCACACCAAACCAAAAGAAATCAGTTTTGAACAGAGCAGCATCTCCTAACAAGACAGAAGCTGAAGCACATTCTTGGCCAAGGACATTATAGTCATTATAAAGGATTATGTATTAAGTTGGCCAAAAACCCTAAGAATGTTTCAAACCATTTGTAACAGAGAAAAGTATTCCCACCCAGTGCATTTTTATATTTATTTCATAATCCTGCCAAAGCACACCCTGAGGAATTTCTCTCTTCTCTCCGTTCTGGTTCAAACCCATCATGCAGTGAGGCTGGGCTCTCCCTGTAGACACTGTCTTTTCCCTTAGAAGAGAAAATGATTCATCTTAAATTGCTCTTTGTGCAATGCCTGGCTAGTTTCGGATTGCTTTTATTTAAAATTCACCTCCAATATCTGACCACTGCTATTCATTAGATATTTATCCACTTCTTGTTCTTGAGCAGCAGGTGGATTCATGTTAAAATGGACCCAACCAGGACAGTTTGTTCTGAATGTTACATTCCAAGAGAAGGACACAGGGGCAGGCCTCCAGGGTTACAGCTGTTCCAGGGAAACAAATGAGTAACAAGATGCCAAAAACTCTGTCATTTCTGCTTTCTTCTGCTGGGAAAGGAAGTCACAACGTGGTGCTGAGAGCCTGCAGCTTGGGAAGGGACTGTGCCTTTCCCTTCCTGGGAAAGGTGGGGTAAAACACACACCCCTCAGCAGGCTCTGTGCAGTCTGCTGCTGTTTCTAAAATGAAAAACTTGATTGAAACCAGGCTGGAGCAAGGACCTGCCCTGAAAGGATGCAGGAGAAGAAGCAGAAGACAGAGAGGAATATCTGTTATGCTCTCTCTCATATATTTTGAGCATCTTCCTAGCAGCAAAGAGCTGAACAGACACATCACAAAGTTCTGGCTACATCGGATTCTGGCTTGTGTGGGCATTACCAGGATTAAATGGTGACAACAGCACTATCTTTATGCTTCTAATCCAAGGTTACAAACACAGATTGGTTTTATTCAGCATTATATCTGAACACAGAGGAATTGATGAAGTGCTCACAGTAAAGGACGGTGTTTTGAACAGCGTCCCTCCGGATTTATTGCAGTGACTCCTACTCAACTGTCATTTGTCACTAATCCAAATGAACAGCCCAATTTATCAATTACTTCTGTAATATCTATTTGTTCCCCATTGTCCAAGGCAGATAGGTTTGACTTGCACATTTTTCACCCCATCCCTCCAAATATTGTAAAAGCTACAGTTGTGATATGCAAAATTCTAGTTTAATCATGTTGCTCAAAGCAATCAAAACAGTGAAATAAAAAGTTTTTATATGTATATTAAGAAACAAGGCCACAAAATACATATTTTCTGCAAAATAAACAGGTTTTTTTTTTCCTGTCAGGTCGTCATACAAATGATGCTGTTAATTCTGCTGTTAGTACTATTATGAGCCTGAGAGGCAGAAGTAGCTCATATTTTCTGGTAATCTCATACTGTAAAGAAGTTATCTGGTTCACTTAAAACTGATGGATGGGGCCAAGGAGGGAGGGACAAGCTCCCATTTACTACATGACTATTTCTCTGAAATGGTGGAACTGGTAGAACATTACAGAGGTGACACCACTGACAAACACCACAGATCCCTGCTGCTAAAAGGGTTATGTATGACCCAGCTCTGGGCACAGTAAATTTTGATTCTATTATCATTTAAATCTGGACTACTGCAGAGACCTCTGCCTAGAGATGGCAACAGTATTGAAGCACTACTTAAAACAGTGAAGATTTGTTTCATAATTAATGCACAAAGAGAATTTTCATCCTTGTGTAAGGTCGAGAATGCTCAATATACAGAAACTTGGATAACAAACTAATCCTATAAACAATGGACTTTTCTGCTCCCAGAACTTTTATTGGCCAAGTCCTCCCACTGAGTATCTGTAAGACTATTGGCATCCTTTTGGAAATTGGAATTGGTTATTTTCTCCCAGTGCTGGTCTAAATCTGCTTTTAAACTGATTTGGGTTTTTGTTCAATCTTTTCTCCGGGTCTTCAACCTCTAACAATCACCTTTTCACCCACTCTTTTCCTTCAGCAGTCACATTTTTCACCTGTGGTTCTGTTTATTGGCACCTTTAGGAATCTGTCTGGAAAGCATTTTTCAGACAAAAGCACTCATTACTCCAGATCAGCTGGAAGCTGCATGGATTAACTTAGCACAATAGTGAAATCAAGTCAATAAACCTCCAGAAAGGCATGCTAACATTAAATCAAACTCTGTTCCATATTGCCACAGCTTCTGCCTGGCTCAGAGATGGCCTGGCAGACACTCCTGCCTGCCTGGAAAACGCAGGAGAACAGATTTATCTGCTCTTCAGTAGCTGCAATCACTTCCAGAAGCTACTGGTACCAGACTTGCAAGAGCAAAAAACTTGAAAGACAGACAAAAGGAAGATTTCTTAAAACGGTTACTTAAAATACACCAGTCTTCCTGTCAGGGGTGTGTTGTCACGACCATTTTCATTCGTGTGAGGAGAGCTCCTTGGCAGCAGATCTCCTGCTCAGAGCAGAGCTCTCTGCTGACACGTGGTGCTCAGCACCCCTGACTCTGCCTGGCTGCTAATCCAGACAGACATTTGTTCTCAGGAGGCTCTACACTCATCTCTCAGAGCCCCCAGGCAAAAAAAAAAACCCTGGTTTATGGGGCGTTCCATGCTTTGGCAATTTGTTTCCATTATATATTTGGACACAGACCTTTGAGCAGCTGCACTGGAGGATGTAGGAAGGGGAAAAAAATACTATTTAAAAAAAAAAGCTCGTGTTTCCAGTTGCCATAACCCTTTCAAATGCCTGAATATTTTGGGTTGTTTTTTTTTTTTTTTTCCTGTACCAAGGAATATTTTTTACAAGCTTAATTGAAGAGCTTGAGAGAAAGAAGAACATGAACTAATTGTGAAAAAATGCCTAAATCTCATCTGTTGGTTCAAGTCATTGAACTCTAAGCTGAATTTCCAACCCACCCAAAACATTAAGAGGGGCCTAATTTCCTTACATTCTACCAGGGAAACAGGTTCTCAGTTTAAACTATGAGAGCTGCTTAATAAACTAATTCAAAATATCTAATAAATTCAGGAGATAGAAGAAAATCCTCCAGGTCTTTATTGAATCAGGAAAAATTCTAGAGAAGTGTTACTGCAAGCAGGAACATATGCTTACTAACCTGGAAGTTTTTTTTTGTTATCTTGACCCCTTTCCCCTCTCCAAATCAAACAAAGCTTCAGAAGAGTCTCTTGAAGGAAGTACTGGAAAGAAAAACCATAATTCTTTATGTAGTCAATAAAGTCACTGCAGAGAGCATACACACAAATGGAAGTGAAATTCCCACTGAATGTCCCTTTCAACTGAAAGCAAGCTGAGAAAAACAACACTCTGTGTGTGGGCAAGAAAATTGACTTTTTAAGGTCCTCACAGAAGGGGAAGTATAAAAAAAAAATAATTTGTGATGCCCATGATGGTTTCTGTATGAGTATTTTCAACATTTCTCATCCACCTCCAAGGGATGTTAGCCTCAGGACCTGCATGCCAGGGATAGTGGTAGATAAAACAGCACAACACAGAGCTGAACAGCAGATTATGGCCAGTAACCCCTGCAGGAACATCAGCAAAAAACAGAGGCCTAACTGCAGCCCAAATGACCAGCGTGTGAGACTTTTATTTTGAGGTCCCATTCCATCTATCAACCCTTCTCACTGTGCAGTGCAGGTAAGGCCAGACCCTGTCACGTGGACACACTGGAATTGATTTCCCTATTTGCCAAGCACAAATGCAGATCTGCTTTATCACCCGACAAACCAGTGCAGAAAATCCTGAGGAAAGAGAAAACACAGCCCTGGGTGGTGATGGTGGCGGCAAGGTCTCTCACAACACATTTTTTCCACTCTCTGCCTATGACAACACCAGCACAAAATGAAAAGAACAAATCTTCACATGAGGTTTTAGAATATCCTTTGCTTAGGGAACGCCTCAAACACTTGCGCGTCTCACAGATTTAAGAAGCTGAGTGCCGTGGGACGCACAGGTTACAGCTCCACCAAACCTGCCAGCGCTGGAAAGGAATTCAAAAGCTCTGGGCAAAAAGATGCAGCACAGCAAGGCAGGGCTGGCAGCCTTTCCCAAACTGCCTGTGTGCCAGCACGCCAACGTCAGCCCGTGAGTCAGCCGCGTGCCCTGCGCTCCCCGGCACGTGGCACACAGCCATCACCAGAGTGACAGCGTGGGGACCACAGCCGTGTCACTGCTCCCGCCCTGTGCACCCCCGGAAGCCCCATCCCTGCCCTGGGCTCCCCATCTCAGCCCCTGCTGCAGCAGGCACAGACAAAGGAACTGCACCACACGTCCTGAGCTCTCACAGCCTGGCACGGCCAGTGCCGCGGTGTCACTTGTCACTCGCCGAGCGGATGAACCGGTGCCATCTGTGAGAGGAAATGAGCAGGGCAGGGAGACACAGCGGCCCTGGCAAAATGGCACAGCCCTGCAGCTGGACAGAAAGCCAAGGAGGAAGGGCAGCCAGGGAGCCACAGCATCAATTCCCTCTGAACTCCCAGAAAAACACATTTTTTTGTGTTCTACAGAAACATCACCTGATAAACCTGCTGTGCACACCTGCACTTTGATGGGGGTTTTACTCTGTCTGCTAAGCACCTGCACATTTAGGACTATTTGTGCCTGAAGGCCCTGTAGTAGCAGGATATCTTTGAAAAAATTAAAATATCACTAAACCAATTCAAATTCATGTGAACACTCATTAAGTAGAATTAAACCGATTCCATAAGATACTATTGATGGCTGACAAATCAAACCAAGTATTTGCAACAGGCAAGATTTCAGCATCTGAATTTTAGTTCAGGAAGTACTGTGTCCAAAATGAAAAATCTATCACAATCTCCATATTCAAAGGTGTCCAAGTGAAAAACAAAAAAGTCTTGGAATTCTGTTTATCATGGTGCTCTTTTGAACATATCTATTTTACACAATTTACAGTTGTTTTATGCAACTTGCAGTAATTCCATACATATTAGGAGCAATCTAAGCTTTGGAATCCAGGTATACACTAGCTTTTAAAAGTGTGAAAGAAGCACGTTTTCCCATGAATGTATATTTTATTCATACAAACAAGTGTTTCATGACACCCAACAACATCTGGTATCAAGCCTGCTTTATTATGATGGAGGAAAGTGTGTGTTTTCTTTATTAAACCCCCTAAAACCATGCTGCCAAACAGCCTTCAGATTGACCACAGATGCTGATCTGGAAAGGGGCTGATCCCACTGTTGTTTGGAACCAACAGAAAACTGCATCTTTGACCTCCACCTCCCAGGCACTCCAAACCTCTTAAGGTAATTTCTCACTCTAACAACGCCTGATGCACATATTCCCAAAGGGAAATAAAGCATAAGGCTCTTTAAGGATACTGCTGGTGTAGTAACACACAGCTCTTAGGTCAGAGGTAACTGCAATTTGAATTATACTGAGTTAAGCTGCTAAAGGAGACATCAGTAACAGATGGTGATTTCTAAAGGTGAGGGTTTAAATTCCTAAATCATTCATCACCAGCAAGCTGTTTAAAAAAAAACAAAACAAAAAAAACCACCATGAAGTACAACACGTTTTATGTTTTAGTAAAATCATACCACCAGCTCAGCAGACAAAAGTTTGCATGAATGCTCCTCAGTGATGCAAACACACATTCACATCAGGTGGGCAGGGACTGTAAAATCAATTCCTGCTTGTTGCACAGAGATTTGATGAGTCGCTCAATACCCCGAGCGTGGATCAGATTGCACTGCTTGATGTTGTAAAGATATTTCTTCTCTCCTTTCTGTCAGATGGCATTATTGATTCAGTTTACCCAGTTCTTACAGAAGCACTGCAGAAGTGCTTCCATCCACCTGTGCCACTTGAGCTCCTGTCTGCAGTTACAGATCTCTAAAAGACACAAATCGATGCTCTTATCATGACAATGAGAAAATGACTGAAAAGTAAATAACCTGTTTGTTTGCCCTAACGAGATTTAATGGCCCACACCCAACTTCCACGTCTGATTATGAGGAGCTTGAGGGGAGTAACTATTTTTCTTTTCTGATTCTCCTACCTAACCACTTCAAACAATGAAACTACAGATCCTACACATCCGAATGATTCGGTCACCTGTGATAAAGTCACCACAGGTGTGCAAGTTGCTGATCCAGCCCTTGAGCCAGGTGTGTTCCAGGTGCCAAACACAGTCACCCTGCAGGGGACCCAGGTGACCTCAGCCAGGGGAGCGTGTGGAACACGCCCAGAGAAGCAGGAACACCGTGCCTGCCATCAGTCCACAGCACAATTCCCTCTCCCACCTTGCTGCCTTCCTCCACCCCAGCCCGGGTTAATGATTTCCCAAGCAGATGGCTGCTGCTGGTAGCTAGATAAATTATAGCCAGCAGAGAGCAGGAAGCTTGGCATCACTGCCATGGTGAAAAACTGGATCCTCAGGAAACAACATTATATATAACTTTGCACTGCATCTAAAAAAAAAAAAAAAAAAAACTACCCTAAATTTTCGAGGTTTGCTTTACAAAGCAAGCTAACAGTTTCCTTTCTTATGCCTGAAGCTTTGCAATCACTCTGTTTCTGAACTGTATTTTTTCATTAGTCTTATGCTTCCAAATATAATCTATTATTTGGCAGCAAAGGCAGCAAAACATTTGTTCCCTCTCAGTACAGCTGCAACCAATTGGATTTTAAAAAATGGTATTGGCTATCCAGCAGTCCTCTATCATGTTGATTTTTCCATGGAAACAGTGTTATATTTTTTTCCTTTGGGGGGGTGGGTGGTGCTCTGGGAAACAGGATGCAGAAATGCATTTCCAGTGTTCTCTGCTTTTCCAGTTCTCATCCCTCCACACACCAGTCACAGGGATTAGACCAGACTCTCCAGCTGCACACTGGGAACCTGAAACTTTTTAAAAGCATATTTGTATGAAACAATCTTTTGTCTTTTCATTCTCAGGCATGCAAGCATAAAAAAAGTCCAAACTCTTTCATTATACCTGGAGAGGACACTTGACACATCTCAGAGCTACCCAACCACTCGGTGCCTGGAGCCTGAAAACTGTAACTCCTCAACACACTGGAATACCTGCAATGCCAAATCCATGTTTTATTTCAAATTAAGATCTCATCATCAGGTTTACTGAGTAAAAATGAAAATAAACTAAAAATACAGAAGTGGTAGGTAGCAGATGAGGGGACAAGCTCTCATCTGACCCCCCAGTTACAGCATTTGCAGGGCTGGGGGCAGGGGAGGTGGGAAGGGAATTCCTCCCTTTCAGAATTGCAGTTTACCTCTGCAAAACAGGAGGAAAATAGCACAAATCACAATTTTGGCGAGAATCAAACAGAAGCACCTTGATTGAGCCAAGCATTTCAGAGCTGTAGGACTCATTTATCAAACAGCAAAGTTGACTTCTGCTTTAAGGAAACATTAGGAAGGGAAAAAAGAAAACCCACACAAAACCACATGAACTGCAATCACTGCTTGGTGAGAAGAGTTTATCCAACAAGCGTGGAACAAATCAGGAATGCTGTTGTTGGTCTTTGGTCTCTCATGAACGTACTGACTTGACAAACTCAGCAGGTTCCTGAAAATTTTGTGAGGTTTCCTAGCCACAAACCCAATACATTTGAATGAGTTCCATGATTTATGTAGGATGTGGGAGAGAGCCTGTGATGCTAAATGAAGTTGTATTCTGCTTCTCCAGAACCCAGCTCAGTAACTGTCATTGATTCTTCTGTTCAGCTTCATCAATATTTAAGCTACTCAACTTTGACAAACATTTCATAATGTAGTTTCTGGTAATTGTTCTCCTTATCTATAATAAATTTTCCTATATATTAAGTTTAATGAGCTATCCAAAGTACTCCCACCAGCTCAAAAACACTAACACAAGCAGGATTTGACAATATGATTATTTATCAGTCCGTGGGATAAAGAATTAAAAATACATATGGATGAAATGTGTGTTATCATTTTGAGGATTTAAAGACAAAAGGAAGTTAAAATAAATAATTTGAACAACACAAAAGAACAGACACAGATCAGAGAAAATACTCTCAGGGCATCAATGAGTAATTTATCAAAATAGCACATAATAAATGAAACTCAAGTCAGAAGAGTGCCTGAGCAGTCTCCCTCCTAAATTTATAACCAGTACAGGTCTGCAAGGCATCTATGCAAAAAAAGCCTTTGGGATAAGGAGACAACTTCCCCTGGGCCTTCCCCCTCATCTGCTGTCCCATAAAGTCAAAATAAGGTTTTGCTGCTGCCATCTCCTAGTAGCACTGCAAGTCAACAGAGACTTTGTTTTGTTGTGCAAGTAGACAGATTCCCTAAATTTCAACCAGCTGGGCCAGGACAAGCAGGCTGAAGCCATCAGCTTGGCATTAATGCAACGAAAAGCTATCTTTGCTTGGCAAAATTATGTATCAGTCACCCCCCAGTGACTTTTCAATCAAGGCAACTGGAGGAGTATTAAAAAAAAACAACCAAAACAATCATCCAAATCAGTGCAGCACTCCAGATATAGTTATTTTAGTGGCTGACCCTGTGAAAAGAAGCCTATAACAACATCTTTAAAGTCACTTTGAGGAGCACAAGCTGATGTCAGATTTCATCTCTGTGGAGCAAGGGTGACTCACAGCAGATGCCTCATAACCAAGTCTTGGCACAACTCTGCTGGGTCCATATGTATCCCCATGACTGGCTTAAAGGTTTTAAAGTGGGGAAAACCACAAGGTAGAATTCATCATCATCATCCTGACTTGGAATAAAATGTCAAGTCTTGAAGGGCTTTCTTTGCCTTACACTCTCCAGCAGTGTGACAGAACCACAGGACAAGGCTTAATTAAAACTGAGTTACTTTGCTGTTTGACAACTTCATACAGTTAAGAGTATACAGTTACAACCTCTTCCCTGGGCTCTTTTCTTCAACTGCCAGTTTTTGATTGCTCTGTGTCGTGAAGTATTTCTCAAAAATCACTGTCTAACTTGCACAACTCAAATCACTCTGCTTTTTGACCTTGCTTCATGCTCCACAGTAGAAACACACTTTAATTCCAATAATCATGCTGTGTTTATATTCTGAAGTGACAGATTTCAAATGGCAACCAGATCCTCACAGCGTTTTTGAAAAAGTTCTTATTTTCTAATGACTTTTCCTGCTTTGCTTGCAGTCCCAGGGCTTCACCCCCTTCCCCAGCACACACAGACTCTTGTGCCCCATCTCCCACGATAGCATTAGGCTGTCCCAAAGAGGTGACAGTGCCAGGCAATTGTCCTCCCCTAACTTGTCAACAAGGTCATAAGTAAATGTTACTGCACACTCAGCAAGTGCTTATTTTGCTAACCCAGGCCCTCCAAAATAAATCAAATCCATCCGACGTGCAATTTCTACAGAAAACCAACATGCCCCCAGCATCCTCAGTTTTGGACTTGCCCAATACAGAAATTCCTTGTGGCTCTCACTGCTGACACTTGGTTTGCCATCTCAGCTGTGGCTTTTTTTGAGTAACAAACTCCTGTTTTTCACTTGCACTTTTATTTTGCATCCTCAGGGTTGACGTAACAGAAGCAAACCCAAAGTAGACTCATGTCTACAACTGTACAAATTTGGCATAACAGAATCACAGAATGGCCTGGTTTAGAAGGGACCTTGAAGATCATCCTGTTACCTACAAAAATCAACATGAAACAAGGTAATAAACTCCATGTTTACACAACCACCAGTCCTGTACTCTTTATTACTACAGATTGCCTTGCCTTCCAGTTTCCTCCTACACAAATACTTGAATGGGGATTAGAATATGAAATTCAGCCATATCAAAAGAAAGAACATCCTGACTCTCATCTTCCTGCAAAGCCCTGGATGTTCTAGAGAGCTCCACACTGTGCCCAGAAGGATAATTAACTCTCAGAACATTTATACCAAACAAGAGCTGTTTAAAAATAAATAAACAAGGATAAAAGTGGGCTCCAAGTAAAATCTTCTCTATTGGTTTCTTATAATTGGCACACCTGTGGGGCACTTCTGAAGAAATGTTGTTTTAGAAACATAGTTTAGCTATGGAAGGATCCACTCAAATTACAATTAAAATTGTTAGAACAGTTCAAGGACCAGTGTAACCACTGTTAATTCATATCTTTTCTAGATTGCTGCATGAAAGTTCACCCAAGTGTTACTGAACTTGATTTAAAATAGAAATAGTTTAATAATTTACCTTATTTCAGTAGGGAAAAAAAAATCATTTTTGATAAAGCAGCAACTTACAGAAATTTAAGCTACTCATAGCTTCAAGCAATCACATGAATATATTCAAGCACATGATCAGCCTTCGTTGTATAACAAGCTCCACAGAGGTTGTTATTAGTCACAGATAATAATTCCCACTGTTACAGAAAATCTGTGCTCAAAATAGTACCTCCCAAGGAAAAAATTCATTGCAAAGGCAATAAAGCTTGGTGCGACAATCTTCAAGTTGGGGAATTGGGAAGGAAAATTGAGAGCTTGCACGAAATCATCTGTCATTTCAGGAAAAGCAGCAAAGCAATCTGATCTTCTAAATTATGTTGCAGACAACATACTACAGTAGGGGGAAAATACCTCTCGTGAACTACAGAAAAATGAGTATATTTACCTTTTTTAAGTTAATTCAATTATAAAACTGTGGGTTTAAGCGCACTCAGAGTATTACTGGGCCCCAGTTTTTGGCTCCAGGAAGTGAGAATTTGATTTCACAGCTTAAATGAAGGAAAATTTTAACGGGAGACACTGGATAGATTCAGAAGGAAAATCAACACGTTAGATAGCAGATTCATCACTTCCTAGCAACAGGAACAACGTTAAGTGTGTCATCTTAGCTCCACCATGCTCTTATCAGTATGCTTTAATGTGTGAAGTCTCATTAACAGAACAACAACAAGCTTCCCAGGAAGGAAGAGGCACATTAAGTATTTGCTACAGAGGACTAAAAAGAATACAAACAAGAACATTCCGCTGCTGATAATTTTAACTTGCCTAACTGAAGCAAACAAACATGTTTGATGGGAGCTGTCATAAGTGGACAGATGTTACTCTATTAGAGAATACAGAATTAGAACAGTCAGTTTCCAATGCAGGTTGAGATCAAATTCCTCACACTAACCCTCACTGAGCAGATCTAGGAAAGCAAATAAAATAAAATAAAATAAAATTAAAAAAAATTAGGAAAACAACTAAGATTAGGAAAAGTTCGAGTTATTCCCCCCAAGTCTGGGAAGTNAACCTATTCATATGTTTTGTTCCTTTATATCCAAGGAAATTATCTGGATATGTACTAAGGACACAAACCAAAGGAGGATATGTTCTCAAGCAGAAAGACCGAAATCTCTGCCATTAAAAGAGTATTTATCTGCATCTACGACCGGCTCACTTTCAGAGATCTCCACATGATCCACTAAGAAACATTCTTCCGACAGAAAAGCAAGCAGCCACGTACCAGAACAGCTGGTGAGCCCTGGGGTCGGTTCCCTGGGGTGATTTCTGGAGCAAGTGATGCTTTTACCTGAACTGTCGGGACAGCAGGTGCTGCATTAAAAAACCCCAAATGGCTGACATGGAGAACATTATCCACACTGCTGTCAGACTCAAACCACTGCAACTGCAACAACTGCATTTATCATTCCTGACTCTGGCCATGGAAAAAGTGTCAGACACACCACATATCCCAGAGTATTTGCAGGAGTGAGAACTGTACCTCCTGATTTAAATCAGGAGGTAGACACATTTAAATCACTGCAAGCATTTAAGTACTTTAATCTGGATTCCTTTTGGATTAAACTAAACCAGAGGGTGTGCTCAATTAACCCATCTGATGCACCCTCACTGCTGCAAGGTTTTTGAACCTACAGGACCCAGAACTAGATTTAAGTGACTGCTGCCTTCCCACCTCAAATGCGGAGACATCAGCTGCAGTATCTTACTGCGCAGAGCTGTGCCCACTTCGCCACAATAGCTGCTAATGGGCACAGTCAAAGTTTGATTCTGTCCTGGAACATTTCCAGAATTGAATTCACTTTGCTGAGAACCTTAGCAAAATTTCTGAAAAAAAGAGAAAGGGCGGAGAAAGGGAGAAAGGGAGAAAGGGAGAAAGGGAGAAAGGGAGAAAGGGAGAAAGGGAGAAAGGGAGAAAGGGAGAAAGGGAGAAAGGGAGAAAGGGAGAAAGGGAGAGCAAAGTCTGTTTGAGCAGGCACAAAGTCCAGGATTTCAGGATTCAGCCATCTGGCTGGACCCCCTTCAGTGCTTCCACAACGGATGCTAATAGAGTTAAAAGTAAAGAAAATGCTTGTGATTAATCTGCTTCTTCCACTAATCTTGTGTGGCTAAGGAAAGTATTTGCTGCATTGTTCCACACTTACTGCATAAAGGTGGCACTTGGATGAAGGGTGGTGCCAAGACAGGAGCTGGTTTGCACCTCTGTGCTAATACACATTTCCTTCACCTTTTCACATTCAACTGGCTCAAATATGAAAACTCCCTTCTTAGAATTACAAACATCAGCTTCTCCCATGTTTTCAGGAAAGGACTACAATATTTTCTTGACTTTAATTAGGTTAAATAAACCAAGTAAGTTTCTTCTCTGTTGTAAGTAAAACAAGTCGACATTGAAATTTTAACTCTATTTAAAATTAATCCTCTTTCCCCATCTGATACTGAGGAAATAGCTGTAAGCCCCAAATGGTTTACTTGGTCAAACTGAAGTACAAACTCTGATAATTCAGAGTTATCAACTGACCCTGTCACCAAAATACACCAATAATTAAGCAACTCTTACACTGCCACAAGAAGAAATGCACAGTCGTAAAAGGCTCTTCAATATACCTTAAATTTGGAAGCATTTTTATCAGTTCAGGTGAACCTCAGTTACAGAGATCCTGATATTTTTCTGGACCTTTCCTTTTTACAGCTACTTCCTTAGCAAAACATGACTTCTTGCCACTTGGGGGAAAAGAAAAAAAAAGTTAGCTAGGTTTTATCAGTAATGCAGAATTATTCATTTCTTTGGATTCGGTGTATTTGTTATGAGTTTCATCAAATGAACTTTTCTGAGATTCATCATGAGGATTTTTATTATGTTTACAGTTACTGAAATAGTTCAGTTTATTACTAGTGCTTGCTGTTGAAAGGCTGATATTTCAGTTTAACAGGTCTATCAGTTCTCAAGTTTGTAACACAAATATCAGAATATAATTTTAAGATTCATATTTTTGTACTTATTGGCTTTGCGTAGCATTTTACAGCTTAAAAACACTGTGGTGCTTGAATCATGGGTTGCATATTCAGAATGCACTTATAAAACATGAACATAAAATAAAATAAATGGGACTATAACACTTTTTTTTTATTGGGAATCAGATACCTCTTTTACCCCAACCTCATTAATTATCTTGGGTAATATTACTTGAATCATTGGCAGAAAGATTTTCCAGTTGACTCTGGTCACACGGGAACATTTCACTGTCAGTCCTGGTGAAGATACTTTTAAAGAAGGATTTAATCCTGTTCGCTTGGCATCAAAATTAGTGGGAAACTAGAGTATAAATGGAATTCTGAGTGCAGTAATATATGAACATGATTATCGTTTATACAACTTGAGCTCCTTTGTCCCCTTCTTCCCACTATTCCTACCTGACAAACTGATTTTCTCGCCCCTGGTGGCTCTTGTCCCCTCAGCCTGTTCTTGCTGAGCTGCCTGTGGGAAAGCAGAGACATGTGCAAAGTGTTCCTGCACTGCAGCTCTGAACATGGAATCATGGAAAAGCTCATGAAAACATCAGCCCTTTCTCCCCCCGGCCATGGCAGGGACACCTTCCAGTATCCCAGGGTGCTCCCAGCCTCCTCCAACCTGGCCCTGGGCACTGCCAGGGATCCAGGGGCAGCCACAGCTTCTCTGGGCACCCTGTGCCAGGGCCTCCCCATCCTTATAGGAAAGGAATTGTGCTGAATCTCTAAATCTAAACCCACCCTCCTTCAGTTTAAGACCATTCCCCTTTCTATTGTCACTCCAGGCCCTTGTCCAAGGTTCCTCTCCATCCCTCTTGGAGCTCCTCCAGGTACTGGAAAGGTCTTCTGAGGTTTCTCCTCCCCAGGCTGAGCAGCCCTAGCTTTCTCATTTAGCTGATAAACCTGAAGTACTGTGCACATGATTGTACCTATTTTTATCTTTTCAATGGATCCACGGGTGTTTACTTATTTTTGACCTGATGGTGACAAAGGTACACCTATGGCATTCTTACACAGAATTATCTGAACAGCAACTGCCCCTGTCCTGAACCCCGGCGGGCAGGATTGGACAGAACTAGGAGGAGCAGAACCGACTTCAAAGCCATTTCATCCTCCAAGTGCCACCCACCTGTGCCGCCTGCTGGGAGCTCTGTTGTCACTGGCAGTGACTCTGCTGTTCCCCCAGGGCAGTCCTCCAGCAGCTCGTGTCATTCACACGGCAACTTAGAAGCCCCCTTACGTTGGAAGGAGCAAATGCTTTAAGTTTCATTTTCTCAGAAGAAAACTTTTTTACAGGCTAAGGAGAAAAAAAAAAGAAAAAAAGAGGCTTGTCATCCCAGTGAGTATTAATGACCGTTTTATGTATAATTTTGATTTCCCCTGATTTCTCAAGTAAATAACAGCAAGCACTGAGAAATACTACAAATGACAGAAACGATGAGTTTCTATGAAGAAGGAAGAAGTGGCAATATTTCAGTGGAATGAACATGTTTTCAAGCTCCTGAAGGTAAATTTCAGGGAAGAAAAAATAAATAAAAAAAAAAAGGTCTGCTTGCAGGGGCAATCTCTGTACTCTGACAAGAATGCCTTTATATCTCAACAGTCCAATACTTTATTACCCTTGCCATGAATACTTTCTTAAAACATCTCCTCAAACATTGTATTCAAACGGAACCATCTTCCTCTAACGTGTAACATCACCTGCCTGATTATAATTTACCATTTTATATCATTCTGGTTTTACAACTCCACTGCTTAAATGCAAATAGAAGCTAATGGCTTCCATTTTATGCCGCTTTTGAAAGCAACATCCAATCTCAGCCAATACAGAATTTCTATATTGCAGTTTTATTTCACTTTCCACTATATGGAGCATCGCTTAGTATTTTTCAAGGTAGTTTAATATCTTGCCTCTGTGGGCTCCTATTTCGTGGCTGTGGAAGAATTACAACAAAACTTGAGGAATGTGTAGGTTTTGGAAATTATTTAAGCTTTGTGTTTCTGAATTACTGTCTCTTTGCACCAATCTTAAATTCTTTCAGTGTTCTTAATGGGGAGAAACAGAGAAACCATTTCCTCTATTTTGCTGCTTTTCTCTCCATTAAATAAGTCTTTTTATTCATGTGCTTAAGATCTCCCTTACATCTAAATTAAACTCAATGAAGTCAATAATATTCATTATTCACACATTATTTTTATAGTACTTGTAGTATCAGTTCTCTTCCGATCTCTATTTGTTGAGTTTTTTGAGATATCAGACTGATTCCAAGCATGATGTCTCTTCTCACATTGGGAAACACTTCCCAATGCCAAGGATAGTCTGCTCCTACAGCACCTACAAGCACTGAAATTTTCATCAGGGGTCTGCTTAGCCCCTAAAAGGAAAGGCTGACATTTTGGGAATTGTTCATTGAAATTCACTTTTGGGTATATTTAAAGTGGCTTTAGGAATAGTAGCACAAAATTTAGTCCCAAACCTACCATAATCAGTAATGGAAGTGTCTTTACAGAGGAATAGCAAAATGTGAGACACAGTTAAAAAAAAAAAAAAAAAAAAAAAAAAAAAAAAAAAAAAAAAAAAAAAAAAAAAAAAAAAAAAGAGAAATTATAATGCTGTGAATGCCTCATCTCTGTTAAATGATAAAAATTTTCCATCCAAGGACAACTAGCTGACCAACATTGAGTCCTTTATCATTAAGAAAAACAGACTTTCCTGAGTAAACAGCTTCAACAATTTGCAAGGAATGGTTTAATTATGGTATCTTGCTTGTCATTTATAGTCTCAAATCACATTAATTATAACAAACACCAGTGGTGGCAGTTCTCACTTTACTGAACTTGCTTTCCAACTCCAGTGCATTATTTCCACCTAAACCACTAAGTGCCACTAATCAGGACCAAAGGCACCAATGGAATTTACTGTAAGAACACTTAGGTAAAAATGCTCTTAAAATAGAGTGAAAGCAATTTCCCAAGCTCACTGCAGCAGTCATTAAAAGCCAGAGCTGTATGTATGAGAAATTATTTGAAAAGATTCTTTTTGGTAAATGCATTTTTGAAGAGTATATCCTTTATCATTTGTTGAAAAATCTGGAAAGGGAAGTGATTCTGTGTAGCTTATTTATGGGCTACATTCACTGATTTTTAGTTTTTTTCTTTAACTGTATGAGTAATTCTTTGGCAATATGCCTTCAAAGTTAAAAGGATGAACATTAAATTATGCGCAGAACATTTTAGCAAAGACTACTCATGCTGCACACAGGAATAAGAATCCACATTACGAATTTTATTTGGTCTCAGGATTTTAAATTGTGGCAGATAACAATCTATTAGCTCCCGAATTTGTAGGTACTCTGCTGGTAAGTATTTCATTTAATGCCTCTTCCACAGACTCCCCCCATGTTCTGATTTCCATTTAACAGTTTAAAGGAAATTAAGCTCTACAGGTTCTTGTCAGGTGATTTTATATGCTAGACAGAACCAGCTTCCCTATCAAACATGTGGCCGTTTATTTTAAGTCCACAGAGGAAAAAAACAAGTCTCTGTAGCTTTCTACTGCTGCCCTCATTCTATCACTGAAACACAAATCCACTCCAGGGCTTCGGCTGAACAGGAGTAGCGATAATTAAACAGGAGGAAACAGAACCATCCCAGCTTCACCAGGAAGACAGAGCACCACAAGGAGTGCTAAAATAACCCTGGGGGACAACAGGTTTTCTGCCTGATGTCTGAGGGAAACCACCCTGGGGACGCCAACCCAGGGCCCACCTCAGGGACAATGATCCCAAAGGCCCCCTTGGGGACAATGACCCCAAAGTCCCCTCAGGGACAATGATCCCAAGGGCCCCTCAGGGACAATGATCCCAAAGGCCCCCTTGGGGACAATGATCCTGAGGCCCCCTTGGGGACAGTGATCCCGAGGCCCTGTCAGAGATGCAGACCCCATGGTCCCCTCAGAGAAAACGACCCCAAGGCCCCCTTGGGGACAATGACCCCAAAGTCCCCTCAGGGACAACAACCCCAAGGTCCCCTCAGGGACAATGACTCCAAGGCCCCCTCAGGGAAAATGACCCCAAGGCCCCCTCAGGGACAATGACCCCAAAGTCCCCTCGGGGACAACAACCCCAAAGTCCCCTCAGGGACAACAACCCCAAAGTCCCCTCAGGGACAATGACTCCAAGGCACCCTCAGGGACACCGACCCCAAGGTCCCCTTGGGGACAACGACCCAGGGGCCCCCCTCAGGGACGCCAGCCCAAAGGCCGCCGTCTCACGGTGCTCTGTGCCTCAGCAAAAACCAAGTCACAGAAATGATACAGAGTTGCTCTTGTACAAGGTCTCGGCTGAAACGGCCGAAAGAAAAACAAGATTTCTGCTCAGCCTGGAAAGCTGGCCTAGCCCTCTGTCCCAACAGAGGTGTAGGAGACTGTGGCAGCTGCCAGGGATGGCCTCCCATTAAAATCATTAAAAGGGAGCAAAAAATAACACTAAGTATTCAATAAGGAAAAGATTTTCCATTTTTAATCTTTGCAAGTAAAGGATGAGGAAAATGTAAAATCAACATGTAAAATCATTTGAAGACTTGTTGAAAAAAAGTGGAAAATCACAGTCCTGCATAGCTAATGGCACATCACTGAACAGTAAACACTGCTTAAATTACCAGATATAAGTAAGTCATCCTAAGTAGAACTCTTTTATTCACACTGTCAGGGATCATTATAATAATGCACTAATGAGATATCTGCAAACTCTCTGAAACTTTTCCTTTTCTAGAGATCCTTATGAGCCTATTAACCCCAAGGAACACAAAAGGGAATTTTCAGGAAGGTACCAGAACCACAGGGCTTCCCACTTCTGTAAAACTCTCTGTGGAGCCACACCATCACTCCAAGGGCCAGGAGCCCATTTAAAGTCAGGTTTTGTCACTAAATGTACAGGGAACCCTTTGGGGGCCCCGTTTGGTTGCTTGCACCATCTGCAGCACTAATTGGCACCTGTCTTGGCAGATTCAAATGAACAAAAGTAATGGAGACTGAACAGCATTTCAATCATTTTGGAGAGAGAACACTTCAGCCTTTACAACCAGTCCTGAAAATTCTTTTACAGCCTCCAATCTGAGGAACAAATCCGAAAAATCTAACATTGATGAATCACGCAACTTCATCTTATTAGTTCTTGCCTAAACTGAGAGTCACAGAGAACAAGTTTTGCTTTGTGGTGGATTTTTTTCTTTACATTTATTAAAGAGGCTATTTGGAATTCTCAAACCTGTCCTTGTGCCTGCAGAGCAAGGATGGGGCTGGGTGTGCTAAGAGAGCCAGGAGAGGACTGCCTTTATTCCCACAGAAAAGATGGAGCCAGGAGGGGGTTTGTGCTTTGAGAGGAAACAGGAGGAATTTCACAGCAGTCCAAAAACAAAAGCTGACCAAGGGCCTCGGCAACAGGTGAGGACAAAAGCGCCATCAGAGCTTTTGTCACTTCAGCACAGTGACTGAGTCATTCTATCACCAACAGAGAAAGTTCCAGCAGCTGTACCCAAAGTTCAGGACCAAACCATTGTAAATGGCCTTACAAGGTGCTCTGGTAAGCAATCTGAACAATATATGTTGGTTTTAACTCCATCAGCTTTAGAAGGACAACTGCAGCAGTAATAATATGCATCAATTTAAAAGAACACTAAAAAAAAAAGAGCCACATTTGCTTTTAATTCATTTTTCGTAAAGCATTCAGCTTTCAAGACCTGCAATTCTTCCACATGCAGGAGCACTAAAACAACGAATATATTGCAACATACTATCTTCAAAGCAGATGAAATGCAAAATAAAATGAAACAATGCCCTTCCGGGCAGCTCTTTGTAAGGTCATTTCAGCAGGAGAACACAACAAGCACCTTTAGATCACGAGAATGCCCAATGAAGATTCACGATGTTCCCAAGCTGACAAGTTCCAGTTGTTTTGTTCTAACAGCTGGCACAAGGAAGCTGAAATCCCCTGCTCTTCGCTTTTGCCATACAGCAAGATAAAAAATTTTACTTGTCACAAAATTCCATTTTTCACAGGGGAAAAAAAAAAAAACAACCCACCAAAACCCAAAAAAAGCCACCAAAGACAGACTAAGCTTTCTGTCAGTATAAGCACCATTCTTCCTTAATTTAAATTTCTTTTTCTGGTGAACACCTTGCCTTGCAGCTACAGGAAATGATCTGTGACAGCATTACAGAGTCTTTTTATTTAACAGAAGTCACTTGTAGAAACTGAATCCAAAAAACCATGTGGGTCCCTCCATTCAGGTCAACAGTGAGGAAGTATTTGTTTCACCTTAGCCAATGTGTACTTTGGAAGCAGAGAGGGGGAAAGAAGAACGAAATAAAGAAAAGAGATCAGCAGGAGGTACAAGAGGCGAGATTACATTTCCACCTGCATGGTGGTTTGCAGCTAACCCAGCCAGCCCTAAACTGTTCCACTTTGTCTGCATTTCCAAGAGGTTCGTACTGTGCAGAATAACAGCTCCCACCTTCTCTAACACCCACTGAAGTTTGAAAATGAAAGAGAACGAATTTTTAAGAACGTGCAATTTTGATGGATCACACTGTGCATCTACCTACTGCAAAGAAACAAGTTACTTTAGCGTTGTTGTGGTTTCACCGGGCAGGGAGCTGACCACCACCCAGCCACTCACTCCCTCACCCCCTCCCCAATTAGATGGGGGAGAGAGGAGTGGGGGAAAAAAAACCAATCTGTGCCTTGAGAGAAAGGTAATTTAAGAGGACAGAAACAAATTAAATGAATAATGATAAAATAATCAGAATATAGAAAACAAGTGGTGCACAGTGCAGTTGTTCAGCGCACAGTGAGTGGTGTCCAGTCAGTTCCCCAGGCAGTTTTCCCCCAGTTTATGTTCATAGCATAAACTGACATTCTTCATGACATGAAGAATGCAATGTCCCTTTGGTCACTTCGGTCAGATGGCCGAGCTCTGGCTCTTCCCTGCCTCTTGCTCACCCTTCTTTTATCCCTTACTGAACCAGCTGACTTCCACTTCCAACACTTCTTCTTGTGTACAGGGTGCCTGATGCTGGCCAGGTTGGTCCTTTGGGGCAGCTGCAGTGCCTGTAGCCAGGGATGGAGGAGGCACTGTGCCTGCTGTGTTTCTGGCAGGTCCAAGGACATTCTCTTCCCTCTGAGCCCTGAATAATGTGGAGCAGAGCTCATTAGCCAGGGACCAGCACAGGGCAGTGATTTCTGTCTCTCGGGACCTGTCAGAGCAGCAGCACAGTTTTCCAAACATTTTACTAGGTTTGGAGGACTTGTCACTTGCCCCGGGGTGAAATTCCAAAACGCTGGAGGTGATCACAGTCCGAGGCACTCACCTTTACCGTCCCCCAGCACCCTGTCACCCAGACCCATCCAGCCTTTGCGGGGAGATTCTTAAATCCTAAATCCTAAATCTTAGACTCAGCCCTAAGCAGGACAGGAGGCACGGCAATAGGACCGTGCTGATTTCAGCATCACGGGGATACTGAAAGCTCCCAGGATCTGCCGGCATCAGCCCGGAGGGGAGGAGGAGGAGGATGGAGGAGGAGGAGGAAGGAGAAGGAGCCTGCGCAGGGAGCGGCTTGGCGCGGGCGGGCGGTGCAGTGACCGAGCGCGGCCGAGAGATGGCGCCCGAGGCACGGCAGCGAGCCTGAGCCGCCGCTCCGTCACCGCCTAAACCCGGGTTAAAANGCACGGCAGCGAGCCTGAGCCGCCGCTCCGTCACCGGGCAGAGACAGGTCACCCGAGGCCTGAAAAATAACCTCAGCCACGGCTCCATCACCGCCTAAACCCGGGTTAAAACAGAGCTTAAAAATAACCTCAGCCACGGCTCCATCACCGCCTAAACCCGGGTTAAAACAGAGCTGAAAAATAACCTCAGCCACGGCTCCATCACCGCCTAAACCCCGGTTAAAACAGAGCTTAAAAATAACCTTAGCCACGGCTCCAGCACCTCCTAAACCCGGGTTAAAACAGAGTTTAAAAATTACCTCAGCCACAGCTCCATCACCGCCTAAATCCCGCTCAAAACCGATCTTAAACATGACCCACGGCTCCACCACCGTCTAAACCCGCGTTAAAACAGAGCTTAAAAATAACCTTAGCCGCGGCTCCATCACTGCCTAAACCCAGCTCAAAACAGATCTTAAACATGACCCAGGGCTCCATCACTGCCTAAAACAGGCTTAAAACAGAGCTTAAAAATTACCTCAGCCACGGCTCCATCACTGCCTAAACCAGGCTTAAAATAGAGCTTAAAAATTACTTCTGCCCAGCTCCACCACTGCCTAAACCTGAAAAGTAACAGAAGTGGAAGCAGAACCACCCAGTGCAACTCCAGTTTTGTAAAGATGAACTCAATTTTCCAAATACAAGGTTTAACACAACAGACAAACATAATTTATCAATAATAAGCACAAATACCCCTCACACAACCAGAATGTAAAAGACTGAAAAAAAAAATCGCAGTAAAATGTGCAACAATATTAATTTAAAACAAAGAATTTCTACATTTGTTGCCTATTGGAGACCAAATAACCAAAATATTCCACCATACATTCCAGAGGATGTTGTTCTTAGCCCATCACACAGTGTTCCAGCATAGTGAAACCCATTCTAAAATGCTTAATTGTTGGGATATTTTTGCAGGCAGTTTGGCTGATGCTGTAGTAACCATAATAAGGAAAATACCTTATTGCTGGGCACTCCTAATTTTTTGCAGAGGCTGCAAACCCCATAAAGTACATTCAAGAGATCAAAGAAAAGCTTACAAAAGAGAATTATTCTAAGCAAGGAAGAATAGAGGAGAACATGAGAATAGAGGATTCAGTATGTGTTGGTGTTACACTGCTCATAACTGTTAATATTGAACAGTTTTACAAAGACTAAGACCCAACTTTCAAGCAACTGGCTGGAAATGCATAAATTGAGAGTGCAGAATTAAAATACGGTCAGGGTTGATAAATCCCAGTACAGGATTGAGGGAAAGGGATGGCTGGATTACAGCTCTGGCTTCACAAAAACCGTATTTTTATTTTTTTTTATTTTTTTTTTTTACATTACATGCATCAGCCTCTTTAGGCAAAGCTGCTGAAAGGAAGGAGTAAATCATATTTGAAGTTATAACTGTTCTCATTATGACAGAATGCTTCTATCATCCCAAAGTAATGCAGTTATTCTTTCCCAGTTCTAAGTCCATGGGTTTCTTGGCCTCAGCTTTGAAGCTCCATAACATCTCCTCTTGTATTAGCTCTAATAGCACGCACATAATAATTCTCATTAGCCCGTGAAAATTAATTTGGCATTTTTTAAAAAAAATATATATTTTTGTACCTGGGTAACATTTTGTTTACCATATAATTATTTTTTTATTAGTTTATTTAGTTCAGTTTATCTGAAGCCTTTAACTGATCATTTTGGAGGCATCCCTAGACAGATAATTAATTGTTGCACAATGATATTATTTTCTATTTCACACAGAGGCTGGCATCCTGTCTTGTTTTTCTTCCCTTGTTTCTTTGGATATGATTAAGTACCCAGAAAAATGGTTAACCCCAGGGCTGAAGTATTTAGTTCTGAGAAACTTTAATACAATCAATTATGTTTTGAACGTAGGGAAGCAGGCAAAGGGGGAAGTTTTAATTACCATTAGTTAGCAAAACAGTCCTGATGCACTGTTTGATTACATTTTGTCTGAAATTCCCTCGATATTTCAAGTTCATTACAAAGATATTTGAGTTCAGTTTTTCTGCATATTAACTCTTTCAATATAGTACTTCAATACAAGCTTTTAAAACTAATTTTGTTGGGTTTTCCATGAGAAAAGGAAGCAGAGAGAGACAGAAGCATCTGTTCTAAAATCAGTAGATGCAAAACTATGATACTTTCAGAAAAGAAAGCTGAAATTAATAAGTCTCTATTTCATGGACAAACCAGTTGGTTTATTCTGCCAGGAGAAAACACAATGGTGAAATAAAAGAGATGTCAGCAATCCAGAAAATTGTTGTTTTTCATTAGTGTTCAAAACAAAGACTACAGCAAATCCTCAAAAAGCAGAACCCAACAGAAGACCTAAAAATCCTAAAATCCAACACCTTCCCAAATAAACTACCATGGCTAAAGCATTCCAGTCAATTAAAACTGGGTTTCTCACAGCCCAAGAATTGTTCTCAGTGCTCAGTTGTTCTCCTGCTCACAAACTACCTTTCTGATCAAGAAGAAATCCCATCCCATGTACTCAAAACATTTATTTGCAGCATTCTTCTCACTCCTGCAGGGACCAAAGGTTCCCATGACAATGGGGATGCCAAAAGTGAGCTGAGCAGATCAGACCTGCAGTTAGAGATGCACCTTTCTGACTATTGCAACTTCTATCAGTGACAGGTTTGCAATCCAGGCAAAGAGAGACCCCTAAGCACAAGGATGTGCTCCTTGTTGCACACCAGACCCAGGCACTGGCACGCTCAGGATGTCACTGGGTTAATGCTGCCTCCAAATCTTTTGGATTTATAGATCTTATCTTCATTAGCTTGATTCCCAACAACCCCAAAATGAGTAACGGTGAAACTCACAGCTTAGGCTTACAGGCAAGATTTGCTTTTACAGATCAAATTTCATCCACATTTAATCTTAATTTCTGATCTAATTTGAAGCCAAACCCTTTCCAGTTTTAGCAACTAAATAAAACACCAACACACTAAAGGGATTAATCCCTTCAACTTTCTCTTTTAAGCTTTTCCTACACCAAATGATAGATATAGTTTACAAACTAAACCATGAATTTTTACAAGCACAAGTAAAGAGCCAATACCTGCTATTTCAAAGCATTACAGGAATGGATGAAAAAAAAAAAAAAAAGTAATAATGGAAGCTGTAATACCATTTTTTGCCATGACTTGGGGATAGATTTAAGACAAAGTAGATGAGGGACCTGGGGTTCCTGAGCCACCCCCTGACTACAGATCAGCCACACTCCATCCCCACTGCGAGGTCACTTTTCCCTTATGGAAAATGCAGCTGCATCAGGAAAGTGAGCAAAGCATAAGATAAAGGATGAGTAAGTATAAAATAACTCCTAAGTTATCATCTTGTCTTCTGTGCGTTCCACATGTTCAGAGCTGCTAGTTTAGAAAGTCACTCACTCCTCTGCTCACTCCCTCTCCTGCTAGGCTGGGTTTGCTCACACGCAGCACTGCCAAGCACAGCTGCAGCACCTGCCATGGATCCTTAGAAAACACATTTTGGTACCTCCTCGCCACATCTGATTTCCACTGGCTGAGAACAGCTGGGCCCAGGAGATTGTGCACCACACTGGAACTCTGCTTTTGCCACTGTCGATAAAATGGGGAAAAATCAGCTCCATCCCTCTCAGAGCCAGCCACTGATAACCGAGGAGCTGAGATGAGAGCGACTGATGGAGTACACCAGGGATGCAGGAAAAGAGTTAAAACCAGAACACAGCACCCTTTGAACTCCACTCCATATGGCTACTCCCACCACAGCAGATGGTGGAGCTATTTGTTTTCTGTTTACTCTTGATGTACTGTTTTCTGTCTTCTGATAAAAATCACTGTGGCTAAACAGCGAAACTGACAGCTGCCCATTGCTGTTGTCCTTTCCTTGCAGCTTGCTATCTTCAAGCTCAAGAACACTGCTGAAGGAGGAGATTGCTCATATGCTGCAGCAGGCTTTCCAATTGCTGTTTTCCTACTTCCCACTCCTCCACAGAGCACAGCTTTGCTTGGCTGAACAATCTCACTGCTTGGGAAGCAAGAGCAGGAGACTCCAAAGAAGCCAAGGGCTTGCTTGCAGGCCATAAGCAATGGATAAAGGTAAATTGTTGTGCAACACCATCTTACCACCCCCAGCTAAAAATCAAAAATTATAGTGTATTTTAACCTTAGGTGTCCTTATAAAAACATCAAAACCCACACAAGATGCTTAAGTTAACCCAGTTCAGTTTTATAACTTCAGACAAAGTTATGGCTTTCCAAATAATTTAGTTCCAGCTCAACTCTGAGCCTCAGGAAAGGCTTCGTACAATTCCAGTCTCCGCCTGACTCTTCCTCCATAAAGATGAGGTTCATATTTAATTCAAGTCTTTCTCAGTCACTTCCTTCTCCACCTTAGAAATGACATTTTTGTTGCCAAATATCCCAGGAACATGGCAGTCAGCAAGAGCTGTGATCAATTCCCAAATTGTACCCAGATAATGGATACAGGAATATTTCATGCAGATCACAGAACAGCGAGGTCTTCACTAAATTTTCCTTATGATTTATTGTATAAGTCAGACATGAGCCTAGAAAGTGCAGCAAAACCCCACAATCATTTATATAAGTTAATGACAACAACGTGCATCAATTTACAATGTAAAAAGACATTTCTGGGGATTATTTCAGCCACTGTTGAATGAAGTCATTAGCTTCCATTTCTTAGTAGGACCGATGGAAAAATGATCCAAATGCCAACATCAAACTGAAACAAGAATTATGTACTGCTAAATTATAAAACAATCTCCTTAATGTAGAAAAATCAATTCTGTAGGCAAGGTGGAAATTTGTAGGAATGCCTATTTGGCAAGAAGTAAGTATAATTCAGTCTTTTTGATATTTCCCAGGAGAGTTTAAACTTAAATATTTATTTGAATTCATGTAATTCAGCCTCTAGAAAAGTGACCTCTACAGCAGTGGCTACACACAGGTTGATGGAACTTGCTCAGCTGTGCCTTTTCTCCCTAGAAGTTAACACAGAGGTAACTTCCAGGGTTCACCTCACAAATCCTGAGATCCTGGGCTGATGCTCACTCAAGCACTTCAAACAGTGACTTTCACACGGTACCAGTGGGAGATTTTCTATCCTTGACTGCTCTTAGAGTTACAGCAGTTTCGCTGTGAAATTCCAGCTTTCAAAGAGAAATCTCCCCAGCTGTAACCTGAACTCCTCCAAGCTGCTCCTTGTCCCAAAATGAGGCTCCTCAAGAATGATTCAAGAGTGCTGGAACAACATAAAAGCTTCTGGTACCAATCTGAGTCTAAAACATTCACTCTGCTAACTAATACATTTGCAGATTAGGTTTGCTTGAACCATTTCCAGCCCTGAGGAAGATGTGTTGTTGGAAATTCCAGTGTTCTCTCACAAGTACTTTCTCCTCTTTTAGAGCTTGCTAAACCACTTCAAGGGCCCAGGTCCCTAGCTGTGCTTGGAGAACTCTCACAATTTCCACTGTTATCTCCCACCTCGTGCTACTGTTTATAATGTATGAATTCCTTATATTTCAAACAGATTGGGGTTACTCCCTAAATTGATCACTAGACTTGTGCTATGTCTGAACAGCAAATTCCTTTTTCTCAGCACTTACATTTCACCTGAGGAAGAACAAATCAAGTGTAGCACTTGCTGTAGGACCTCAGAGAGTTCTGCATGCTGATGGACACCGAACACAGCAAAACCTCCTGCTGCTGTTGTGGGTTGAATCCACTGTTTCTGTCTCACATCAGTATGGACCATCCCCATAATCCCATTTTTGAGTCTCTGTTAACCTTTCCATTCTCCATGATGCCCTGTGGTTCATCCACGCAGGCCAGGCAGGCACACTCTTCTTCAGCCAGACAAACCCAATATCCTGCTTTGGTTTTTACTGTATTTGCTGTGGAAGGAGCCAAAGCTGGCATGCCATTTCTTTTAAAGTGCAGCTAACAAGGAATTTGCAAGTTCCCATATGAAGCTGTTTTGAGAATGAGAAGTTCCTTTAACACAACAATCTAATCTGAGGGTGAAAAACAAATGCACCTGCAATAACAAGGGATCTGTCCCATGAAAATCAGAAAACATGTAAACAATCCGAGAACAGAGATATTTGATGGACAAATAGAATACCTTCTACTAACCAACAGAATAACTGGCAAGAAAGCCATCAACCAACTAAAGCTGCCCATGAGGTTTGTAAAACCTGTATAAAAGGCAGCGTGCCACCCTCATAAAGAGCCTTCCAAAGATTTTACTGCGCCGCTCCGTACGTCACGTCCTCCTCAACAATGACAATCTGCCAAACCAAATGTGGAGCATTAATGGTCCAGCATGGGCAGTGGATGCTCATCTGGCTGGATGCAAAGGCATCAGCAACTCCTGCAGAGGCACGAGGAGCAGGTTTGCTGGAGTGGATCAGTCACTGCCAGAACTACTCCCGTTACTCATCCTGTGCAACGCGCACTGTCACTGGGAAGGTTGTGTTTCCCTGGCAACTATCAAATGCGTTGTTAATGTCCCTGAAGGGTTCCTAGTCAATAATGATTTCACTCCTTTCAAGACGATATTTTGAACTAAGTTTTTGGTTAGCTTAATCTTACCTCCCCAGTTTGTAGCATTTAATTTAGTATTGTCAGGTGGCTGGGCATTTCTGGGAAGCAAAGTTTTCGACCTTAGTTCTCTGTAGACATCAGAGATGCCAGTGAGAAATAAAAGTGTGCAAGGAACCCACCCCACCTTTCACAGAAACCTAGAACCGAACTGAATTGAGGTGAATACCGAAATTACATCACAAACACCGACTCCCATTTATGTGTTTTTTTCTCATGTAACTCCTACATGGAGAACAGGAACGCCAAATCCAGTTTTATTACTGAGATAAGGACGGCAATTGCAAATAATAAATTAGGATGATAAAAAACAAGCTTTAAGTTGGGCTTGAGTTCAGATGGTGTTTTGGTTTTGGAGGTTTTGTTGGGGTTTTTGTTTGGTTTTTTTGGTTAGTGGTTATTTTTATTTTGCTTTTCTTATCATACTGTCCACAAAAAATATACGCAACTAGTACAACCTGCCTTGTGGTTTTTCAAATGAAATTATCATAAACATGCACATATAATTACTGAATATTAAGAAATATTATTGGGGGGACATGCTAAATTTGGAACAATATGATTCCCTTCCACGGGATTTTCTTTAATTGGAGGAATTTATGGCATCTAAAACCACTAGAAGGCAGCCCAGTTATTTTCTTTGGAGCTGGTATTTTTCCTCACAACTTCTACAGCAACTACTTTGCTGTAGAAGAATCTCAGCCAGAAAATAGTTTATGGGAAAAGGAAGTCAATTGGTTTTGTAAGCTATAAAGGTCAAAACACTTCTGAGAAATATTCCCTTTGGAAAGCTTGGAAACAACCTTTTCCTCCAAAATTTTATGACAGCTGGCAAAGCAGGAAGACATATGCTTTTTTGTATTGCCTAAATAAAAGTGACTGATCTGACTTATTAACACTGATTCTCTCAAGATGCAAAAAAGAGTTCCCAGCAATTTTATGCTGTTCTTAATATTCATTAACAATATCTGCTTTTCGATGGGCAATATTTATCCTAAACATCTGTCTGCAGGATCAGTCTGAGGATTTAGAAGATGCTTCCAAATTTATTAGCTTTCATGGAAAGTATTTTTCAGTCTATTGGGAATGATTAACTGAAGCTTTTAAGGCTACAGAAATAAAAACAAGCACTGAGGTCTGATAAAAGTCATGCTTGTAATTATCTGATTCATAAACCAGAGAAGTTCAGCTACTTATATTTTGAAAAAAGCATTTCAGAGTTTTCTTTTCCATACACTTTTAAAACCAGGGAAGAGACTATCCTGTAGTCTGAAAATAGAATAGTAAATTCATTGTAGTAGATAGAATAATAAAAAAACCCTCTAAATAAATAACACAGACATAAAAACAAGAGCCTAGTAAAAAATTCTTACTAAAAAGCCACACAGCTTCCAGAATAGGCAAGACACCATAATTCTTCATGCAAAACCAGGCTGAGAGAGTGGGGGTTGCTCAGCCTGGAGAAGAGAATGTCCAGGGAAATCTTGGAGCCTTTTCCAGTGCCTTAAGGGGCTTAAAGAGAGACTTCCTACACAGGCACAGTGACAGGATGAGGGGCAATGACTTCAACCTGCAAAAGGACAGGTTTAGATCAGAGATTACAAGAAAATTCACTGTGGGGACAATGAGACCCTGGCACAGATTCCCCAGAGAAATTTTGGGTGCCCCTGAATCCCTGGAAGTGTCAAAGGCCAGGCTGGATGGGGCTTGGAGCAGCCTGGGATAGTAGGAGGTGTCCCACCCAGGGCAGGGGAGTGGGACAAGATAATCTTTAACACCCCTTCCAACCCAAACCATTCTGTGATTTTATGATAAAAGGAGCAAACAAGAAAATCTACAATTAACTGGGCATCTTTGAAGAGTGAGTCTATGAAATCCCACTCAAGATTCTCTATAAAATAATCTAGAATCTCCAGATCCGTCCATATATCCACTGACCCTCCTGGTTCTGGACAGCAGCTGAAGAGCAGCACAAGAGCAGCACAATTCCAGCACCATCAGTGAGGCTGGTTTGTGGGGAAGTTTTCACTCATGGACACAAGGCCAGCCAAGCATCGTGGGCACACTGGGGACACTGTGCCCAGAGAGAGGCACATAGGCAAGGGTGCTGACATGGAGGGCAGAAAGGTGTTCAGGAGCTCAGCTCCATCACACACTCCCTTTCTGCAATCACCTTTGCTGCTTGCTGAGCACAGGCCAGACTTGCAGAGTCCCAAGAAAACGCTTTGGGCAGACACATTTTAACCAAAACTCGCAGGCTCCCTGTCAACATGCGCAGAAAAGCACTAAAATTTTGTGCACATGAAGGCTGCTTGGCTTAAAATATACAGTAAACAGGAACTGGAATGTTATTAATGGCTTTAAAAATAGAAGCTGTTAGACAGCCATGCTATTTGTGTTCATCATACAGACTGCCCCACTTTCTCCCTGTTCTATATCATCGCTCTAATAGAGTATTCTCACTTACATGGTTAAGTACACAAATTTTTTTTTCCCCTCCCAGGGAGTTTTTACTATTTCTTTAATACAATCCAGCTGTCTCACACTGGGATACTCTTCTCATAATGAAGCAGCACAACAAAGACTTCCAACCTCACACAAGTAAACTACCACTGCCATGCAACACAGGTTTTGTCCAGCTCATCTTATCCAAGGTGCAATCTCCCTTTCCTTGTCAGCAGGCTCACTCCTGGGCATGCACACACTGCAGTGTAAATGAGATTTCAGTTTTGTTACACTCCAACAATCCTTAGAAATACTACAGGTAACCACGAGCAAGTCCAGCAGAATTACGGCAGAAATTCCACAACAGGAAATAAAATGAAAGCTCCCCTCCACAATGGAATTGCTGCTTCACCACCAGCCACTGATCACCCTTCTACTTCAGAGGAACACAGCAAATGATTCCCTTCTCCTCCTCTTCATTAAAACAGGTTTTCATCAGTATTACAGCGCACCTAGATAAAGTCAGATTACAGGGGTTTGTTTGGTTTTACTTTACCTAATACATCTAAACAATCAATAGATCGTGCCATGGTTTTTTTTCCAAATGCAAAATATTGCAGGCCATTGCTTTTCCATCACACCAGACATTACATCCTTCTTTGCTGAAGCCTCCCAGAAATCCACCATGACTTGCAGATGTTGTACAATTAGAGGCTTCCTGGACAGTGCTGGTCAGCCCAGCATTAGATACCACCAACCCCAGGGACTTCACCATCTGAGTTTTGGGATCTCTTGCTGTGCTTTCTATTCTGTACAGATCCCCCAACCCACCAGTTCTGGACTTTGCTTCTCAAATTACTCCAACAACCACATATGGGAGAATTTAGAGCCAAGCCAAGAGATAGAAAAGGGATAATGATAGAACAAAAGGATAAAAGGAAAGTATTGAGGAAAATCAAGACAAAATACAGTGATTTAACCCACATTATAATGTGATATCTGAAGTATAAAATCCTTAAGAGAAATTCCTCAGGATAGGAAGGCAGTTGAGGCTGCTGGTCTTTGAATTGTAATGTGCCAAGGCAGCTCTTTAATCTCGCAGCCTATCTATAGTAACATTCTGCAGTTCTACAGAGCTAAGCTATTTTTTACTTTCCTCTCACTGTTCTTCCCATGCTATCTAATGCTAATGTGTACTGTGATTAATAGACTTTCAGCAAAAATCCAGGTTTTCAGTTATTCTGACACCCTGCCTGCCCTTTCTGGGGACCTCAGTAAGGTTTGTCAGTGCAGGGTCAAACACTCTGCACCATCCTGCCCCCCTGTCCCTGGAGTCCTCCAAGAGCAGAGGAAAGCACAAGAATGATTTCACACAGGCCAACGGCAGCCAATGTTTTGTGTCTGAACAGATGATTCCCTAGCCTGAACAAAAACTGTGCCGGAAAATGCAGCGTGTTATGGATGTGGATGTATTCACTCATTAACCAAATTCTGCATTAAGTGTTACTTAATGCAGGTGATCAGGAAAGAGTTGCAATAAACTGGAAAAACCTTGGTATATTCACAGTGAAATTACTGTACTAATAATTTTCCCAAATAGAAGAAGAAGAAAAAAAAAAAAAAAAAGGTCTTGAAATTACCTGATATTACATATCTGATACTAACTTCATGCAGCAACTATTCACTTTCCAGAACTGATCTGGCCAATACAATTCCAATTTTCTGGCCCTTCCCTGTGAGCAGAATGTGAACACAATTCCAGCTCAAGTCCCCATGGTCTTTAGTTCTTTTATATTGTTTCACTGTTCTTTGGTATTAAATTCTGAACATTTCTGTGAAAACCCAGGAGATCCCCAATCCTGCAGAATTTCAGCAGATTGCATTTACACTGGAGTACCAAACAGAAGAGTTACAGTCCCCTAGAGCTGGAAAATTGGCATCTTCCTTACAGGCACATCTCATGCTTATTTGGAGCTACAAAGTCTTGCTCCAAACCATGCAATTATAAGTAAGCAAATAATCACAAAATTATTTTGTCCTATTATGTCTTCCCTCTCCTCTGAAGGCCTTTATAAAATGAAAGCAAAACCAGGTCTCAATATTTAGTACCAAGTGCACTTTGATAAACTTTAATAACCAGATCTGTCAGAGAGAAGATGTATCATTATATACAAAATTACACAGCTCATCACTCATTTGTAGGCTCAAAATGGAAGGGAGGTGCAGGAATTTCCATCACCTAAGTCACTTCAAAGCAGTCCTCAACATCATTTTCAAACTATGTCATACTTCCAGTAATGTTATAATATGACTTATTCTTTGCCTCAGCAGCAACACAAACATCAGTAACAATCCATTCCCAGCAGCCAATGTTTTTTTTTCAGGTTGGAAGGCATTTAGAATTCACATGCCTACATTACTTTTTCCTTCTATTCATTGTTGTCCTATTTCCAAGATCTTATTTCCACAAATATCTTCACGCACCTTGCTGACTTCCCCCCACTTCCATCTTCCTTACTGATAGCACATGTAGGAATTCATGCACAGAGCTTGTCATCCAGACAATGACAGGATCATTTCTTCAAAAATAAACATAAGAACTCTGCCTTCTAAGGTTATTACTTTTATTGGTTCTTATTTCAAAGAAAATAGGGCGAAGAGGGGAAGGCAAAGAAAATTCACCTCTGTGCTGGTGAGAACTGCAGCAGTAAAATGTACTGAGTAAAAGGCAAATGGAAACAGGAAGATATTTAAAAAGGGGTACCTGTACAGCCAGTATGTACTAAAACAACCTTTTTTGAGAGGGTCATTGGGGGAAGGGAAGTATGCTTCCTATATTTCTACATATGACCTTAAAGATCAAGAAAAAGGAATCTTTATCATGAAAAACTGCAGGGAGTTTAAAATACAGCCACATAAAAGAATTTATAATCAGGTAATTCCTCTGTATAAACAGATCTGATAAAGCAAGTTCTCTTCAGTTCATCAACTGATAATCCTTGTGTCTCATGGGCTGGCTTTCTTAAAATGAAAATTGGATAGAATTCCCCGTTGAGAAACAAATCCATATCCAATGAACACCATCCTCTTGTATGAATTTAAATCATCAAGCATACAAATTTCTGATTTTCATGTCCTAACCACAGGAATTATTTGTTTCCGTAGAGAGCACAGCTCTATATATTCAGTGTGATACATTTAACGTTTCTCACATAATGCTTATTTATACCCCAGAAACTGTTTAAATTATTATGCTTTTCCTTCTTTTCCATCTCTGTATCAGCAATGAATACTGAACTGTAAAATCACCTTTTGGGACCTTAATCTGTTGCCAAGGATACTGGGGATATAATTATGATTTTATTGTAGACTAACTGAAAGACTTCTCTTTGTTGCAAGTGCAATTCAGCCTCATCCAGTGTTAATTGCAGCTCCACACCCCCTTTCATCCTGCTATTGTGGAGGGCTAGGAAAATTATACACCAACACTCCTGAGACTCCGATCCTGGGTCTGTTCCACGGGCTGGGAGCCCGCAGCACAAAGGCTGGGGATGCCTTGCTGAAGGTCAGAACTTCTGCTGGAAATCAAATCCGGTGCCACCCTAACAGGGGCTGGTAAAGTCCCCGCACACCTGGCCAAAGGCCGCTTCCACCGTAAATTCCCACTCTGGGCGGGTCCTGGAGTGCAGCTGTGCCATCTCCCTGTGCTCCTCAGTGCTGCCCGTGGTTTTATCAGACAAATTCCACTCCAGTACAGGTGCTGCCACTGCTCACGTGCAGCCGGCACCTCCCTGGGCAAAGCTGCCAGCTCCCAGGAGGAAGTGTCCATGAATTAGCTGAGCTCACACTCCAAAGAGCACAGAACTCGAAGGAAAACTGAGCCGATTAATTGTTGCAAGTGAAGTGATAAAAATGGTGTGGAGACTCAGTAATAGAGGGAGGGCATTTTTGGGGTTTTCCCCCTTGTTTGTTGGGGAGGTTGTCCTTTTTTTTTAATTTTTTTTACTAATTTCCCAATATTTTTATGGGGTAACAGACTCTTGGGGTCTGTTTTTTTATGGGGTAACTCCTCTTCCTACAGCTCTGAAGATTGGTAGACATCCTGTGGAATCATTTTTCTCCCCACTCTTGTCTTTAAAACAAAAGAACTAAAATGAGAAGGGGGAGACACAATTTAAAAAGAAAAA
>VXBN01011705.1:148333-166274 GCA_013397395.1 Sinosuthora webbiana
AAAAAAAAAGAAAAAAAAAGAAAAACAACAACAAAACAACACCAAAACCAAACAAATACCAAAAAAAAAAACCCACCAGGAAAATCCTTTGCTCGTTTCACAGTGAAATCCCCTCTCGGTGCGGCCGGTAGAGGGAAGCATCCCATTCCCCACGGCGCACAGGACGATGTGTGTGCCGGGATGCAGAGCCCGAGCGCTCCGTGATTGAGCTCCGCCGAAGAACTTTCCCCAGAGCGCTCCCGAAGGCCCCGAGTGCCCCGCACAGGGCGGCGGAGACGATGGAAACGCCAAAGCAAGCCCAGGTTTTGTCTCCAGGTGACAAAAGTCTGAAGTGCCTCAGGGGAGAAAGGATCCGCATCGGGCAACACCTGCGAGGGGNGTTATAAAAGATCACAGTGGCAGCCAGAAGCATTTAATGAAGCAAATCCCTAACTCTTCCATGCTTCCCTGTTTTCATCCTAATTTTATTCCAAGTTGAAGGTATATAAATCGCTTTAAAATTAATTTACGCAGGGAATTCTGGTTAGGAACCACACGGAGATAAAAACTATTAGAATGGGCCCTTAGCAAAACACTTGTTTTCTAAAACAACACCTGATATTTAACACTGAAAGCAGCACCATTGTAATGGTTTTCTCAGATTTGTGCAAATCCTGTTTCCCAGCATACTGATTTTGGGCTCCTGCACAAGGCCAGACCTTGATGGGAGGCCCTCACACAAAGAAAAAAAGAAAAACCAAAACAGATTTCAGCAGTAAAAAGCCTCTTGTAATCCATCATGACTTCAGATTTTCGGTTTGTATTCATTCCTCTAATTAACACGAGTACTCTCCGCGGCGTCTTGTTTGGGAGCACTGGAAAAAGCTGTAACAATTTCAGCAGTAATCTTTCTTCTCAACAACCCACTCCCCTTTTTCAGTTCTTTTCCTTTCCAATAAAGCAGCGCCAGTTCAACCACTTGGAACAGAAAAAAAAAACCCACTGCAATTCCCTCCTTTAGCAGGGCTCAAAACCAACCAGGGGACACCAAGTTATCTGCAATTTTCTCTAACCTTATTTCTGCTCATCTTCACCCATCAGACAGGCGACTCCTTTGGAACTTCTTTATTACTCTGCTAACAGCCAGTCTCCAAACAGCCCCTTTGGGGTCACAACTTGCTGCAAACCTTCAATAACCAGGCCTGAATCACATTTCAGCGACATTACAGGTTCAAATGTAATCCTGTTTTGGACCGGGACAGGCGTTCTCTGAGCACGGCTTCTCAAAGCTCAGATTGCTTCTGGTATATCTGAAAGCTTAATTGGTTATTAATTGCCCCTCACGTTATTTGAGATTTTGAAATGCCTTGTGCCAGTGACCTCTCCTCCTACAGTTATTGCTAGCAGTCCACAGTCACTTGTTAACTTATATCAAACTGAAAAAAACACCTGGGTTTAAATTAATAAAGCCCTAGCCTTCAAGATGAAGAATTTATTACCAGTTTTTAAAACTGTGTATCTGAGGTAATTTCATAAGTATTCTCCAGAAAACTTTCATTAGCAGAACTTATCAAAGGCAGTAAGGCAGAGAGAGCCCTGATTAAGGGGGGGTTCAGTCCTTTCTCTGACACTGCTCAAACACAATACTGGGCCCTTCCCTCCATAAAAATCAATCACTGGCTTGCAATATTTTCAACAATTACAACTTCCAGCTGTGCACAATCATAACTATATTTTTATACAGAATATACAGCTTTATAATATGTTCCATAAATTATTTTTGCAGGTTTTTCCTCTAGTTACATGCCCATGGATGTTTTCATACAATGCCTGGTTTCCTGCCCCATCATCATTTCCTATCTGACAAAGCTCCAGAGGGCATAAATCACAATGCAATCCAAGAATCAGTGGCAGCACCAATGCTCTGTCTGCAGACTCAGGAAACAGTGGGGTGGTTTGATGTTCCTTATATTCATAACAGAACACTGAGACTTGCAGAAATGTAGGAATTATACATGTGGGAATAAACACAACCAAATCATCTCATTTGTTACAGAATTTTGTATTCCTGGGAAGTTTAGACACTTCCATCACAACTGGATTTTAAAACTGTGGAAAACTCAGGGTGGGACACGAGATGATGCTAAAATAAATTATTTTATGCAAAGTTCCCAGTTCATGCTGGGCCCTCTTTCTCTCTGCAGATCTGTGCCACAGAGGGCTCAGCTGCCTTGCAGGAACACTGATTTCTCTCACAAAAGTGAGTCTGGTTTTAAGGTGAAGTTCATTCAACTTTAACTTTCACCGTGGTCATGACACATCCCAGTGGCAAAACCAGAGCATTTTCTTACCTAGGATTCACTATCACCCCAATAACCATTTGTGCATTTGTGGGATTTCACACTAAGTCACCTCTGCTTTCTAGGACTCTGATGCACTCAAGTTTCAGAAGAGACTCTCTAAGCGCAGATCAAGACCTTTATTTTATGCCTAGTTACTGCAAAACAAAGAATGAAGGGGAATTAGAGAATAGCAGAACTGGGGGGGACTAAAGATGAGAAAGACTCAACAGATCCACTTCTGGTTTTAAGTTAGGCCTGAACAGCCTTGCCTCTACTCCCTGCCTACATTATAAATTCAAATACAACAGCAGCACTACATCGTGGCAGAATTTCTCGAGGACTTAAAATGCAAGGAAGAGAAATAGTATGAAAGGAAATTCAGCTGGTGACTGGAAAACTGTCACTTGAAAAAGCTCTGTCTCCACACGGTCTGTGCTTCCAGCTGATGTCAGCACTGCAGAAACATTCTTCTTACTCTTGGGCCTCTTTCCAAAACTTGCAGCTTAGGAAGGTGGAGAAACTGGGCTGCTGCTTCGTACTGTTAAAGCAAAACCTGAATTTCTCACCATGAATCAATGTTCTCTGTATAGAGGATAAATCTATGTGTGTAAACCATGAACATATCCTGCTCCTCAAAACAAAGATGCTCTGGATACCCACAGGTACCTCCCCCTTCAGAGGTCCACAGCCTCTCGAAAATTCTATGTCCTGTCTACAGGTTAATGACAGATTTTAACTGCCATGACTTGGGGCCCTCCAAGTGTCAGAGATCATTTCTAGAGAGCTTTTATTGCAGTCCCAGCTCTGTCTTCAGCTACCTTGTTGACTTTTCAAATACCTAAAGATGCAATACTGCCCTGTGCCATTAATTGGTGTCTTGTTTTCTATTATGGAGGAAAAAAAAACCCCAACTTTATCACTTAATTACACTATGCCACTATTACTGAAAGCATTTGGTGCTTTTCAGCATCACTAGGAAAAGGCAAGTTCATTTCAAATTGTGTTTCACAGAATTACCAATGTACAGTGGTGGTGACCTGTTTCCCCTTAATGATTATTTCCAGAGCAACAAGCAGCAACATTAAATACAACTAAAAGGTCTGGCATGCAACAAAGCTGAGTGGAAATAATTAGCAAAGACTCAGCTAAGAACTGGTTTTCTTCTGGGTAAAATTAAAATAATAGTGCCATAGCCTCTAACTCTTGTGAAATCCCCAGGTAACAACAGGTAACTTTAGAGACAGCAGAGCGAGCTGAGGTGGTAGAAGGCTTTGGTTTGCTTCTCAGGAGCCTATTTAAAAATGTTAAATATAAGAGATAACCAGAGAAAACAGAGTTCTTGATTTATTGAGAGAAAAATAATTGTATGTAGAAAATCTGCTTCAGAGAGCAGCAGGGAGAATGACGAAGATCAGATCACCTCCATCACTCAGTGTGACATGCTCCCACTGCTTATTTACTGTTCCACAAGTCGCTTGGCAGGGAAAACAAAGTTATCTTTAATTATTTAGAGAGCACCAATACAAGCAGATGACAGAGGACAGTTAAAGCCTTCCCCAGTTCATGTTACAAATGCTGTAGTGATTCTGACAAAGAAGACTCTGATAGTAACCTGGAGGCTTTCTTCATCAAGTTTATGAACTACCCGTGTTGTACACATTTTATCTCTTTTTTTTCATCCCCGTTTTAACCCAACTTCCCCCAGAGATCTCAAAGGACGGCCTTAAAACCTCTTTGAAGACAGGTGGCAATGTAGAGTAGAGACCCATGGTATGTTCTGTAGTCAAACTGCAGAAATTTATCCCTTACACACCAGAGAAGCTGTGTGGGAAAGAGGCAAGCACCTCATCTGCTGGAATGATTTCAGAGTTTACAGCTTAGATATGAGAACTTGAGCAAAACACTTAGAGAATTCAGGCTTCGTAAGCTCCTCTGTTCATCATATTAATTATCCTTTTACAGCCTTAGTTTTGTTTTTATTTTTATAATCTTTCATAACTCCCAAAGCATTAACTACTTGAATCTCCACTTACTTATATTTGAATGTCTGTAATCCCATCTTGGAGAAATCAAGGCAAGTTTTGCAATATTTTCTAAGCATCACTAACAACCACCTGCAATGATACAAATCCAAGTAAGAATTTAAAGTGTGGGCAGATTGGATTGCTAAAACACAACTTGATTTTTCACAAACACGTTTGGTTGGAAGCTTTCTGCCTACTCATATTCCATTCAGGCTTAAATACTTTAGAAGAGGGTCCTTATTTTTAGAAAAGTCTAAAATCTGATCAGATATATGGAATGGAGGATACATGGCTCAAAAATAGGAAGCAAAACCCCCTACCTAGTGACCCAGACCTACACTATTAATGGGGTATCCCATTGCTATCGTGAACATCTGAGTTATTTACTTGATGCACTTATTTGCAATAGAAATAATCCTGTGTAGTTAAGCACTCAGCTTCACAGTATCTCATAATCTTGTTGTACTTACACGGAGTAAGTATCCATTACCACTTGGAACACTCATTTAGCTGCTCAACTGACTGCTTAATGAGGTCTGGAAAGTAAAAGCCTTATCTGCAAAAAGCCAGTGTAGAAAGAAGCATGTATGCCTTTCATGTATGTCCTTTCTCCAAAGCAAAGTATTTATTCTGACTTAATGTGAAAAGGAATTAGATCAAGGAGGGTGTTCACAAAACCAGAAATGAAATAGAAGATGAAGTACATATATCCAGTATTTTCTAATATCTACAATGTTTCTTCCCATTCGTTGAATACTCTATTGTTAGAATTTTGTCCCCATAAATACCATCAGTCTTTCAAAATTTCTCCTAGGAGCTAGGCCTGCTGCCTCACCCCCACCAAATAAACCCTTTAAGAATTCCATGCAGCAACAAGTCTAGTACAGCTCCCTTTAACAGATTTTTTTTTTNTAATAATGACTCAGCCTGGTCTGTGTCTCAGCTCCAGAAATACAGTGGGACTCCATCAGCTGCATTCACTCAGGTTTTAATTAACACACTAGTCACCATTAAATGCTTAAAGGATACTGTCAGTGAGTGCTGAGCACTTCCCCTTCACTCACCGCTCATCTGGAGCTCCAAAAGCAAAACCAAACCCGTTACAGCGAACTGTGGCCCTGCCACTGCTGCCAACGCAGCTTACAACCGGAGCCATCAGCCCAGAGATGCCCAAAAGGGATCAAGCAGAACTCAGAAATTACCATCGAGGTTATACAGACTGTTTCTCAACGCGGATCTGCATCACGACTCAAAGGCCCTCAGCCACAAGTATTTGCTACCACAGAAACCTAAGTTTAAGCAGCGTTCCATGAACTCTTTATTTGCCTGTCAATCGAAAAAATATTGTTTTAAGCAGACTTTGAGTCACTCCAATGCTTTGAATTGAGTTTATGCTTACTTTGCTGCTTAAGAGCCCGCGTTTCTAAAAGCTGTAATTCGTTTGTATTTACTTTTTTCATTAAAACAAAAACAACTTCACTGATGGTGCAGCAAACAGAGCACTTAATCCTTCCTCATGAGCATTACTCAAAGATCTGGTATGCAGCAGCCCTTACATCTGCAGGAAGATCACTGGCACCGCTAAAAGCTGCCTTTTAGCCCTGCATATAAGCAAAGAGGAGCGGAATAAACCCCATTATTTGTCACTCCAGCAGGCAGAGCTGAGCTGCTCCCACCCCTCTGCTCAGGGCGCAGCCCTGGGCGTGCCCCAGAGCTGGCACATGGGCGATGTGTGGTGATGCAGCAGCCCCCCGAAGGAAGTGTGACAAAAAGCTGTTTCCTGCCCTCTGCTCACTGTGGCCGCATTATTCATCGGTAACTAACAACAGCTCCAGTTTGTCTACGCTTGGTTACGCGTACTGATATGTCCCAGAAAAAAAAAAAACAAGAAACCACCTCAAAAACACCAAACCCAAACAAAAAGAAACCCATGTAAAAATCCATATGCTTTCTCTTCCTGTAAATACTTGTTCACCACTTTTCACATAGGTCTAACCCGTGCTTACGACACTTGTCAGTCAAGGTAATTTTTTTCCCCAGTATACCTCGTTTCTCTGCCCTTATGGTGATGTTATCACTGTCAAACGAATTGGTTTGACAGCTGTATGATGTCTCCAAATCACTGTTGCCATTCCATGAGGGAATTGGTCTCATGAAAGACAGAATACAGGGAATTTCCTGATTAAATGGGGAAAGGTGGGAGCAGCTGAAAACTGGAAAAGCTCTGAGGTAGTAGGAGTGAACTGCAGCCACACGGTAAAAAGAAGGGCTAGGTGAGAAGCCCACATACTCCCAGGATCCCTGACTCTTCAAAGATGAGGTTTTCCCATTCTTCTGTTTTCCCTTCCCTCATTTTTCACCACTGTTCCCTGCAGCTGCTCAGGCAGGAGGTGGAACAGATCTAAAGGGCAAACCAGCACTGCCCCACCTATTTGGCCCCAATTAACCAAAGAATCTATTATAAAACTTAGAATAACATCTCAGTTGTTAGAAACAGGGAGTTGTTCACAATTATGTCATCACCCTTATCTAAACATTACAGGGTCAAAACATTTTTAACTCGAGCCTGTCACCCATGAACCAGTGCCCACATAATTGCATTAAGGGATTCAGTGACCTCACTTAGATGAGGCCTCTCAAACACTCCTCAAACCCAGGAGCTGAGCCCTGCAGGCCTAGAATTACTGAATTTTCTATCAGAAAGCAAATCTAGATAAGACTTAAAAAAAAAAAAAAANTTTATCAAAAAAAAAAAAAAGAAAAAAAAAAAAAAAAAAAAAAAAAAAAAAAGTTTACCAGTCCTGAGCCCCACCATGTCACCCTTTGTCCCTTCAGCTGAGACAAAGGGAATAAAGGGAATTTTGGGCACTGCACTCCATCCCCACTGATTCTGCCTTCTCCTGTTGAAGCACATTGCAGCCAGGGCTTGTTTAGCCAGCTGCAATTAGAAATAAATATAGTTTTGTATTACTAGGAAAAAAAAAACCCTCAAGGAACACTGTGGTTTACACAGAAAAAACCCCCATGGTGTTCTAGAAGCCTCCTACAGAATAAGCTTTAAGTAGATTTTTAGCTATAGATAAAGGGACAAGCTTTTGGTTATTAAGGAGAGAATAAACTGATTTGCTATAGCACAGGTTGACTTTGGAAAAGTAACTTCAAGAGTTAATTTAACAGGTTAACCTTGGCTAGTCAGACTACACTAAGATTAAATTAGTAGAGCACAAAGGATGAAACAGGAAATTTGAGTCATAGCAACACCATAGGATGCTACGAACAACTTAAAAAAAAAAAAAAAAAAAGCATTTTACAACTATACTTGGTTCATTTAAAAGGGGGAAAGAAAATAAGTAACAGAACCACAAATGCCCTTTTGAACTCATAGGATGACCTAAAGACATCAGTTTATTTAAAGTATTACATTAAGATGCAAAAAGAACCAGAAATAAACAAAAACATTCCTCTTTATTTCAACTGATTGGTCCCAAAGCAGTTAAATCCAGGAAAGCTCTTCTGCTGCCATAAAAGTGCTGGATGTTGATATTTCCCATCTAAGTAGGACAAAAGCCATCCCTTCTTATAATTACAAATACAGGCCAATTACAAATACAGGCTGCATTATAGTGCTGCTAAAATAAAGCCTCCATCACTGCCTGGGGCACTTCTTAGGCACCCTCAGCTACCAACAGAAGCCACACAAACACAAAATGCCAGCAGCCTTAAAACATAAAGCACTAACTTAAAAGCATAACTTGAGCTTAACAAGTTATTTCATTAAGAGCAGCACACTCACCAGGCTAACACCTGAAAAATCCTTGCTGGCCACACAAGCAAACACCCAGGAGACAAAAATTAGCTTCTCCTGGCTGAAGGATTATGTTTTGTATGTGGATATCTGTCATTAAGTTCTTCCTATTTTCACTGCAAATTTCTTATTAACATTTTTTTCCCTTTTTAATCCTTAAACCACCAAAAAGCCGAGCTCGGGCTGTAATTCTGTTTTTTCCCCTCCCCTGGTTGTGGTTTTCAGCCTTCTACACAGCTGTTCCCCAAAATGGGGCAATTTCCTCCAGCCAAGCTGAGGCAGCTGGGCCAGCTCAGAGCAGGGAGCCAGTTTCCTGACCAGGGCTTTTGAGATGGGAAAGGACTTTCTACTTTTCTTTCTCACCCATCTCCCCTCTGATACCACTGCAGGCATTTCGGAGAGCACGTGACAGGCAAGTTCAAGGAGCTGAGCTAAAATCAGATTTTTTTTTTTTTTATTTTTAATTTTTTTTTTCAAATAAGGTAAATTTTAACCCAGGTCACTTTAGCAATCCACTTAACACCAGCCACAAGAACATCTGGTGTACGCAAAAGAAGGCGCCAGGAGACGGGGAAGGCAGAAACAAAAGAATCAAATTCCTTTTGCAGCGGCCCCGATGTTTTAAAGTGACACCCAAAGTCCAAAATAAATCTGAAGCGCCTCCCAGCTAATAACATTCCCCTAGCAGAACTATAGATGGAAAAGGGGAGCTGTACAGCAGAGACGTCAGAACCAAGTCAGCTGTACCTGCACAGAAGCAGCCAGCGGGGAGGGAACACGCTCCTGCCTCAGGCTGATAAAATCCTGTTCTTAATTAGGGGGTGGGAGGCTCAAATCACCTTTGGAGAATTTAAAGAGACAAATCCCCCCCAACGAACAATAAGCCATGATTTACACCAGGAAGCCCCAGATTCCAGCAGAGATAGGGGCCCTAGAGCTCTATGCGGGTTCCATCCCTTTAGACTGCAGGGAAAGCACTCGGTGAAGTCTGGAATGACCTTCTGGTCCAGCTGGGAAACCCCGACCTTTCTTGTGCCATGAGACACCTTTAGAAAATGCCACAGCCAACCCCTGAGCTCCCTCTTGTTGCTCCTGGTTCCCTTTCAGAGATTTGTGGGCAGTCTCAGCTCTCCCCAGCTGCCTGTGAAGATTACAGTGCTCTCTCCTCTGGACTTTAACTCCCTCTTCTTGCTATGTTCTCCTTGGACAATTTCATCCACAGATTTCCTTACCATTTCTATTCTGAAATTTTCAGACTGCCAGATGCAGGGGGAAATGGGCAACTGAATACAGAGCCAATATGACTCCAACAGAAGCCATTTATAGTTTACATTACATGGCAGATATGGATTTGAGGTCTGCTGTCCACGTGGGCATCTCTGGGTTGGCCAAGCTGCTTCTTCCTGAGGCAGGCACACATCCCTCAGGACATCCAGTTGGTCAATGTCCATCCTCACGTCGTGCTTCCCCTGTCTAAGGTTTACATTTTCTGCAGACAGTTTCTCAGGCTCTCTTCTTATTTTTGATCCTGTTGTTTTCTCAGTAACCTTGACCAATTCCTGAGAGCTCTAACAACAAAACTGCAGGTGGTTTGGTAAGATTACTCACAACCAGGTTGGCTGGTGCATCAGAATGGCCTGTTATATAGAGACATGGCTACAGTCAGAAACATCAGGTTCTTCAAATTGAAAAAAAAGAAAAAAAAAAAAATGGGATGATAACCATTCCTGCAAATGGAACCTATATTCTCCTAAAAATGAAACTTGCATTTTTTTGTCCCGTCCTTATCACTGGAGTGTTGTGTCACCTTCCTGTAATGCATGAAGCAATGGAACAAGCATCTGCCACATGCTTGGGCTCATGTTCCTCCAGAGAGGCCTCTGCAGGACAGGGTTTTGCATTGGCATTTTTGGATTCCTACTGAAGACTCAATAAGGAACATGATGACAAAGAGTTCTGACCCAGAAACAGGCAATAATATCCACTGATATGGCTGATGAGCTTAACTTGCCCTCAGCCTACAGACTTTGCCCTCTTTGCACAATTTCTATTGACCTTCAAACACATGGCTGAGACTTGTGGCAGCCTGGTGCACGGTGTTGGTCCCTAGGTCAATGTGGCAGCAGGAAAGGACAAAAACCTTGCCAGTTTTCACAATATAAACTGTCACACCTCATGAACCAGAGCACTTTTAGTGGAGAGTTAAAGGTGAGGGAATATTACTGTTAGCCTGGTAATCTCTCACTGTCACATTTGTGCCCTCTCCTTAAGACAGAGATAGGGACATTACAGGTGAAGATTAGCTCAGCAGACTAACCTGGCAGAGAACTATTCTCTTTTTTTCCCTTATTCATTTTGTATCACAAAAAATGCTAAGCCAAATCCACTTTGCATGTGGTAAAGTGAGGGAAATATAAACCATTGCCATCCTGAGAATCACCTCTTCTTACATTAAATGAAGTCTAATGTGTGTTCTCCTGGGCCGAGCCTCAAACTCATCTTCAGCCACTTGTCTGATTAAAATTAGACAATTGTGCATGTGCAGGAGAAGATCACTGTCATTATGTTAGCACATGCCATCTTCATTCATTTATAAAAAGGACTAAGAGGACAAGCAAAGAATTTTGATTACAGGTTGCAGATTTTTGCTTTTCACAAGTAAGTTCACTGTGAGCAGTTTTGAAGGAACTAACAGACACAAAAAGAAGAATAATTCAGAACAAACCAAAAATGTAGAAGAAGATCAGGCCCTTGTTTTCTGCAGTATTTTACACAGTCCCATCCTGCTGGAACTGTGTGCTGGATGACAAGGATGCATATTTGACTTCAGAGCCAGGTTTTCCCTCAGAAAAGATAAACATGCAGTTGATTCCAGTGAAAGTTACTAAAGACACTAAAGTTAAACCCAAATATTGAGTGAACCAAAATCAAGATAGGGAGGATAGGATACCAAAAACATCCGTGCTGAGCGTAATTCTTCTCATTCCTCAAAGCTGTAATACCTGCTTTTCAAGATATTTAGCTAAGTCAGTCTTTTAAATAACATGATGAAATTATATAATAGAATTAGCTTACATACTAAATAACTGCATCACATCACCCATTTATCCCCCCTGAAAGAAATAAAATCCCCTGTTTAAATAATCCCACTGTTAGCTCCTGTAAAAGGACACTCTTGTAAAATGTATCCCTTTATTTTCCCCAAAAAATGGGCTTTAGTGGAGTCAGCATAGCCATGGAAAAACCTTTGGTAGAGATGTGGCAGTGGAGATCCCTCCATACACCACCAATAAATGATATGTGCTACCCACAAGGTCAGAATAGCTAAACACAAAATAAAAATACATCTCTTTCTAGAAAGTGGAACTATTATTAATATGCTGAACAGGCAGTGACCATGGGTGAATATTCTACAAGTTTTTATCTTATTCTTCCATTGAACAATTTGAACAAAGATTTCTTAACATGATCTTTAGCTTTAATCAGGCTATTTCTGTCCATCTGCCTGGAAGCTCTTCATTAGCATTACTAATGCCTTCACCATGTGCATTATTTCCATCAAAATGAACTTTATTTCCACCCAGAAATCTGCTTGTTGAGGTATGGGCTATGGAGAGAGACATTTCGAGCTACTCCACTGATAATTATTCATTTCCTGTACTGTAGAATTCTTATTTTTTAGGGGTTTGTATCATGTACAGAAATTGTAAACACTGTGATGGAGCTTTCTTTGTAGACAAAATAAACAAAGCAGGAAAGTTTCCAGCCTGACCATTAAATGCCCAGTTCGGTTCTGTCGTGCTCTATAGCAGCCCTAGGCAGCTATAGAAATGTGGTTTATTAAGAGAATGGCTGTGGTATTCAGTTTTTGTGAAAAGCTGCGAAGATGTACGAAAGCAGAATAAATAGAAAGGTCTCTGGTGCTGAATGTGGTCAAGGGAGGCCTTGTAGTAAATAAAAGGAGTTTATTTTGAACTGTTCAGTCATCTTTGAGAAGCAAATTGTGCTGTGAGATATGAACATCAAAAGATATTTTCTAAATAATTTGGGGAAGATGCTACAGCAAGATAAGCAGTGAGCTCAGCCATGGGGAGATGTGCAGAACAGAGAGAAAAAGCCTCCAGGAACCTTCAAGGGAGAAAAAAAAAGTGTCCCAGTGTGAAGAAACAGCTTTTCAGTTTTCTTCTACAGAACTGCAGGCAATGACAGAATTGAACTGTCAGAGACAGACAAACCAGAGGTGCTGGGGGCCTAAAACACCAGAGATGACAGGAAAGGAGTAAAAAATGAGTAGCTGTTACTGAGACTTTGAATACTCTATTTAAATCCACAGTTACTGTTGGGATTTGACTCTAAATCAAAAAGAGGTACTGGATTGTTAAAAACTGTAAGGGAAGGTAGCACATATGAGTAATAATAACTGTATGTTTAAAAACTAGGATCTCGTGTTTGGTGGCAATTTTAACTTTTTTTTTTTTCTCTCTGCACAGATCATCTCCAGTTCTTTCAGGCTTGGAAAAAAAAAAAAAAAAACAACTCATAAAGTATCATGAGACATAAATATGTTTTATTCACATCGAGCAGTTGTCTCCTGGAATACAAAATGTTGGGGGAAAAAATAGAAGTATTAATGCAAAAAGTTCTGATTATTCTATGGAATAGGATGCTTGAAAGATAAAGGGAAAAAAAGAGAATCAATTAGTAACTAATTACTATTACTTCATCTATCAGCAGTTTGCTTAGTTTCTCATGTGGGAAAAGTCAAAAAAATCAAGCAAAATAATTTCTTATATTTTTTTACATTGTCCTCTGAAATAATCCTGTACTATTTTTTATACATTCCCTGTTTCTAAAAAGCATGAATGGAGCAAGAACTATGTTTTCTTACTGTTCTGTTAAAACCTGAAAGCAGAAAATCTTTTGGAGAAGATAAACCTCATTGGGATCTAGAATTGTAGAGTGAGTGGTCAAAATGGAGAAAAGAGTGACAACACAATCCACCTAAATCAGTTCATTGCTTCAAGAAGGGGAAGTGCTTGTAACAGAGAAGTAACACTTTGGAAAATATAAACCTAAAAACTGTATTGATATTTTGCTTCCTGACTATTAGGGGAGCCTGGCCTGGAGTAAATTAAAATCTCTAATGATTTTTTTTGCAGATTAAAACAATTATTCAATTTAATGAAAAAAGTGCCTTGACACAAGTAAACTTCATCTTTTTACTGTAACATTTCATAATGGTATAGCTCATCCAGCTTTATATTTGAAATCAGAGCTGGATTTAGTCAGTCAGGTTGAACTGGAGGTTTGTTGTAAGCACAATTACCTCCCCAACGTATTCAACATGAAATCTTTCTTAAACAATAGGTAGGAAACTCAACTTCCTCTTCCTGCAAGGCAAAAACGTCTAGGGTACTTAGGAACTGAAAAGTTTAAAGCCCAATAAATGAGCTGCGGTGCAGCCATCTCACAGCTGGTTAAAAACAAACGGCACCCATGGAGAATTAACCTTGCTGAAGTGTCATCCTGAGCCATTTAAAAGAATGTTCAGAATCAGCCGTGGTTTTAATTAGCATTTGTGATGCTGTGCATGATTGTAACGTGAAATGTCACTGCTGAAAGGTTAATATAAGATGTTTAATGTACCTTCGAATGACTAATAAATTTTATACATGTGTGATAGTAACTTCTTGTGGCTTCATTTGCAGAAGCACTACAGAATGTTCAATTATTGCCTCTAGAAAGCCAGGAAATTATGGTTTAGATTAAGTAAGGCTTTAGCAAACAAATAATTCTTGAAATTATCAGTGAGTGGATTTTCTCTGGATTTGAGTTCGTAAATAAATAATATTTATTAAGTAGTCAAAGAGAGTATTTTTTAGAAAGTGAGGTAGTTTTGTCAATAGAGACTATCTATTCATATGCAATCAATGCTCTTCATTTATTTTAATTGCTTAGCAGTTAATACCTCTAATCCTATTTTCCCACCTGTTAAGATAAGCTATTCAACCTCGTGCTTTTCTTGTTATTTACCACATTCTCATGCACTGTAAACAAGCTTAGACTGATTTCCTTCTGAAGATAAATTCGGGAATTTTTTAAAATTCCTAAATGCAAATTGATTCCAACTAAAACTGCAAAAAAGAGGAAGAGACAGGAGAGTAAAAACTGACTGCAGTGATGATACTGATCAAGAAGACAGAAAAGCTCCCAGCTCCACAGGAGCAGAGGAAGGATTGTGGTGTGTTTTCCGTGGTACAGTGGTTGTGCTAATGACATAGAATTTCTGGATGAAAAGCTGGGAATGTACTGCTGGGTGACTTAGCAACATATTTCCTGTTTGTGGTTAAGTTAAATACAGTGTGTTTTTTTTTCTTCTGGTAGCATACAGAGTAATTACTTCTTTCTTTTTTTTTTTTTTCCCCTCCAGTGCAGTTAGGACAAAGACTACAAAACTGTTAACTTTCTTCTTCATTTCTAGAAATGTGGAGAACAGAACCTTTCCCAGGGACTGAAAACTGAATTGCTGTTCTGGTGATATGTCAACTGCACTCTTCAAGCCTATGCTTTCTCTGGCAAATGGAAATTCTACCACTGAATTATGAATTCTCACAAATCCAGAACCACTTTCCTTTTCAGATATACTTGGAGTGAGTGCCTTCTGCAACCTTGCATGATTGCACTTCTGGTCTGTTTAGAGGGAGAATGTTACGAGCTGTAAGGTCTCATATTGCTGGGTTAGCCACTCATCCTCAAAGGCCCGTTCCATCAGTTCAGATATAAAATAAAGCACGTTCTGGGGATGCTCAGGATGCCTCATGCTTTTCAGTGTCTGATCACTTTGCTGTAAGGTAATTGTGTGATCTCTGTGAGCTGCTCTGGCTGTGTGACTGAATGGGACTGAGATTACACGTGAAACCATAAGGAGAAATGTCAGCACCTACAGAGCAGTGGCTTTTTGGAGTTACATGTTTGCAGTGTTGTGAAACGATATTTGTAATAAATAGTTCTGAAATCCATTTGCTTCAGAGATGAAGCCAAGTTAAGAACAGTTTGTACAACTACTCGTTTCCACCCTCAGGCCACACTGTTGCTCTCGGAGTTGAGCCAAAATACTGCATTGCAGTGTCTGCCAAAATGAGGTTTGTCTGCTTGCCTTAAGCAGAGTTGTGGTTTTCTGGAGAGTTTTCTGTTTGTTTCCTTTTGGTGTTGAGGTTTTTTTCCATGTAAATTTTTCCTAGTTGGGATAGCTACATTATTTCCTCTCACTGCTTTTGTTTGGAATTACCTGCAGAGTTTATATGGTCATAAAGGCCCTTAGTTCATACATAGAATGTTTGCTTCTCAGTCCTGGAAACTGGAGTGTGGTGGGGGAAGAACACTAAAACACAACAGTATGACTAAAAACATTTTCAAAAAGAAAACAACAGGCTTTAACTTCTGCTGAGGAGGCTGTGAAGTGGATCTAATGACACTTGATCTATAGCAAGCTTTTCAAAAGCAGGCCTCCAGCAAATCCTGCAGCAATGTTTTGTACCACACAAACAACAATTTTAAGCCATAGCTGAACACTCCAAATGGGGACTTGCAGAGCATTTGTAAATCAGAGTTACAAAAAAATGACATAACTCTGCTAAGCAAGCAGCCATCTGTCCCAGGAGAGCAGGCAAACCCAGGAAGGGGAACTAAGAGCAGCTGTGGGATGACTTTTCATCACATGATGCAGCTGCAGCCTGGTGGTTGCACATCTTTTCTCCGTCACTCAGACAAGGGTACAGCAATTATGATGTACCATCACCAAATCAGCAAATCTCCTGTGTTTTCAGGGATGTGCAGTGTCCCCACACCTGACTTCAGTGGGTTTTTTTTTTCATGTTCTGCTAAAATCAGGAATGTGATCTGAGTTTTACTCCATCAAAACTAAATTAACTCAAGGCCTGACCGTACATTTGCTTGATTTTCCTGATTTCTCACAATGTGCACTTGCTTTCACTCACACCACGAATTATTTTTGGCATGTTGTGTGTGCCAGGTGCTCCTGAATCTTAAGAGGTCACTCCAACGTAAAGGTTTTACTCAAGAACACTTGGCTAATGCAGTATCATTGTGGCAAATGCAGAAAATTTGGGGACAAAAAGCTCTTGGGCACTTAAGAGTTATGCTGAACAAATAGTGCTGCAGAATTTGGTTTAAAAACTCTTAAAGTTGTGCACAGAGGTGCCAAGCTGTTGGAAATTGTTCTCTGTTTTTTCTGAATGTGGACTGACTGAACTTTGTGCTCCAGATATGGGCGCTGCTTAATACAGAAAAATAGAGACAGCAGAGAAAACCCAAAATGGTCATCAGAGCCAATTAAAAAGAAGAAAAAAGCCCAGATTTGAGCATTTCTTTTAAACTAACCATTGTTAAACTGTTGCTGTAGAATGATATTCTGTAAACTATAAATGGATGTAGTTGGAAGTAACATTACATTTCCTGACATTGCAAACAAGTGATTAAATTCATGATTACTTGATTAATTTCATCATTCCAACTCAGGTATGGTTAAGATGGTATCATAAACTAGGTCCAAACAATTATTGTTAAAATCAACATAATGAAAAAAAGGAAGATTTATGCAGGAAGAAAGAGATGAATCTCAAAGGAAATTTTAGGACAGAGCAGCCAGACAGAGCTGGCCTATTTTATAACATCCTAACTTCTGCTGCCAAGATTCTACTTTGATTTTAAGACCCCTGCCAGTTTTAGAGCTGTCATTTTATTTGAAAGCTGCTATTGTCAGATTTTATCAACAGGTTTTCGTTGCTGGATTCAAAAGATAAATATTCCCCCCAGTACTCAGGTAAGCCTCAGAGAGTCACAAGAAATGCAGAGAGGCCCCCGAATCTCAGGCTTGGTATCACTGTGCATGTATTAGACAGCGACCAGAAATTCACTATTCTGTCTTGCTTGCCTTTTCAAAAGTACAACCCCCTCTGCAGAAGCAGTGCTGAGTTGGGACCATCTCCTAGAGGGCAATAAACTGATATATTTTTATCTGCATGTGAACGCCAAAGGACTGCCCCAGTCCCACCAAAACAACAGATCATGGTGCTGTTCATGACTGCATTCTCAGCAGAATTTAGCAAGCATAGATTCAGCTATACCAACAAAAAAAGTGTGTTTTTCTTTTAAAAAGGGCCACGACATTGATATGAAGACATCTGCCAACACAATACTTTCAATAACCAGACATGTGACCCATGTTTTTTTTTGTTGTCCATGCAGAGTTTCCTGAGAGACCTGCAGTTTACACAGCGAGGCTCGGCCAAAGGGATTCTGGAATCCCCAGAAGCCATTTAAACCATTTTTCATTGCTGGGCACGGGTAGATGACTCAGATATTGTTCAGCCTGGAGAAGAGAGAGCCAGCTTTTTTGGGCGCTCTAAGTGGCCTTCCAGAACCTGCCGGGAACTTTCCTGAAAGATGGGGCAAAACTATTTTCAAGAGCACGTCTTGGGGGAATGGGTCCAAACTGCAAGAGCGCAGGTTTACACTGGATATCAGGAAGAAATCCTTCCCTGTGAGGATGGGGAGGGCCTAGCACAGGTCGCCCAGCACAGCTCTGGCTGGGCGTGTCCAAGGCCAGGTGAGCCGGGGACTGCGGACACCTGGGCCAGCGGAAGGTGACCCGCCCCCGGCGGGGGCTGGAAGCACACGCTCCCCGCGGCTCCTCCCGGCGCACGGCGCCATAAAGCCGGGCGGGAGCGGGGCCGAGCCTTTCCCGGCGGCGGGCGCTGCCGGGGGCGTTC